>CM062810.1:296790290-297265290 GCA_031772625.1 Pinus tabuliformis | reverse complement strand
ATTGGTCAATTGTCTGACCTAATGCTTGGGAGAGTAATTTTCCCAAAGTATCTAGACCCTAGAAGTCCTGTGGTAGATGCGCACATTGATGGCATCATTGTCGCTCACACCTTGATTGATCTAGGGGATGCCATCAATGTCATGACTAAGGAGAGTATGCTCAAACTAAATCTCCAAGGATCCTTAAGAAAGACCACAATAGTAGTACAACTTGCAGATAGGTCCACAGTAGCTCCTGAGGGAGTTTTTAATGATGCAATGGTCTCTATTGATTCTTAGGAGCATCCTCCTGACTTTTTAGTTCTCCAACCCAAGACAAAACTCAATGGTTATCCTCTCATCCTTGGAAGATCATGGCTAGCCACTATTAATGCTTACATAAGTTACAAAGATCGGAATATGACCATTAAGAATGGGCATTTCTCCAAACAATTGATCTTGTACCCTCTTGCTCAACCATCCCTAGAGAGTGACTTACCCTTATGGTTGGAAGAGAAGGATTAATATGAATTATATCATACGACATCATATCAAATCTATACCCTAGATGCTATTATAGGAGGGGGGCGACCTGATGAAGATGACCTCATTGATCAAATCCTCTAGAACAATCCCCACAATAGCATGCCTCTTGATCAGATGGTGAAGGAATCCGAGGATAACCCTTGGATTGATTTATGCCTAGCTGACCCTAGTCTTTCTCATGTCAAAATGATAGAATTTGTTCGATATAAAACATTGAAAATCAACCCCTCTCTCTCAGCCAACCAGGAAGAGAAATTGTGCAACATGTAGAGAAATCACTTGGATACTTTTTCTTGTAGCTATAAGGAAATGAAGGGAGTGCATCCTTCGGTGTGTACTCACCTCATATACATCAAGGAAGGATGCAAACTAGTGTGCCAACCTCAGAGGAGAATGAACCCATCCCTCACAGACATAGTGAAGGAAGAGTAGAAGAAATTGTTTGATGTAGGGTTCATTTACCCCATCTGAGATAGTGAGTGGGTGTCCCCTATAGTTTTTCTCCCAAATAAGAATGGAAAATGGAGGATCTGTGTGGATTACAGAGAGTTAACCAAAGCAACAAAAAAAGACCATTTTCCTCTACCTTTTATTGATCAAGTCTTGGATTTCCTTGCAGGGAAGAAGTTATTCTCTTTCCTGAATGGATTCAGTGGTTATAATCAGATCCAAATCAACCTAGAGGACCAAGATAAAACAACCTTCACTTATCCTTGGGGTACTTTTTCTTATAGGGCCCTTCCTTTTGGATTATGTAATTCCCCTGCCACTTTTCAAAGGGTAATTCAAAGAATCTTTGTTGAGCTAGTCCATGACTCTGTACAAATCTATATGCATGATTTCACTCCCTATGGGTGTGACATCCTAGAGGCTCTCTCTACCTTGGGGAAAGTAACAAGGAAGTGCACTAAAATGAACCTGGAAGTTAGTCCTGAGAAGTGTGAATTCTTGATGAATGCAAGGACTTTTTCGGGCCATTCAATATCCCAAGAACGAATACAAGTGGACACAAATAAAATTTCCATTATAAAAAGGGTCCATACTCCTCAGAAGCATAGGGATGTTAGTAGTTTCTTGGTCTTATCTATATACTATAGGAGGTTTATCAAGGACTTCGTAAAGTAGCCTCACCATTGTTTGGACTGCTGGCCAAGGGCTGTAAATTTTGTTGGTTAGATAATTTCCAAGAGGCCCTAAAAATCTTGAAGGACAAGTTGACTACTTAACCCATACTCAGAGGCCCAAATTGGGCTCCTCCCTTCCACATTCATGCTAGTGCATCTGAAAAAGTTGTAGGAGAAGCTCTAGGATAGATAGATGAAAATTTTCCTTCTGCCATTTACTTCATTAGAAAAAATATGTCTAAAGCTGAATTGAATTACACTGTGACTGAGAAGGAACTCCTAGATGTTGTCCATTCTTTGAATAAATTCAAACACTACATCATTGGTTACCAAACCTTTGTACATACTGACCATTTTGTTATCAAGTACTTAATGGACAAGCCTTATGTGAATCCTAGAATTATTAGATGGTTTCTTTTATTACAACAGTTTGATTTAACCATCATTAATAAGTGAGGTAAATAAAATGTAGTTGCAAATTTTTTATCTATACTTTCTTTGCCTATAGGTGAAGAAGAGATGGTTGATGGTCAGTTGCGAAATGAGCATTTATTTTCTATTTCAGTTCTCTCTCCATGGTTTGCTGACATATCCAACTACCTAGTTGCTACAAAGTTCCCTCCAAATCTATCATCTAGGGAGAAGAGCAGGATTGTAAGGAAGAGCGCCCCATTCACTTGGATTGGGAGAAATTTCTTCAAGTTAGGCCCAGATCAAATCTTGAGAAGGTGAATCAGGGAGGAGGAAGTCTTTGACATCCTCTTAACCTATAATGATGGGCCTTATGGAGGTCACGTTGATGCCAAGAGGGAAACTTTCAAGGTACTTCCATCTAGCTACTACTGGTCCACTCTCCACCAAGAAGCAAGAAGATACACTAGCTGATGTTATCAGTGCTAGAGGAAGGGGAAACCTACTCCCAGGGAGGAAATTCCCTTGCAACCTCATGTGGCTTTAGAGCCATTTGACAAGTGCGGCATGGATTTCAATGGTCTAATTGATCCACCATCGGGGAAGAAATTATACATAATTGTATGCACTAATTATTTGAGAAAGTGGGTTGAGACCAAGGTTTTCAAGGTAGTAACATAGAAGAAATTGGTTGAGTTCTTGAGGGAAAATTTGTTTTCCAAATTTGGGTACCCTAGAGAGCTAGTCATTAATCAAGGAGCTCAATTCACGTCACACATGATAGAAAATTTGTTAAGACATCATGGGATAAAGAACTAAACATCTACTTCTTATCATCCTCAGGCCAATTGACAAGTAGAGCTCACGAACAGAGCATTAGAAAGCATCCTCACCAAGGTTGTGAACAGAAACATAAACAATTGGTCAGATAGACTAGTGGAGGCCACTTGTGCCTACAATACAAATTGGAATACAAATACTGGTTTCACTCCTTATGACTTGGTCTATGGAAAGAAGGCTCTGCTCTCCATTGAGTTTGAGTACAACACCTTGAGAATGGAAGCACAATTGGATTTGGATGTTATAAAGGGACAACAAGAGAGGTTTCTCTAGCTAAATGGTCGGGATGAATTCAAGGTGCATGCCCTCCTACACACTGAAGTTATCTAAGTACAAAGGAAGGTTTGGCATGAAAGGAACATCAAGGACAAGGTCTTTCAAGAAGGGTATTGGGTTCTGCTATATAACTCCAGGTTCAAGGACTTCAAAGGAAAGTTAATGATAAGGTGGATAGGCCCATACCTGATAGAGAAGTGCCATGATAATGGAGCTATTCAAATCAAGACCATTGATGAGGAAGGTATTGTTTAGTCAAATTATTTTTCTTAACTTGCAAGCATGAATTATTTACTTGGGGAGGTAAACTGATGAAGTACAAGTGCACTATATGTGCTAGAAGTTACTTATGTCATTAAGGTTTTTATGTTATGGTTAATGTCTAAATATAGAATCAGTATGGAGATGGTGTTACTATCTATATTAGAGTATTATCCTTGATATTTGTTAACTGGTTATTCTAAAATTAATCTTAATTGAATTGAACTTTGTGGCATGGTTGAATAGTGATCCTAACTCTACTTTGTTAGACTGTTTTCTATTATGTTTGGATTTTTAAGCTCCAGCCAAACTAGGCTTACAATGAAAGCATGGAATTATGTGAAGGAGATCCTACTTTATTGAATTGGAAAATCAAGGATTCTTGAATTCAGTTTCTAAGAAAATATTGTCACTCTTAACTATTGCAGCTTCACTCAATGCAAAAGTAAAGCAAGAATGAGATTACTAATCTATGAAATAGTGAAACTATGAAATGAAATGAGTGAATTATACTAGGTAGAAAGAAAACTAAATGATTCAGTTATGCTAGGTATAAACCAAACGAAATTACTGATGCAGATGTAAATTTAATCATGAACTCCATTGGATTGCATCCTAAAAATATAAAAAAGAGCATCCACAAATTAATTCTAAGAAACAAAAGGAAATATACTTGCACTGAGTCAAAGACCTGATCTGCACGCAGGGGCCCTCTACGAGGCAATCAGAAACTTTAATCAACGCAACATAAAATGTATGAAACAAGATCTATTAATCAGAAAATAGTTTCAACTGGATTCTTTCAAAATTGTATATGGTGGCGCGCACCAAAACACAAAGCGACCATTGTTCTTAAAACATTTTCTTAATTAACAACATGAGAAATTCAAGCCTAAGTATCTTTGCTACAATCCTTATCAAACCAAATCATATCGCTTATTTATCGATTTTCTATTTGAAAAAGAAAATCGATAATATCTCTTGAAACTTAGACTCTGTTTTGGCACATTATCTTGTAGTTGACTATCATGGTTGACCATGTTGCAGTGTGATTATCTTGATGGATTGGCTCAAGGAAATAGGAGGAAATCCATGAGGGGATCATTCTCTATCTACCCATATATGCCTTTGCTAAGCTGGCGCACTCGAACCCTGTCAACAATGGAAGTAGTAGTGGATCTGTGGATTAGCTACAAAATCAGGTCAATCCCATAGATAAATGCAAGCTTTAATAAAACAATAAGGTATATGGAAAAAATTTGAAAAAGAGGACATATAAGTGCTTACCTTAACAAAAACGTATATTTATTGCATTTATTTGGATGATGGGAATTGATCTGAAATCACCTGTAAATGACCTCAGAGAAATAATGAAGGTATTATAGACTCAAGTGTTGGGTGTGCCTATGTTATTTTATGCAATGGAAGGATAAGATTGTGAAATACACAGACACTAAAACAATAATAGAACACAGTAAGAAAACACATAAACACAACAAATTTAATAAGGAGTTCATCCAATCCTCCTGGGCTACGTATCCTAGTCCAGCCTTCAGTGGTGGCCTTTCTGTTGTGTCTTAAAGAAAATTTTTTACAATGAGGACCTCAATTTGAGTGTCACTTTAACAGATGATGATCAGTAGTATTGTACTTGGATTCCCCAAGTCTCTAGAGTACACAGACTCCCCTTACTGAATGTCAACCTCAACTGGTGTCAGTGGTATGAGTCTAGTTTGGTACTCAATATTTGACAAGTATACATAGAGGAGTTGCTTGAACCTCTCAAGCCTTCTCTAGAGTTCACAGTCTCTCAGACTCTCTCTGTCTCTATTTTCTCGGTGCTGCCTTTGCTCTATAGGTCAGCTCGGCTTCTCTGTTTTCTGCGATTCACTTCTATCTTGCCTCTCGACTTTCTGCTGCTCTTTCTCTACCTCTTCTCCTCTCTACTTTCTCTGTCTATTTGTGGCTTAAAGCCAATCTGCTCCCTGACTGTTCGTTTTTGCTTCCCTGATCTCTGGATTGCCTGCCTATATCCATTGGAATTCCCCTCCTCGACGTCATCATCACTGTAACGCTTCATAGAGAGGTGGCCACCTATTTCCTCATGAACTGAGTGTTAGTTCTCTTTGAAAAGTCATTATTTCTGTTGCTTCAAGATTTCCTGTCAAGCCGATTCCCCTGCCAACTCATCGGTTATGTCGGATCTCAAATCTTATCTGCCTCAGGTAAGAAGCATGACCTTTACCCACGCAATGAGAAAGGTTTTCTCTCTCATCTGCTGGACGTGTGTCACCCGTTGTATAGAATCGGGTGGGACTCAGTTGAACCCGCTTACTGCTTGAGGGCCTTCCGATATCCTACTGGTTTTAGTGCAAGGTTTGCCTTCTGCTGGAATCAGCGATTTCCATACAGTTCTATGTTTTTCCCCGTGACCAAGCGCTCGGGGCTTTCCTTCACTGAGGGGGATGCCTTGCGATACGCAATTAGTGCTAATCATGTATCAGAAACTGCCTCCATTTCAGTATCTGACTTCCCATTTTGCCAGTTTGGGCCAACACGTGGTTACCATGGGCCAACAGTCTGCGCGCTTGACTGAGGGTCCTCGTTGCTCCATGCTAACCAGAAATTGCCATTGTTCAAAGGTTATTTCTGATAAGCTCGACATCCATAGCACTTTGAAACTTTGGTATGAGTTTTATAAAGTTTAGGAAATTGTAAGAGTGTTTAAGGATCCAATTTGGATCACGGCCTTCCCACTGAAAAGGTTCTTGGTCTACCAAAATTTGGTTTTCAAGCATCGACTAAGTGAGGGTATAGTTGTCTCACTTATCCAATCTCTATCCATTTTCACTACTTGGCTTTGAACCCCTGAGTCCAATCCTGAGGTACTCAACATCTCCCCTGCGCATCGTCCTCACCTTCCTGTCCAAAACTGTGTCCTCCTGCAATTCATTGAGATATTCAGGTAACAGATCATCAATAGAAGGTAATTGACTCCGCTCTTCATGATCTTCAATTAATGAAGGTTCAAATAGTCTCAAGTTGTCTGCATTAACGACTGAGTAGATGTGCATGTAAGCTAGTAAATCAAGGTGAAAATCATTCTCACCAATCTTCTCAACTTGCATTCTTTCTTTGCTGATATATAGCCAAACTTGATCACCAACTTGGAAACTATGCTCCATCCAATGCTTGTCATGCCTTGCCTTGAATTTGGCTTGGCTCTTTTCCAGCTGTTCCTGTACTGCCTGGTGAGTCTCTTGGATTTGTTCAATGAACTTGGTTTCCTTGTCCACATCACTGTGTCCATCAACTGCTATGTCTTTACCAAAGGCAAAATCCAAGGGAGACCTTGGTGTGAAACCAAAACATGTCTCAAAAGGAGATCTCTGTGTAGAAGAATGTTTTGCTTGGTTGTAAGCATGTTGCACATAACACAAATTTTCATACCAAAGTTTGGGATGCTTGCTGTAATAGCCTCTGAGTAAATGGATCACTATCATGTTGACCACTTCTATATGGCCATCTGTTTGTGGATGAGAGGCTGTGATTTTGTTCAGTTTGGTGTCCATCAATTCCCATAGACTCGACCAAAACTTCCCAACAAATCTGGTGTCTCGATCAGATACAATGGAAGTGGGTAATCCGAAATGAACCGATACATGTTGAAAGAACAACTTTGCAGTTTGTTCAGCTGTAATATTTTTATTACAAGGTATCAAAATACACATTTTGCTGAACCTATCCACAACAGCATATAAATAGTCATGACCTTTCCTAGATTCAGGCAGTCCTCCAACAAAGTCCATGGAAACACTTTCCCAAGGATGAGAAGGAACTAGCAATGAAGTATACAAACCTAGTTTTCTATTGTTGGGCTTGATTTTAGCACATATGGTACACCCTCTTACATACCTAGAAACTGTCTCATTCATTTTTGGGCAATAACAAAATCTTTGCAACTGTGCAACCGTTTTACTTACACCAAAGTGACCTAATATTAGAGAAGTGTGTGCTTCTCGAATTATCTTTACTCTTTCAGTTTGTGGAATGCATAGCTTCCCACAATGATACAAGAGTTGGTCCTTAACATGATAATATAATTCTTCTACTTGTTTGCCTTGACTTAAAGTTGCATATACATCTTTGAAATCTATACCTTGAGCATACTATTCAATATAGTTGTCTTATAGTACTGAATTATGCTTAAGTATAGTGGATGCATTTATAATTGGTCTAGATAACATATCTGCAACTTTATTGTGTATGCCCTTTTTATATTTGATGACTAAATGAAACTTTTGTAGAAAACCCATCCATCTATAGTGTCTTGATTACTGCAACTTAGTTTAGGAGTGTAGATATTGAAGTGGTTGATGATTAGTATGTATAACTTTCTCTTTGACCATTAAGTAATGTTTCCACTTTTTCATACTCTGTACTAATGCATACAATTCTTTATCATATGTGGGATAGTTAGCTATTGCAGAATTAAATGTCTCATAATGATAACATATGGGTTTACCGTGTTGTATCAACACTGCTCCCATGGCATAGTCCCTGGCATCTGTTTAGATATCAAATGGTCTTTGAAGATCAGGCAGTGCTAGTACTGGTGCAGTACTAATCTTTTCTTTCAAGGTGTCGAAGGCTTTCTGCTATTTGCCTCCCCACTGAAACACCTTGTTCAATCCCGTTAAATCATGTAAGGGAGCTGCAATTAAGGAAAGTTAGAAATGAACTTTCTCCAATATTGTGCTGCTCCTAAGAAGCTTCTAACTTCTGTAGTAGATTTGGGTTTAGGCTAGTTTGCAATGGCTTCCACCTTAGAGGGATATCTTCAATTCACCACCCCCTACTCTATGACCCAAATAATTCAAAGATGTTTTTCCAAATTTGCATTTTGAGAGTTTAACATAAATTTTTTCTCTTTTCAAAACGTCTAGTGTCTGCTTAACATGCTTTAAATGTTCTTCCAACGTTTTTCTAAATATAAGAATGTCATCCAGATATACAATAACAAAATCATCAAGAAAAGGTCTGAGTACATCATTCATTATTCTCATGAAAGTAGCAGGAGCATTCATTAAGCCAAAAGACATAACCAGCCACTCATACAATCCCTACTTTGTTTTGAAAGGAGTCTTCCATGCATCTTGTTCTACAACTCTGACCTGATGATATCCACTATGTAAGTCTAACTTGGAAAAATAAACAGCTTCCTTTAACTGATCTAATAGATCATCTATGCGAGGAAGGGGACAATGATTTTTTATTGTTATCTTATTCAGTGCTCGATAATCGCTGCACATTCTCCACGAGCAATCTTTCTTTTTCACGAAAACAATTGGAGACCCACATGGTGATGTGCTAGGTCTGATGAACCCCTTCTTGAGCAACTCCTGCACTTGCTTCTTGATTTCCACATTCTCTAAAGCAGATAGCCTGTACATTCCAATGTTAGGCAATGGAGCAACTTGTTACAAATTAATATCATGCACTATTTCCTTTTTGGGTGGTGTTGTGGCCAGCAACAACCCCCCCCCTTTTTCATTTAAGTGTTGTCCAAAATACTAAATGAATGGGGACCGTTAGTTAAAACTTTAGGAAAAGCAAGAGTTTCCTTTCTTCAAAATAAGGTTACCATCGTAAGCTTAGGAAGATCTTTTGAATACTTTAAAACCTAAGTTTATGATAAGAAAAATATTTAAAAAGTCACATCATAAAATGACATAAAAAACACCTCCATTTGCGTATAATCCTGTATGTGCAAGATTCTCGTACTAAAGCGATATATCGCATCACAATAAGCTAATTCCAATGAGAAAGACTTCAAGATTTTCCGATTTGCGATAAACCCGATCGCAAGATCGCATATCGCAGGGAATGGGCTAACAAAATATGGCAAGCATAAAACTTCTGCGATCTGCGATGTGTGCGATATCGCGATAAAGCGATGGTTGCGATATTAAGCCAAATCAACTCTGCGATGTTTTATTTGTGCGTCGGTGTGAGAGCACGATGGTGCAATAATGTGATGTCGCGATCTGCGACGATTGAGAACCAAATCGCAAAATCACTCCATCACGAATCTTTCGGGCGCGCTATTCAAGAAAAGCCACTTACCATAATCTGACTCAAGATTATGCGCTTTTAATGATAATAAAGGAATTAGTTGTCATTTATTAAATGTAGACGCATGCTTTTGCAAAGAATTACTTCACGTAAGGTGGCATATTTGATATATCTGCTGCATTTAAGACTCTCCCATCACCTTTCTTGATCAATCATTTCCATTTGTGAGCTGCAGGAATGAAGAACGAAGGGGGATACCAAGCCATACACAGGAAGAAATGGGAAAGAAAAGTAAGACTCAGGGCACTGAGGTGAAGGAGATGGCACTTTTATATATAGACACAGCTTGTATTAGAGACGCAGGGATATTGATGTGGGAAAGCATGTACAGACTGCTTGAAGAAGAAAACCCCAGAATAATGAAGGTTACCGCTGTCGCAGATTCACAGGACTCTTCCGAAGCATCCTTAGAAGAACTAGCGTGCTCATTCCTTCATCGGATAGCAGCAAGGCCTAAAATTCTCCCATATACAGATATGATCAAGTGGATACTTGACAATGCAAAAATGAGCGACAGACAGTTCAAGATTCAAGGACATGGGCTCATCGGGTCATTCGCTACACAAGACTTAAAGCTCATGTATCATCTTCCTAAACCGCAGGCGACTTACAATGCACAATTCATTAAAAAAATTGTGGCGGAGAACCCAAACCTATCAGAGACCACTAAAGATTGGTCCAGAAAAGATGAACCGCTCAAAAAGGATAAAAACAGTATGTACAGCACTGGTTCCCTCACCTCTCCGTATTGTTTTGCTGCGGCCATGCTTTGTAGATTATTTGGGATGCCAGATATCAATAAGTTTTCGTCTGAATGGTTACCATTGATTGATGCTGCCACAAATGCCGTTATTATAGATTGGGCCAAGACCCTTTCTGAGAACCTATTCACGACTATTATCAATTACCGGTCTAAGAGATCCATGTCTCAAAGGATCTATCCTCCTTTTTACCTATCCGCATATGTTATGGATTCTATTTGTTATGTGTCTAAATTTCCCTCTATGGGTTGGAAATGGACAACTCAGGACCCATTACCCATCCATGTTTATCATAAGATATTATGGGATTCTCAGTTCATTCCACATTTCTACCAAATTTGTCATGGGCTTATCTTACCCATGTATAGAATGATGTATGATAAAGAACCCCCGAGGTGCTCACCTGAGGCACAGATAGATATCATCCCCATCGCAAGATGGTTCAGAGAAGAATGGTTCACCTATATTAGAGTATTTGGAAGCACCGTCCCTCCTCATGTCCTACCTTTGTATATTCCTGACAAACTGTTGGCTCGAGAAATTGCATATCAAACCTGTTCAGAAGGCGGCCTAACCAAAGACCTAAAAGACAAAAAGAAGGCCATATGGCCCCAGTTTCCTGTAGCTTGTGGGGCCTTTTCATTGTTCGATGTAGGTCACGCGTTCACCGAAGTGGAGAATATGACGTGTCTACAATTATTTAAATTCCCGGCAAGGCCATTTGACCCAAATGAAGTTGCCCAAGATTTCACAACGAACGTCAAGATAAAAGTATTCATTGGAAAGAAGGATTTATTTGATGATTTATTTCAGAATAAAAGCTCACTCCAGGAAATTTTGCCGGAAGCTCAATCGCAATTTTCTCCAGATGACCTCCAAAAATTCATGGTATACAGGGAAAGAAGACTAGCTAGTGTTCATCTAGAAAAGCTGTAACTACCTGCCAAAGAACCTACTCCAAGCATTAGCCTTAGTGGGAATTCAAGCGCTTCTGGATCTAAATCTAAGACTGGACAAGAGATGCCTAAGCATTCTAAAAAATCCAAAAACAACCAAGATAGAGGCGAAGAGTCAGCTAAGGACACCGCTCAGTCAATGGAATTTCCACAGCAACAAGTTATCGCCTCCCTGTCAAGAGATGTCCCCCCTCTCATCATTGAAGCAGCACCCGTCACAACAGAATTAGACAAAGAATGGGAAACCTTCAACGAACTGATCAATCTTGAAGGACAGGCCCCAAAAATACCTGTGAGCAATATATAGGTAGCACAAGAAGTGGGCTCAGCGTTGCTCTTCCACGAATGGGACAATCAAATCAGGGAGGCAGAACAAGCAGAATGTAAGAAAAAGGTGCAAGAAAAGGAAAAAGCGGTCCAAGCACTAGACAGGTTAAATTGGGAGTGTTACTGGGCATACTTGGTGAAGCCGCATAGCCAGCAAATGACTATGAAATGTATCATAAATGCGGCCGAGAAAGTAGTGCCAGCTGTCATAGATTCTGTTTTCTTATCCCAGCTCAAAGCAGAAGTCAGCCAGCCAACTCTCCTCAAACCCATGATGAATGCATGCAGTTTTAAGGATCAGATTCAGAAGTAACTTTATTTAGAATGTTGTTTTTTCTTTAAAATTAGATTAGAAAAAGGACGGTCATTTGAAAACCGCATCCTAAATTTTGTAAATAAACTATTATTAGAATTAGGAAGTAGTATTTTAACCCTTCTCATGCATTTGGAGAAGGGTCCAGAAATTTGTCAAAAACTTGTCCTCAGAACATGCACTTCTGCACCCTCAGAGGAGGTTTTGATGAATGGATGGATCGAGGTTTATTAATGTTTGCATTTGATATCTGCTACTGATGTTGCACTTCTGTACTCTTAGTAGATGTTAGAACAAGTAGAGATAAATCATTTTTGCTTGAAGCTTATGAGTAGGACCAATCATAAATGGTACTTTTATCTCTTGGCCATTTCTGCTTATATTCTTAAAGTGATATACAGTTTTAGTTGTTTATATGTTATTGCATGAATGCATGAGTTACCATTTGGCACTTTTGTACAGTGGAGTCATTTATTTATGTTTGATATATGAATAACTTATTATGCGATATGTTGTTCACAACTGTTTTGCCTAACTTTTTATGCAAAGTGGTTCATCTTAATTGATCTCCATTCTTATGTTAGCTGAATGATATTTATTACCAGTTATTGTTTGAAATCTCTTTAGATCTCATAATAGAAGAAATACACCCCGGGTTAGCATAGATTAGATGTGTTGTTTTCATTAGATTACAATAGCATAGAATTAGATTTAAGTAGCTTAGATTAGAACTCTTATATCAGCATCATCCAACTTTGCACACACACACACACCCTTAGATTGGGAAACTGGTCCCATTATCCCCGGTCGGACCCGCTATACCAAATGGATAAGGAGCTGCCAACCAAGGTCCGGACCGAGTGGGTATCCCCCTTGTTGTGGACCCGATTTTCTGGGCCTCAACATATTTGGCACTAGAAGGAGGGCCTGAACATAGTGTCTGTTGGAATGGTTTGAAATCGCAATCATTTGAATTAGGATGGCTGTTCACAAACTTCCCATTCGGAGTTGCATCCATGTTCGTGCCTATTCCAACACTCCACCTGAAGTGGTAAAACTCTTGTCTCAGGTAAAATTCAATGGCAAGAATAATTCTTCTGCTTTTAATCATGCTCTTCAATTTATTCAAAGAGTTTCAAGTTCGAACGTTCAAAGAATTGATGAAGGCATTTTATGCAGAATTTTTACTCTTACATTCACGGCGGAAGCTAGAAAATGGTGTAGAACCCTCCCAGTTGCCTCAATTCACAGCTAGGACCAATTTGTCAAAGCTTTCATCTGTAAATTTGATTGCTATGATTATGATCAGGTATATGATGAGATTGAGTATCTATGAAAAGAATATGAATCTTTTAGGGATTTTAATATGTGATTTCATCTTGATTGTCTAAAATATGATCTTGAAAATGAACTCATGAATGAAGAATCTTTAGATTATGCTGAGCATTCCCTACCTCCTATGTCTGATCCATCAGAAATTAGTTCGAGTCTTGTCTTATTTTCTTCTAATAGGAATGAAAATTCCAATTTAAATTTGCGAATCACTCATGATGAAGAAAATTCCCAAAGCTTAGGAAACATGCCTGCTCTAATGCAAGAAGATAAAAGCGAAGATGTTGCAAGAAAGCCTGCCTTGGAACCAGAAGACAACTTGGAGACAAGGTTGGATAATATCATCGCAAGTCAACAAATGCAGACGCCAAGGTTAGAACAGCAAATTAATTCTCTTTTTGAAAATACAACCACGCAAAGGTATGATCTAAAGCCCGATGTCTACAGTGAATGTGATGAACAAGGATTTTTTCAC
Source organism: Pinus tabuliformis (assembly GCA_031772625.1). Classification (NCBI taxonomy): domain Eukaryota; kingdom Viridiplantae; phylum Streptophyta; class Pinopsida; order Pinales; family Pinaceae; genus Pinus; species Pinus tabuliformis. Next base: position 297,251,554 of record CM062810.1, on the reverse strand, counting down.
GATGATATTTTCAAATGCATTGTTTCGGAATCACATTTTTCTCTTTATCCTGATGTGTTTAGTGATGATAAGTTTTTCCCCCTCAGTATTAATGATATCTCAAAAAGTACAGAGGATTATTCAAATGAATCACCATTCGGTTTTCAAAATAAAGAGGCAGCTAAAGAACATCCTTTGGTCATTTATAAACAAGAACGACTTGACCTTGCTTTTCTGAAAATATTGGATGAAAAAGAAAAATCTAGAGGGACCTGTAAAATCATTTATGATAGCTACTATGATGATGATGATGATGTTGATTTATCTCGAGTAACTCAACAGAGCTCAGATAATGAGAGATATTCTAATTCAAGAATCATATCAGTCGATCCTCATTCCAGAGCGACAGATCATTTGCAAGATTTTACTATCCAAAACAATATCCCGATCTATGATTCATATCATGAGAAAACCCCTATGCCTATTCCCAATCATAACTTGTTTTCTGATTCACAAGACATAATTCGAAATTACTCAGATCCCATAATTCTGGCCAGCTCTTGTGAAGAAGAAGATATTTCATGTCAATCCCAGTTGTGTTGTAACATTAGCTGTACAAATAATCATTGCATTCTTTTTTTCTTGCACTCATTTTGTACAATATCGGATTGTATTTTAAATTTTCAGAATTTTGATAGATTACTATGGTATATTGAGCACCTTATCAAAGAACATTCAAAAGATGTATTACCATTTTGGAAAACTAAATTGTGTCAAGGAAATACAGAAATTTTTCAATTCCACGATCAATCAATATCAGCCTTCCAGAAAAAACTTCTGTGTCATCCAAAACATCATCAACAAAAAAAAGTATTTTTGGAAATTTGACAGCAATTCGCGTTAATTGATAAATCTCTTTCCAAATATTTTCCATCTATTCTTCATTGATTTGTTAGTGATTTATATGTGGAAACTTTCCTTTTACGAGAAATCGCTAAAAGCTTGACTTTTACGCATAGTAGATTACAGGCCATTAAAACTAAAAAATCATATTCGCAATCTGGCTTGTCATCTTTCCTATTACATGATCACCAATCCATAACAGAAATTCATCCCGATTTTTACGATCCAATAGGTATCCAATTGGACAGAAGATTTCATAAGAAAGAAATTTCAGGTGGAATTCCAACTGAAGTTACACTTTCTAATCCTACATCCAATATTCATGGTCCAAGAAAAGTTTTATTCTTAACACTAATGTTTAAAAGGTACATACATGTAGGAATAAAAATGAAAAAATGGTTCCACTGGAAATATCATTTTACCTAGTTAATTTTTCTGTTTATAGTTAGAATAGGAGTAGGGGTAGTTTAGCTAGGTTGTTAGGTGGATAATTTAGTTTTTAAATATTGGTAGGCAAAATAAGAGAAGAAATTATCCCTATCATGTACATAATCCAAGGGAATAGTTACCTCTCATTTCTTTAATTTTTTTCCTCCCTAATAAAATTTGCCTGTGGTTAACAGCATTTGACATTTACTAAAGACACCATTTCTCTATCAGACTTTGAACTTCTGCTCGTATAAATAGCAAATCTTTTGGAAACTTGATCTTTATTATTAATAGATACAGTTAAAAACTTTAAACCAGATATGATACTAGTTTCAACTTCCAAAAATTTGACGAAAGCAATCTTAGTGAAGAAATTGTTTTATATCAGTACAATGAAAGGTATCAATAACAAAATGAGGATTCCCTGTAGAACAACCATGTCCAAAAAACTCTATTATTGTCGTCTAGGGCTTTCTTAAGGAAAAAAATGACTTCATCCCTGCTAAAGAAAATCGCAGCATTTAGAGAAACAACCCAAGGGTACACTATATCTTGAAGAATAAGAGGTCTCATCACGAGCCGACTTATCATGATCACAGATATTATAACTTTGCTGACTTTGCCAAACACTGTCCATCAAAACAGGGCAATGACTCAAGATTGTTGAAATCAAAAGACAAGGGGTCTCATCACGAGCCAGCTTGTTCAGCGAAAGTGTAAATCAAGTGAATGACTGTGTCATAATTTGGCTACCAAACCAAGACATTGTTCTTTAAGAATAAAAAAGGAAAAAGTGTCAATATGGGTTTTTCTTTGAAAGTTGTAGATCACCTTAAGCAGGATAAAGGATCATTACTGGGTAATAGGTAACCCTGTCGAGGCTATGAACGCCTGCTGGCAGCAGAGGCTCTACCTGCGACAAATGAGCATATTTTAAAAAACTGGTACACAGGGAAGACCTTATTTTATTTTTACAAGACCAAGTAATGGCTGATGTAAATGCAAGGACCAGCTGAGGAAGCAAATAATTAAAGTAGAAAGAGGTTGGAACGAAATGTCGTTGACAGTTTGGGGTATAATACACTTTATCTTTTTATAATAAAGTTTAATTTTCCAAAAAAAAATTGTTTTGGAAATTTGAAAAGTTCAATAGAAAATCAGAGATAACTGGTTCTCCCAAGTGAATCGCCAATTGTTGTGGCCAGCAACAACCCCCCTTTTTCATTTAAGTGTTGTCCAAAATACTAAATGAATGGGGACCCTTAGTTAAAACTTTAGGAAAAGCAAGAGTTTCCTTTCTTCAAAATAAGGTTACCATCGTAAGCTTAGGAAGATCTTTTGAATACTTTAAAACCTAAGTTTATGATAAGAAAAATCTTTAAAAAGTCGCATCATAAAATGACAGAAAAAACACCTCCATTTGGGTATAATCTTGGTATGTGCAAGATTCTCGTACTAAAGCGATATATCGCATCGCAATAAGGTAATGCCAATGAGAAAGACTTCAAGATTTTCCAATTTGCAATAAACCCGATCGCAAGATCGCATATCGCAGGGAATAGGCTAACAAAATATGGCAAGCATAAAACTTCTGCGATCTGCGATGTGTGCGATATCACGATAAAGTGATGGTTGCAATATTAAGCCAAATCAACTCTGCGATGTTTTATTTGTTAGTCGGTGTGAGAGCACGATGGTGCGATAATGCGATGTCACGATCTGTGACGATTGCGAACCAAATCGCAAAATCCCTCCATCACGAATCTTTCGAGCGCGCTATTCAAGAAAAGCCACTTACCATAATCTGACTCAAGATCATGTGCTTTTAATGATAATAAAGGAATTAGTTGTCATCTATTAAATGTAAACGCGTGCTTTTGCAAAGAATTACTTCACGTAAGGTGGCATATTTGATATATCTGCTGCATTTAAGACTCTCCCATCACCTTTATTGATCAATCATTTCCATTTGTGAGTTGCAGGAACGAAGAACGAAGGGCGATACCAAGCCATACGCAGGAAGAAATGGGAAAGAAAATTAAGGCTCAGGGCTCTGAGGTGAAGGAGATGGCACCTTTATATACAGACACAGCTTGTAACAGAGACGCAGGGATATCGACGTGGGAAAGCATGTACAGACTGCTTGAAGAAGAAAACCCCAAAATAATTAAGGTTACCATTGTCGCAGATTCACAGGGCTCTTCCGAAGCATCCTTAGAAGAACTAGCGTGCTCATTCCTTCATCGGATAGCAGCAAGACCTAAAATTCTCCCATATACAGATATGATCAAGTGGATACTTGACAATGCAAAAATGAATGACAGATAGTTCAAGATTCAAGGACATGGGCTCATCGGGCCATTCGCTGCACAAGACTTAAAGCTCATGTATCATCTTCCTGAACTGCAGGTGACTTACAATGCACAATTCATTAAAAAATTTGTGGCGGAGAACCCAAACCTATTAGAGACCACTAAAGATTGGTCCAGAAAAGATGAACCACTCAAAAAGGATAAAAACGGTATGTACAGCACTGGTTCCCTCACCTCTCCATATTGTTTTGCTGTGGCCATGCTTTTTAGATTATTTGGGATGCAAGATATCAATAAGTTTTCGTCTGAATTGTTACCATTGATTGATGCTGCCACAAATGCCGCTATTATAGATTGGGCCAAGATCTTTTCTGAGAACCTATTCACAGCTATTATCAATTACCGGTCTAAGAGATCCATGTCTCAAAGGATCTATCCTCCTTTTTACCTATCCGCATATGTTATGGATTCTATTTGTTATGTGTCTAAATTTCCCTCTCTGGGTTGGAAATGGACAACTCAGGACCCATTAACCATCCATGTTTATCATAAGATATTATGGGATTCTCAGTTCATTCCACATTTCTACCAAATTTGTCATGGGCTTATCTTACCCATGTATAGAATGATGTATGATAAAGAACCCCCGAGGTGCTCACCTAAGGCACAGATAGATATTATCCCCATCGCAAGATGGTTCGGAGAAGGATGGTTCACCTATATTAGAGTATTTGGAAGCACCGTCCCTCCTCATGTCCTACTTTGTATATTCCTGACAAACTGCTGGCTCGAGAAATTGCATATCAAACATGTTCAGAAGGCGGCCTAACCAAAGACCTAAAAGACAAAAAGAAGTCCATGTGGCCCCAGTTTCCTGTAGCTTTTGGGGCCTTTTCATTGTTCGATGTAGGTCACGCGTTCACCGAAGTGGAGAATATGACGTGTCTACAATTATTTAAATTCCCGGCAAGGCCATTTGACCCAAATGAAGTTGCCCAAGATTTCACAACGAACGTCAAGATAAAGGTATTCATTGGAAAGAAGGATTTATTTGATGATTTATTTTAGAATAAATGCTCACTCCAGGAAATTTTGCGGGAAGCTCAATCGCGATTGTCTCCAGATGACCTCCAAAAATTCATGGTATACAAGGAAAGAAGACTAGCCAGTGTTCCTCTAGAAAAGCTGTAACTACCTGCCAGAGAACCTACTCCAAGCATTAGCCTTAGTGAGAATTCAAGCGCTTCTAGATCTAAATCTAAGACTGGAAAAGAGATGCCTGAGCATTCTAAAAAATCCAAAAACAACCAAGATAGAGGCGAAGAGTCAGCTAAGGACACCGCTCAGTCAATGGAATTTCCACAGCAGCAAGTTATCGCCTCCCCGTCAAGAGATGTCCCCCCTCTCATCATTGAAGCACCACCCGTCACAACAGAATTAGACAAAGAATGGGAAACCTTCAACGAACTGATCAATCTTGAAGGACAGGCCCCAAAAATACCTGTGAGCAATATACAGGTAGCACAAGAAGTGGGCTCAGCGTTGCTCTTCCACGAGTGGGACAATCAAATCAGGGAGGCAGAACAAGCAGAATGTAAGCAGAAGGCGCAAGAAAAGGAAAAAGCGGTCCAAGCACTAGACAGGTTAAATTGGGAGTGTTACTGGGCATACTTGGTGAAGCCGCATAGTCAGCAAATGACTGTGAAATGTATCATAAATGCGGCCGAGAAAGTAGTGCCAGCTCTCATAGATTCTGTTTTCTCAGCCCAGCTCAAAGCAGAAGTCAGCCAGCCGACTCTCCTCAAACCCATGATGAATGCATGCAGTTTTAAGGATCAGATTCAAAAGTAACTTTATTTAGAATGTTGTTTTTTCTTTAAAATTATAATAGAAAAAGGACGGTCATTTGAAAACCGCATCCTAAATTTTGTAAATAAACTATTATTAGAATTAGGAAGTAGTATTTTAACCCTTCTCATGCATTTGGAGAAGGGTCCAGAAATATTTCAAAAACTTGTCCTCAGAACATGCACTTCTGCACCATCAGAGGAGGTTTTGACGAATGGATGGATCGAGGTTTATTAATGTTTGCATTCGATATCTGCTACTGATGTTGCACTTCTGTACACTTAGTAGATGTTAGAACAAGTAGAGATAAATCATTTTTGCTTGAAGCTTATGAGTAGGACCAGTCATAAATGGTACTTTTATCTCTTGACCATTTCTGCTTATATTCTTAAAGTGATATACAGTTTTAGTTGTTTATATGTTATTGCATGAATGCATGAGTTACCATTTGGCACTTTTGTACGGTGGAGTCATTTATTTATGTTTGATATATGAATAACTTATTATGCGATATGTTGTTCACAGCTGTTTTGCCTAACTTTTTATGCAAAGTGGTTCATCTTAATTGATCTCCATTCTTATGATAGCTGAATGATCTTTATTACCAGTTATTGTTTGAAATCTCTTTAGATCACATAATAGAATAAATACACCCCGGGTTAGCATAGATTAGATGTGCTGTTTTCATTAGATTACAATAGCATAGAATTAGAATAAAGTAGCTTAGATTAGAACTCTTAAATCAGCATCATCCAACTTTGCACACACACACACACCCTTAGATTGGGAAACTGGTCCCATTATCCCCAGTTGGACCCACTCTACCAAACGGATAAGGAGCTGCCAACCAAGGTCCGGACCGGGTGGTTATCCCCCTTGTTGTCGACCCGATTTTCGGGGCCTCAACAGGTGACAGGCCTTTTGTTAGGTTCCTATAATACTAGTGATCACCCCATTACCATTGTAGTTGTATCCCTTATTAATATTTTTGTGCCCCTATTTTCCCCATATTGTTATTACTGTGCCCCATAAAATCCCTCTATTGTTATTTTTGTGGCTTTATATTATTATTGTTGGGTCGGCTGGGTTATATTGTGACTCCTTAGACTCCTATATATAGAAAGGAAGTTTTGTCATTTGAATCATCGAAGAATTATTCATTTATGTAATATAAAGGAGGTTTCCCCCTCGAAGAGGCTGAATTCTAAGGTGTTTATCTATCTTTTCTATCGTTTTGTGAGCTAGTTTCATAACATTTGGTATCAAAGCTTTGGATTCTAGGGTTTCGCTGCTCCAAATAGGTGATTGTGGAATTTTCGCTATAATTTTTTTTTGTGATTCTTCAAAAGCTAAGAAAAAAACCGTTTGAGAAGAAATCACACTGAACCTTGGGTCCAAATTTTAGAGCTTTTTACGCTACATTTGCAAAGATATGATCTAAGGAAGTTGGTCTTTTTGTAGACTCCTGAATTACATTCCAAATAGGTGACCTAGGGAAAATCGTCATAAATTTCTCTCTGAGCATCAAATTGAAATTTCATAAGAAGGTGCAGAAACAGGACAGACTGTAGTTTCTTGTATATATTTTTTAGAGAAAAAGGTCAAAATAGTGACTCGTGGAACGTCGTACAAGTTCGCTCTACTGAACTAGTCTATAATCCGGTCACTATGGGAGATTTGGCATAACTCTTTCTTGGAGAATCCAATTTGGATCAGACTAGTGGCATTGGAAAGAGGACATAGAGGACTACTGCAGGTTGCAATTTCAGAACTGGATGATCCGAAATTACAAAGATACATCAGAGGAAATATCAAGCTCCTACAAAGTGAAAAAAGGTGTGTAGATTTTTTTTAATTTTTTCTTAAGCTTGGTTTGAAAAATTATTTTGAATAATTCAAAGGGCATAGTAGAGAATTATTATTGGTAATTGATGCCCTAAGGAAAGAAAATAAAAACACCTAGTAAGCAACCTGAAAGTGCTAGCATGAATCATGAATAAGAGGAAGAAATGCTACATGATATATCAAAATTACAAGACCAAGTGCAACAAATGTCAGTCTCAAAAAAGCTAAGAGAAGCTAAGATAAATGGCGTGGAATCTAAGATAAATAGCATGGAATCTAAGATAAAGGGTGTGGAAGCTAAGATGAATGGCATGGAAGCTAAGATGGATGATTTGAAGATAGATTTGAAGACATGCATGGAAGATTTGAAGACAGATTTGAAGACAAATTTGACAAATTTTCTACAAGAAATGCTTACTAATGGTGAAAGGGTAGTAAAGGAAACTCATGATGAGAACAAAAGAAATGTTAATAATGATTTCATAGACTCTAATGTTGGACTGAAGACCCACCATATTCCAAAAATCGATATGAGGAAGTTTGATGGCAAGGATCCCGCAACATGGATATTACAAATGGAGCAATTTTTCGATCTCAATAATGTGAAAAACACACAAAAGGTACGTATTGCAACTTTATATTTGGAACCAAATCAGTTTGTATGGTATCAATGCCTTTTCTCTCGTAAACAAATTATTACTTGGGCAATTTTTACAGAAGAATTGACAGTACATTATGAGGATACAAAAAGCAACACTTTTTTTAGCCAATTGATAAGTCTCAAACAAAAGGGTTCAATAATGGAGCACATTGAGGAGTTCCAAAAATTGAACATAAGGGTAAAAAATATTCCAGAGGAGCATAGGATTGATGTGTTCATAGGGACTTTAAAGGATAATATCCAACATGATGTTCGCCTTTGGGAACCTGATTCATTAGAGAATGCATTCAGGTTAGCAAGAAAAATGGAAAGAAAAATTATGGCAACCAAGAAGCATACTACTCACAACTATAGAGATGGAAGTGTTGTTTCCCCTAGTCTTCCACAACCTATAAGGTTGACAACACAACAATTGGTAGAAAGAAGAGAAAAAGGGCTTTGTTACAGTTGTGATAGCAAATACACTAAAGATCATAAGTGTGCTGAGAAGAAATTATTCTACATCGATTGTGAAGAGGAAGAAGAAAAGGAGCAATAAAGGTCAAAAGAAGAGGATATACTTAAGGAACGAATCCTAGATAAAGAAGAAATGAATCTGACCATATCTTGTAATGCATTGGCTGGAATTACCACTCCTCAAACCATCAAGATAGAAGGACAAGTCAAGAAGAAAAAGGTAATAGTGTTGATTGATTCAGGAAGTACCCACAATTTTATTCATTGTAAGATAGCAAAAGAATTGAATTTCTTCCTATATCCAGCACCAGAGTGTCAAGTGATGGTTGCAAATGGAGGAATGATAAACTGCTCTGGAAAGTGCCATAATATCAAGCTATCCATGGGAGAATATGTATTTAATATCTCAATTCTTTCCATTCCAATGGAAGGTGCTAATGTTGTAGTAGGAGTCCAATGGCTACAATCCTTGGGTACAATAGCTTTTAATTTTCAAGAACTTTTCATGAAATTTTCTGTGGAAGGAAAGGAAGATGAGTTAAGGGGTATTTCAGGGAAACCAGGAAAGATAATCAGCTCTAATGGTATGACAAAGATTCTAAAAAAGGAACAAAGAGGTGTAATTGCACAATTATGTTCACTAGATGTTTCCACATTGGAATCATCTATTTCTCCAGATATCCAAAAAGTATTGGACAATCATTCCAAGGTATTTGAGACTCCCAAAGCTCTCCCACCTATTCATGATCATGATCATGTTATTCATCTGATTCCAAGAAGTGTTCCTCCAAACATCAGGCCGTACAGACATCCCTATGCCCAAAAGATTGAAATTGAACATATGGTTGCAGAAATGCTAGAGGCGGGTATAATTCAACCTAGTCAAAGTTCTTTCTCTGCTCCAGTAGTATTGGCGCACAAGAAGGATGGATCATGGCGCATGTGTCTAGATTATAGGGACCTCAACAAGCTCACTATTAAAGATAAGTTTCCCATTCCTATCATTGATGAATTGCATGGATCAATTTACTTCACCAAGTTGGATCTTCTTTCAGGATACCATCAAATCAGAATGAAGATTGAACACATTTCAAAAAAAGCATTTAGAACTCATGAGGGTCATTACAAATTTTTGGTCATGCCTTTTGGCCTTACCAATGCACCTTCTACATTTCAAGGCTTGATGAATTCCATTTTTAAACCCACCCTTAGAAAATTTGTGTTAGTATTTTTTAATGATATACTAATCTACAGCAAGTCTTGGAAGGATCATGTTGAACATGTTGACAGGGTGCTAAAACTATTGGAGGAGAAATAATTATATGCAAAAAGATCCAAATGCTTCTTTGGAGTACAAGAGGTGGAATATCTGGGTCATATTATATCTCATGAAGGAGTTAAGGTAGACCCTAGCAAAATTAAAGCCATTAAAGAATGGAAAATCCCCACATCCTTAAAGCATCTGTGAGGATTTCTCGGGTTGACAAGGTATTATAGGAAGTTTGTTAAGAATTATGGGAGAATAGTAGCACCTCTAACAACATTATTGAAGAAAGATGCATTTTCATGGACTCTAGAAGAAACAAAGGCCTTCGAACATCTTAAAGTGGCAATGTGGCAAGCACTGGTCTTAGCTACACCAGATTTCACAAAAACCTTTATTGTGGAATGTGATGCTTTAGGAAATGGAATTGGTGTTGTTTTAATGCAAGATGAAAGACCCATTGCTTTTGAAAGTCGTCCAATCAAGGGAAACATTTTACACAAAGCTATTTATGAGAAGGAAATGTTGGTAATACTCCATGCACTTAAGAAATGGCAACCCTACTTAATGGGAAGACACTTCAAGGTAAAAATGGATCATGATAGCCTTAAACACTTTTTAGAACAAAGATTATCCTCTGAAGAGCAACAAAAGTGGGTCACAAAGATGTTGGGTTATGACTTTGAAATCATCTACAAAAAAGGGAAGCAAAATGTGGTGGCAAATGCACTGTCAAGAAAAGATGAGGATGTGGAAGCATTGTTGTGCACCATTTCTATTATCCAACCAGATTGGATAAACGAAGCAAGGGAGGAATGGAAGAATGATGAAGAAGTGTGGGCACTTATTCGAAAGTTACAACAAGATTCCAGTACATCTGATACATTTAGCTGGCAAAATGATTTATTATGGTACAAAGATCGCTTATACCTCTATAAGAATTCCCAACTAAAACAAAAGATTCTTATGGAATTGCACACTTCTCCCTTAGGAGGGCACTCAGGATTTTTAAAAACTTACCACAGGGATAAGAACGAATTTTTTTGGGATGGCCTTAAATCGGATATTCAAAAGTTTGTGGCAGAATTTTTGGTTTGCCAACAAAATAAATTTGAAACAATTAAGACACCGGGTCTATTACAACCTTTATCCATTCCAAACCAACGTTGGGAGGAGGTTTCAATGGATTCTATCGCAGGTTTACCCAAGTCTGAGGGAAAGAGTGTCATCATGGTGGTTGTTGACAGACTTACCAAGTATGCACACTTTTGTGCATTATCACATCCATTTAAAGCTAGTACAGTCTCTACTGCATTTATGGAAACAATTAAAAAGCTACATGGAAGCCCAAAGATTATTGTAAGTGACAGAGATCCCATTTCCACTGGAAATTTTTGGACAGAATTATTTTCTTGTCTTGGTACTCAGTTAGCTCATAGCTCATCTTATCATCCTCAATCTTATGGGCAAACTGGGATAGTAAACAAATGTTTGGAAGGATATCTTCGTTGCTTTGTATCTGATAAACAGACACAATGGGTCAAATGGTTTCCTCTGGTTGAATGGTGGTATAACACTTCCTTCCATACAGCAACAAAAATGACCCCATTTATGGCACTTTATGGATATTAGCCACCATCCATCACATCATATTTAAGAGAAAATTATAAGGTTCAAGCAATGGAATATCACATCGAACATCAACAACAAGTCCTCCAACTCTTAAAGGATAACCTCGTGTGGGCACAGAATAGAATGAAACAATAGGCAGATCAACATCACAGGGGAAGAAGTTTTGATGTAGGTGATTGGGTATTCCTACAGCTACAACCATATAAGAAAATGTCCCTCAAGCAAGCTAAGAAGGATAATAAATTATCACCAAAGTATTATGGTCCATACAAGGTGTTGCAAAAGATTGGTACTATGGCTTACAAATTGGAGCTTCCTACAACTTCTCGATTGCACCCAGTTTTCAATGTTTCATGTTTAAAGAAGGTTACAGGCGACAAGCTCCCAGTTCAAACAATATTGCCAGAACTTGACGAGGAAGAAAAATTTATATTGGAACCAGAAGCAGTCACAGAAACAAGAACTCGATAGCTACGAAATCGATCAATTTCAGAGTATCTTATCAAGTGGAAGAACTTATCCACTGAAGATTCAACATGGGAGGATGAAAATTTTATACAGAAGCATCCATAACTACTCAAGCATTGAGGACAACACTTTTTTGAAGGAGAGGGGCATGTTAGGTTCATATAATACTAGTGATTACCCCATTACTATTGTAGTTGTATCCCTTATTAATATTGTTGTTCCCCTGTTATCCCCATATTGTTATTATTGTGCCCCTCTATTGTTATTTTTGTAGCTTTATATTATTATTGTTAGGTCGGTTGGGTTATATTGTGACTCCTTAGACTTATATATATAGAAAGGAGGGTTTATCATTTGAATCATCGAAGAATTGTTCATTTATGTAATGTAAAGGAGGTTGCCCCCTCGAAGAGGCTGAATTCTAAGGCATTTATCTATCTTTTCTATCTTTTCGTGAGCTGGTTTCATAACACCTTTAGGTTCTTGAAAAAAGATATCATATTCTGAAACAACTTTTTCTAAATCAGCTTGCTGTTTAGCATCACAACCCTCAAATACATTGGTTTTATTAGGTTTCTTTTCCTTTACAACCATCAGTAAAAATTGTTTGCATGAATTTACAATTCGTTTCATCTGCCCTGAGTTTATGAGAGTGTAATCAGTCTTGAGCTTATGAGCTCTTACAATATATTAGATTCCATCTTTAACGAGGAGATACTTGTTCTCAACTCTATAGAAAATAGCTTTTCTATCATACGAGTAGGGACATCCCAAAACAATTCCACATATATCCAAAGGAACTATATCTAACTCAACCTCATCTACAAATGCTAACCGAAAAGAAAACTTAAGTTTACATTATCTAGTCACTTGTAGTTGTACTTTATCGCTTAACCAACCTAATGGGTATGGTTTCTTGTGAGGTGTAGTCAGTAATCCCATCTTCTTTACAATTGCTTCAGAAATAAAATTTACTTGTGAACCACTATCAAACAAAGTATCAATCTTTTGATGCCTGGAAATAACTCGAATATGGAAAAGCTCATGTCTTTTTCTCTCATTTTCTTCATTATTAGTAGATTGTGCAGAATTACTAGTAGATGCTTTAGAATTTTTACCTTTTATACCTGTGGTTGAAATGGTTGTTTCATCTCCTGATCCTGACCCCAAATCAGTCTTGAGCTTATGAGCTCTTACAATATATTAGATTCCATCTTTAACGAGGAGATACTTGTTCTCAACTCTATAGAAAATAGCTTTTCTATCATACGAGTAGGGACTTCCCAAAACAATTCCACATATATCCAAAGGAACTATATCTAACTCAACCTCATCTACAAATGCTAGCCGAAAAGAAAACTTAAGTTTACATTATCTAGTCACTTGTAGTTGTACTTTATCGCTTAACCAACCTAATGGGTATGGTTTCTTGTGAGGTGTAGTCAGTAATCGCATCTTCTTTACAATTGCTTCAGAAATAAAATTTACTTGTGAACCACTATCAAACAAAGTATCAATCTTTTGATGCCTGGAAATAACTCGAATATGGAAAAGCTCATGTCTTTTTCTCTCATTTTCTTCATTATTAGTAGATTGTGCAGAATTACTAGTAGATGCTTTAGAATTTTTACCTTTTATACCTGTGGTTGAAATGGTTGTTTCATCTCCTGATCCTGACCCCAAATCTTTCTCCACAGTTAAGCGCGCTTGAGCCAGAGGAGTTCTGGGATGGGTGACCTCCTGGGAAGTCCTGGTTACCGGGTGCAAGCCCCGGAAGTGATGATTGATGCTATGTGATTCGTTCTCCACATTTCACTAGTTTCAATCCCACTTCTTCACCCCTGTGAGCATCACCCGATGCAATGAGTGCTAGGTGAACTATTCAAAAATCATGAGAAATTAGTCAGTTACGACTACCTCTCATGGAAATGGTCATACGTTTGAATGACTTACTTAACGCAGTTGAATCCCAAAAATGATATCTAATGTAATGCACTGCGTAAATCCCCCATACTTAAATTCAAAAAGAGTCAAGGGATCTCTACTTGAATGGTTCATGAGGCACAATACTTGCTAAGGTTTTGCAAATGGGGTAGCAAGCTAAGTGGGCTTGATTGTGGGAAAAACTCCACAGTTAAGCGCGCTTGAGCCAGAGGAGTTCTGGGATGGGTGACCTCCTGGGAAGTCCTGGTTACCGGGTGCAAGCCCCGGAAGTGATGATTGATGCTATGTGATTCGTTCTCCACATTTCACTAGTTTCAATCCCACTTCTTCACCCCTGTGAGCATCACCCGATGCAATGAGTGCTAGGTGAACTATTCAAAAATCATGAGAAATTAGTCAGTTACGACTACCTCTCATGGAAATGGTCATACGTTTGAATGACTTACTTAACGCAGTTGAATCCCAAAAATGATATCTAATATAATGCACTGCGTAAATCCCCCATACTTAAATTCAAAAAGAGTCAAGGGATCTCTACTTGAATGGTTCATGAGGCACAATACTTGCTAAGGTTTTGCAAATGGGGTAGCAAGCTAAGTGGGCTTGATTGTGGGGAAAAACTCCACAGTTAAGCGCGCTTGAGCCAGAGGAGTTCTGGGATGGGTGACCTCCTGGGAAGTCCTGGTTACCGGGTGCAAGCCCCGGAAGTGATGATTGATGTTATGTGATTCGTTCTCCACATTTCACTAGTTTCAATCCCACTTCTTCACCCCTGTGAGCATCACCCGATGCAATGAGTGCTAGGTGAACTATTCAAAAATCATGAGAAATTAGTCAGTTACGACTACCTCTCATGGAAATGGTCATACGTTTGAATGACTTACTTAACGCAGTTGAATCCCAAAAATGATATCTAATATAATGCACTGCGTAAATCCCCCATACTTAAAATCTTCTTCTTCTTGCCCTCGAACTTCTTAGGTCTCAGCTCCGGATGCAGAATCCAACAGTGCTCATCATCATGCCCATCCTTATTACAGTGAGTGCATGAAGACTTGCTTTTCTATGCAGTTTTTGCCTTCCTCTCTTTCCATTTCTATTTTATTTTCTCCTTATTCTTGCTTGCAATGGGCTTGGATGATCCTCCAACTTCTGGGTTCCCATTCTTTCCTCTAGCTTCTAGATGCGTAGCTTGAACAGATACATCATCTATACTAGTGGGATTAAAAATGAGGATAGTATGCCTCATGTAGCTATGTAGATCACCTATGTACTTCAACAAAGTCTTAGGTGAGTCTAATGAAATTCCTAGAATCAAAGCTCTTTTCCTAAATTGTTAAGTGTAACCTTGCACACTTTTCCCTTTCAATTGGCGAAGAGTTTGCCAGCTCACATGGCTTGCTGCATGTAAGCTAGTGGATAGAACTGCTTTTTGATTGTAGAAACAAATTCACTCCAGATAGAAAGAATCTTACCATGTTTCTTCATGTCAGCTTGGGTCCTTCCTTCCACCATACCAAGGTAGTGCCTCTGAGGCATAGGCTAGCTAGCTGAACCTTACTCTTGTCTAAGTCAATACTCTACACTCTGCAATAAACATCAATTTGTCTGATCCAATTATCCAGCTTCTCTGCATTTAGCTCTCCATCATACATTGGTAAATCAAATTTAACATCTAATTTAATCAAAGATGTCTTCTTTTTATGTTCAGGGCTCTTAAAAGGTGTGAGAAAGTTTTCTTCTTTCCCTTTTCCTTTTGAGTGGTCATGGAGGAGAGACTCTTCTTCTCCTTTATCTTGTTTGGAGCATGATGAATCTTCATCTTTATGTTTCCTAAAATCCCTATACATTTCCTCTACCATGGACCTCATGGCCAGGAAACTATCTATCAATTGGGGGTTTGGTCCCAAGGGACTTTCTTCCGACATTTTCTTATGAGGGTAGATTCTTCCAATTTCCAGGTTAGTTTTGACCAACTCTCGTTCTCCTAATTTAAGCTTTGATCTAGTAAGCATTCAACAACAAAATCCAATGCAAGATTGTCTAACCTTAACAACCTAAAGCTCTGATAACACTTGATATGAAATCACCCGTAAATGACCTCAGAGAAATAATGAAGGTATTATAGACTCAAGTGTTGGGGTGTGCCTATGTTATTTTATGCAACGGATCGATAATATTGCGAAATACACAGAAACTGAAACAGTAAGAGAACAAAGTAAGCAAACACATAAACACAACAAATTTAATAAGGAGTTCACCCAATCCTCCTGGGCTACATCTCCTAGTCTAGCCTTCAGTGGTGTCCTTTCTATTTTATCTTAAAGTAGAGTTTTTACAATGAGGAGCTCAATTTGAGTCTCACTTTAACAGATGATGATCAATAGGATTGTACTTGGATTCCCCAAGTCTCTCGAGTACATAGACTCCCCTTACTGAATCTCAACCTCAATTGGTCTCATTGGTATGAGTCCAATTTGGTACTCAATACGTGACAGGTATACACAGAGGATTTTCTTGAACCTCTCAAGCCTTCTCTGGAGTTCGCAGACTCTCAGACTCTCTCTGTCTCTGTCTGCTCAATGTTGCCTTTGCTCTGTAGGTCAGCTTGGCTTCTCTATTCTCTGCAATTAACTTCTTTCTTGCCTCTCGGCTTTCTCCTTCTCTTTCTATGCCTCTTCTCCTCTCTGCTTTCTTTGTCTATTCGTGGCTTATAGCCAATTTGCTCCCTGACTATTCATTTTTGCTTCCCAACTCTCTAGATCGCCTACCTCTATTCACTGGAATTCCCCTGCTTGGTGTCATCATCACTGTAATGCTTCACAGAGAGGTGGCCACCTGTTTCCTCACAAATTGAGTGTCAATTCTCTTTGAACGGTCGTTATTTCCATTGCTCCAAGGTTGTCTGCGAAACAGATTCCCCTGCCAACTCATTGGTCATGTTGGATCTCAAATCTTATCCGCCTCATCCTATTTCCCCATCGAATCCAGTCACCTATCAGATTGCTTCTCTACTGTTGATCTGGGGCCTCCAAATCCTACGTCCTCCATCCATATTGTGTGGGTAAGTAGCATGACATTTACCCGTGTGATGACAGTGGTTTTCTCTCTCATCCACTAGACGAGTGTCACCCGTTGTATGGAATCGGGTGGGACTTGGTTGAACCTGCTTACCGCTTGAGGGCCTTCTGATATGCTACTAGTTTTAGTGCGAGGCCCGCCTTCTGATGGAATGATAAATTTCCGTATGGTTCTATTCTTTTCCCTGTGACCAAGTGCTCGGCACTTTCCTTCACTGAGGGGGACACCCTGTGATACATGATTAGTGCTTAGTGCTAATCTTGTATCAGAAACTGCCTCCGTTTCTGGATCTGACTTCCCGTTTTGCTAGTTTGTGCTAGCACGTTGTTACCATGGGCCAACGGTCTACGCACTTGACCGAGGGTCCTCATTGCTCCGTGCTGACCACAAATTGCCATTATTCAAAGGTTGCTTCTAATAAACTCGACATCCATAGCACTTTGAAACTTTGGTATGAGTTTTACAAAGTTTAGGAAACTGTAAGAGTGTTTAAGGATCCAATTCGGATCAAGAATAGGAA
This sequence comes from Pinus tabuliformis, assembly GCA_031772625.1. Classification (NCBI taxonomy): domain Eukaryota; kingdom Viridiplantae; phylum Streptophyta; class Pinopsida; order Pinales; family Pinaceae; genus Pinus; species Pinus tabuliformis. Next base: position 297,234,212 of record CM062810.1, on the reverse strand, counting down.
AAAGGAGGAAATATGGGCAAAAAGGGTGTCAAGGTACATTAGTGCTTGGACTCTACATTCCCCCACACTGGAGGTTTCGTATGTCCTCATACAACACAACATTGTCATTTTCCAGTACATTCTTGCTATCACATCCAGGATTCACTTTCTTCTTCTTTCTAGCAGCCACTGCCATTCTTGGTTTCTTCATGAGGATATTATGCTTTAGGTTGATGATTTCTCTTTGCATTGCCCTGTTTTCTTTCTTAAACCTCTTTTTATTTTTGTACCATAGACTTAAGTGAAGAATAAGGTTGTCACTCTTGGAAATTTGAATTCCATTCTATGCCTTCAGTGTTTGATTTTTATTTTTGAGGTATTTGTTTAAAGTCTCCAACTCAAAGATTTCTTGCTTCAAAACATTAGATGCTGAAGGTTCTTGTGGCTCATTAAACTGGTTACTTCCTTCTCTTGGACTTTGGATTGAGCCTTTGATTTTTGCTTCCTTTCTCTGTAATGATTCTATGTAATCATAGATTTCTTGCTAAATAGGATCAACGCCTGGACTTTGTACTGGACTTCTTGGAAGTGAATTGAAGGGAGGTGGTAACACCCTTGGTGACAGTCTCAGTGACTTGCTTGGAGAGTCCTCAAGATCTTCAGTTTTCTCTTTCGACTCAAGATCTATATATTCTACAACACTCAAGGCTACCTTTTGTACTGTGTTCAATCTGGTACTTCTTCTTAAACCTGTGGTTGGAAATCCCTGAGATTTCTTCTCTTTAGCTTTTGGATTTTCTTTCTGAGGAAGGATCTTGGTTTGGGTTAAAACCTTTGATTTCTTGCCAGCTTTATTTCTTCTCAAATTCCCTTTTTCATTTTCTGCAAAATATCTACAATGGGTAGATCCTCCTCTGATAATGCTTGTTGGGACTAGGGTTCCTGTTCTATTACTGTTTCCATTTTTCTTTTTCTTCCCCTTAGGGTTCTACTACCACTTGTTTGTTCAAGGGTTTTCTCTTCAAAATGATTTCTTACTAGAAATTTTTCCCAATTGTCACATATGCTTTGAAGATGAAAATCAATCAAGATTTTTATCAATCCCTGATGGTACATTGTATTGTCTATAGACTGGATTTTCTTTTGAACATTCATTGACATTTTCTTAAGGCTATGCAATAGAAAGTATGGAAGATTCATTTCATTTTCTCCAAAGAAATTCATCATTACCCTAATGTGGTAGAAAAACATGGATCCAAATCGACCTTCGCAAGTAATAGATTTCTGAAGTACAAGGAGAAAATTTCTCCATTCACTTTTGAGGGCTGAACTAGGAATACCTTTTCTGAAGATGGTAGTGTCCATGTTTTCGTTTTTCAAGAATAGTTTCCATTTTTCCCCTTGAATTGCTTTGTTTATGAACCACTTTTCTCCACCTCTAGGCAATTTGGTGCCTTCTACAATCAGGGACTTTGTTACTGTGAACTTGAAATCACTTATTTCAACCTATGTTCCATCAAAATATTATGCAAAATTCTTTGTTACCTCCCTATGGAAACCATCAAATTTTCCTATAAATGTTAAGCACTGTACTTTCTGTAACAATTCCCTGGTCTGAGGGTATCCTTCCAAGAACTCCTTTTGTGTCGGTTATGTTCGTACAATAGTGCACCAATAACGCCCATGGTGAGAGATGTTTTGTCTTAAGAACTGTTTACTTGATAGGGAAAAATTGTGTTGGTAGGGTTTCATTCTGTGTTGGAGAGAGATGGAGAGGCTATATGAATTTGGAGAAATGAGAGGCCGAGTGAATATAATGAAGGATTGTAGAAATGATTTAGCCATTGGAACACATTCAATTGAATGATTCAATGATCAAATCGATGGATTTGAAATGAGGGCAAGACAGGAGTTAAAATGATGGACTATAATGGATTTGACAAGCGACTATTACCCATGATTTGCAATTATTTCATTTTATTTTGGTAGTGTTATGTCCACATAACTCATATATGCAATGTGTTAACCCTTATTGTAAAATTAAAGTATCACATACCTCTGACTGATTTGCTAACCTTTATTTGTCCTTTGATATCTTTTGTAGGTCCTTTTCACTTAAGAGGAGTCAATTATTATTCAATTTGAGCCACCAAGTGTTCCTGTCAAATTGGCTATAGAAACCTTATTAGAGCTACAAAAACTTGTCCGAGCTGTAGAAAGTCACTAATTCTGTAGCTAAGATATTTTTTCTTTTTTTTTTTTCTTAAAAAGGGATGTTTAGGAAAAGTGAATTTCTTTTTTCTGGAAGAAATGGTAAAGAGAGAAAATTTAAGGTGCCAACAAAAGTTGGTTTTCACTTTAAATTTTCTATATAAGCATGGAAACAATTTGTTGGCTTTCATGTTTATACATTATTATTTATTTTTATTTTTATTATTATTTTTTATTTTTATTATATATATCTATATATATATATATATATAATATTTATTTTTTTATTTTTATTTTTTTATATATATATAAAGTATTTATTTATTTTTATTTTTTTTTAATAGAGAAAAATAAAATTTCTAAGGTGGAAAAAGAGAAGAATTCTTCTCAACCATCTTCAATTTTGAATTGTCTTGGAAAATTTTGAAAAATTCTTCTTTTGTCAATGGCTTCTGATAAATTCTAAGTCAATGTCCATTTACTAAAAGAGGAATATCCTCTTCATCAATAGTCTTGATTCTAACTACACCATTGTCAAAGACATTTTCAATTCCATAAGGTTCAAGCCAATGCGTTTGGAATTTTCCTTGGAAATTTTTGAACTTTGAATCAAAGACTAATGCCCAATGTCCTGGATGAAATTTCCTCTCTTCAATGTACTTGTCATGCCATCTGGATCTATGTTGCTGAACTAGGCTGGTTTCCTGGAAGGCTTCTTGTCTTATTTCGTCAAGCTCATTGGGTTGTCCCATCCTTTGCTTTTGCGCTTTTGATAATTCAAGATCCAATTGGAATGTTGTTTTATAGGTCTGGATATGGAACTCTATTTGAAGTAAGACCTGCTTACCATAAACAAGTTCATAGGCAGTATGTCCTCTAGTACTTCTCCATGTAGTTCTATAAGCCCATAAAGCTTCTTGAAGCTTTTCTGCCCTGTCCTTCTTATGTAATCGTACAGTCTTTGTAAGAATTGCTTCAATCAACTTGTTTGTAGACTCAACTTGTCCATTACCTTGTGGATGGTATGGAGTGGACTTCCAATGCTTGATTTTGTACTACTCCACAAGCTTCTGCACTAATCTGGATGTAAATTGTGTTCCTTGATCTATTACAATTTCTCTTGGAACACCAAAACAAGTGAAAATATCCTAAAAAAAAATGAAACTACATCAATTTTAGTAGCAAAAGGAAGTTCTTTGGCTTCTACCCATTTAGTCACATAATCAATACATGCCAATAATATACCTTTTTCTCTTTGAAGGTGGATTGGTTGGACCAACAAAATCTAGTGCCCATTTCTCAAATGGTTCAATAAATACCTGAGGCTGCAATGGAATTTCATTTGAAAGAGTAGCTTTGCCCATTCTCTGACAACTGTCACATCTTTTAACATATTCCCTGGTATCCTTGAAAATGGAATGCCAATAATATCCTAAAAGTAGGACCTTATAAGAAGTTCTTTTGTCAGAAAAATGTCCTCCACATGGTTCATCATGGCATGCTTTAAGTACTTTTTGTATCTCATATTCTTGAACACATCTTTTGATGATGAGATCTAGTCCTGTTTTGTATAATTCTTCGCTTATCCATGAATAATATGTGCTATTGTGAACTATCCTCTTCTTTTCTCTAGGAGACAAATGAAATGGTATTTTCCCTGTAGCTAAATAGTTATAAATATCTACATACCAAGGTGATTTAGTAGATACTGCAGAAATAATTCATCGAGAAATTTATCCTCCATAGGTTGATCATTATTATCATTCTGAATTCTAGATAAAAAGCCAGCAATTGTATTATGTTTTTCGAGTCTACCTAGAATGTTGATGTTGAATTCTTGTAACAATAAGAGCCATCTGGTTATTCTTGCATTAGTGATCGGTTTATTCATTAGGTATCAAATGGCAGAATGGTCTGTGTGAATGAATGTTTCATAGCCAGTTATTCAATGTCTGAATTTTTTAATGGCATGAACTACGGCTAAAAACTCCTTCTCAATTACAGTATAATTTAGCTCTGTTGGAGTTAAATTTTTACTGGTGTAATATATTGCATAAGTGTTATAGATATTTTTGGGCACTGCAACCCCAATCATACATGTCCATAAACCAAGGGCTCCTAAGTCCCTAAAAGTGTTGCTTCACACCCTAGAGGAACAAGGTCAGCTGATTATATCATCTCCCACAAGTTCTCCACAGAAAACTACTCAGAATTGATCAAAGCTAGACCATACAAACTGCCCAGTGTAGATGGTGTGATGCATCTCACCTGCTCAGTGAAAAGGGTGTGATGCATACTGGAAAGCCCTTTTGTAGGGTGCGATGGGTGAGAGTAGACAAATGGCAGAGACAGTTTGCAAGGTGGATCATCATGGAATCTTCCAGAAACTTCTCCTGTGACACTTGCCTCTCTGAATTCACCCAGGGATGAGTAAGCGATCATCAATCTCCAAGTGGAATCAAGAACTATCAGAGAGAGGACACTAATCAAAATCCCAGAAGCTAACTCACCCCCCTGCAATCATCGATATATGGATCCCTCATCCGAGAGATCCAGAGGCTATAATTTTGTATCTTGTAAGGAAGTGTTGTTGGTTTCTTGGTGGAATATCATAATGTTGGGTGATATAAGCTTTTCATGAGGTGAAGAAGGGCTTTCATGATGGGAGGATGACGTTGGGTCAGAACAATTGGTTGTAATCCTCTTTGCTATTCTTGATATTAATAAAGCTATTCAAGTTTTCCTCCACATTCTTGTATGTTTGATGATATATGCAATTGTGTGGTCAATATATATCTGGTCCTATATTGTTTATGATTGTAGATCTCTGCTCTTCGATAGTATTATGCTGCTTTGATTCCACAGGTGCTCTTTGAAGCTAGGTAGACGAAGGAAAAGCGGCAAGGATCTGTCAGAAGGGAGAGGAACCAAGCAAGGAACCAAGTGCAAGACTGAGGTTGGTGTCCTTTGTTCCCCTCTTATCTACCTCTCATAAAGGAAAGCGAAAGTAGTTTTATTTTGGTTGCTTCTAAGATAGCTACCAGTCTTAGTGGGACTAGCAGCTCTGAGTGGACACTAGATTTCCCGATAACAATAAGGAGTAAGGTCTTTTTTCCCTAACACGACTCCTAAGGTTATATCTGAAGCATCAATTGATATATGGAAAGGAAATTTATAGACATTTTTGGGCACTAACACGACTCCTAATAAGGAGTAAGGTCTTTTTTCCCTAACACGACTCCCAAGTGTTATAGACTCCTAATAAGGAGTAAGGTCTTTTTTCCCTAACACGACTCCTAAGTGTTATAGACATTTTTGGGCACTGCAACCCCAATCATACATGTCCATAAAATAAGGGCTCCTAAGTCCCTAAAAGTGTTGCTTCACACCCTAGAGGAACAAGGTCAGTTGATTATATCATCTCCCAGAAGTTCTCCATAGAAAACTGCTCAGAACTGGTCAAAGCTAGACCATACAGACTGCCCAGTGTAGAGGGTGCGATGCATCTCACTTGCTCAGTGAAAAGGGTGCAATGCATACTAGAAAGCCCTTCTGTAGGGTGCGATGGGCGAGAGTAGACAAATGGCAGAGACAGTTTGCAAGGTGGATCATCATGGAATCTTCCAGAAACTTCTCCTGTGACACTTGCCTCTGTGAATTTGCCCAAGGATGAGTAAGAGATCATCAATCTCCAAGTGGAATCAAGAACTATCAGAGAGAGGACACTAATCAAAATCCCAGAAGCTGACTCAACCCCCTGCAATCATCTATATATGGATCCCTCATCCCAGAGATCCAAAGGCTGGAATTTTGTATCTTCTAAGGAAGTGTTGTTGGTTTCTTGGTGGAATATCATAATGTCGGGTGATTTAAGCTTTTCATGAGGTGAAAAAGGGCTTTCATGCTTGAAGGATGACGCTGGGTCAGAACAATTGGTTGTAATCCTCTTTGCTATTCTTGCTATCAATAAAGCTATTAAATTTTTCCTCCACATTCTTGTATGTTTGATGATATATGCATTTGTGTGGTCAATATATATCTGGTCCTATATTTTTTATGATTGTAGATCTCTGTTCTTCGATAGTATTATGCTGCTTTGATTCCACAAGTGCTCTTTGAAGCTGGGTAGATGAAGGAAAAGTGACAAGGATCTATCAGAAGGGAGAGGAACCAAGAAAGGAACCAAGCGCAAGACTGAGGTTGGTGTCCTTTGTTCCCATCTTAAGGAAAGCGAAAGTAGTTTTGTTTTGTTTGTTTCTAAGATAGCTACCGGTCTTAGTGCGATTAGCAGCTCCAAGTGTACACTAGATTTCCCGATAACAAAATGGCGACTCCACTGGGGAGCGAATAGATTGTTTGTTTGTCTTTATTTGTTTGTTTTATAAACTTACAGACAGAGCCTGAAGTCAAGCCAGCTAGCCTTCGAACTGCATTTGCTATGCAAGTGAAAAGTAGATCAATGCTGCTTTAGTCTATCTCTGGGTTTTGTTTATAAACTGAACAATCGATTTGCAAACCTTCTAATTTCACTAGTTGTGTCTCTAGTAACCTCATTAGATCAACCCCTGTGATTTATATTTACTGAACATCACTTGCTTGGCCTAAATCCCTAAACTGAGCTGCAAACTGTGACCAAAGACCAAGTAAAAGTCTCGCTCTGGTACCATCGCACCCTCTCTTCAAGGAAGTCTGTATGCATCGTACCTCCTATGTGCAGTAGGTGGGATGCATACTGGTTTCCCTGTGTAACAGGTGCGATGGTCAGAAAAGGCCAATTTTGCCTTCAGACTTTGGTTTTTCTTCACTCTCTTCAGCTCTATTCATGATTTTGGCTGTCTGTGATTAGTATACCACTGTGGAAACTCCCTTCCTTTGCATGATTCCGCCTCCATAGTACAAAGAATTGTGAATGTTTTTATGTATTGTGCACCATTTACAGTTCTCTTTTACAAAAAGTAACAGAATCAAACTGTCGTATTTTGATTTGGATGTGTCACAAGTGTCGTTTTCAATCAAAGAAAAGAATTCTATTGTTCTTCATGGTCGATTATACAGTTACTCTTGCATTTGATTTGAATTAGTTTTTTTCAAGTGTCGAAAGCAGTTTTCAATTCAAAATACCAAAGTGTCGTCATTATCTTCCTTTCGTTTTTGAAGAGAAATTTGTTAGTACTGTCGCTTTGAAAAGATAATTCAGATTTGTAATTAGCATCCTTCTTGTCATTCACACATTAAGAAAGCTGAAAACAAATACATGCATGTGCATTTGCATTTAGACTGCTTGTTGGTTTGATTTAGGATGGTGCATCTAGTGTGTGCTCTCTACTCTATGTTGAAAGAATATCATCTCTCTTTCTTTAGTAGCTGGGGTTTTTATTGCAAAAATAAGATTAAACGATTGTTTATCATCTTAGATTGCATTTTAGGAATTGTATATCTACATCACGCGGTGAACCTGAAAGGCAAATTTCTTAAGAAAGATCAACTGTAAAATAAATTCAATGAACATAAAAACTCTTTGGAACCTAACGCACAACATTTAGAAGTCTAGGCTAGAGACGTATTCTGGCGTCGTAAAGCCTGGTAACAATCGCTTTCACTATTGGTTGGGTGATTCCTCCTCTTTGAGACGACAAGTGCCAGTACGGACTTGTGCTCCCACGTACCATCGAGTATATATTGGGAGACCACAATAGGCTGTATCCTTTATCCATAGGAAGCTGTGTCTACCGCCCTATCGATCGCAATGCACTGAACACAGCATTCGGGAAGATTGATTGTCGTACTGTAAAAAGTATTCTGTAGTTTTGCGATTCGTTTGGTAATCCCTCTGTCTATATTTCCAGAGTAGTCTCTTTCGTTCCTTTTCAAACTCCTTAAAGGAAAAGGTCCATCTGAGCACTTGTCACTTCAGGCTCATTAAAAATCGAAGGCGACTAGAGTCATCTTTTGTTTTTTCTCGACTCTTAAAAATTGAAAAAACAAGTTGTATCAAAGTGTCTAAAATTTAATTTAATCGGAATAATATCACCATTCCCGCATTGCTCTTAGGTTGAGAAAAATGGAGTCCACCAACCAAGGATTTCCCTTGGAAGAAATTCTAGTCCTTTCTCCTCTTGGGGAGATGTTGGTGCACCTCATATGGCCACATTGTCACTTCCAGGATAGACGATTGGCTTGCCAATATGGCTCTTCTCAACCTCCGTCATTCAGAACACCGTGATTCCTAAACAATCGAGTCAGCAAATGGATGATACTAAAGTTACCCCCCAACTTTCTACTTCGTCCGATTCTCCCTCTCCTCCTTCCTCTTCGCTTCATAAAGCTGGTAAAGCCAAAAGTCAAGTAACTAACAAGGAGAAGAAGCGGAAGGAGAAGAAAGAGAAGAAGGAGAAGGAGCCAAAGGAAATAAAGGGGTAACCAAGCATTGTATAGTGAAAATCCACACACTGCACTGTCCAGGGCTAAATCTCCATGTGTCATTTGCAAAGGAGACCACTATCATCCAAATTGTGCTTGCATCCCTCAGATCTTAAGGGACTGGTCTCCTCGTTTGCACAATCTAGTGTCATCAACCTCTGAAGATCATGTTGAAAGTACACCATCAACTAGTGAAAGCGAAGCATTTGGACAGAAAAGGAAATTTAAATTTCCTTGTAAATTGTGTGAAGGTGATCACGTCATCCACCGTTGTCCCTTCTTAGATGAAGCTAAAAGAGTCTTGGATAACCATCCTGCTTCACCGCTACGGCTTCCTCCTGGATACAAGAAACTCTTACCGAGTCCATCGCTAGTTCAAAATCTGACCGACACACCATTGTGGTTGGTCAAAGCATCTGTCATTGAAGATAAACCTACTGAATACATACCAGATGAAAGTTAAAAGGTTGAGGCAGCAGTTAACCCGGTCTTGTCTTCGAAAGGTCCATCTTCAGATGATACAACCACCGAAGAGAATGAGAACAACATCGTTCAAATTCTTTTTGTAAACACAGACTCCGATGAATATGGGGGAAATCTACCTGTTCCTTTACTGCAGGAAGGAATTTCATTAGAGTCATATCTGGCCATCTATTCAGTCCCACCTCCAAGAAACCTAGTCGTTTCCTTCGATTGGAATCTACTAGGCAGACCCCATTTATCGGCTAATGTACCATTCTGAATCATTGCACAAGCTTACAAAATTATCATGGTCGATACCATCATAGATGAAGGGGCTTCTATGAGTATCCTTTCCTCAACTGCTTGGGAAGCGCTTGGTTCGCCATCACTTTTGCCTGAGATGACAAATCTGACAGGCTTCGACAAAGGAACCAGTCGACCATTAGGGATCCTTCCCAATGTGCCCATAACGCTGAGAAGGAAAACCGTTTATATGAATGTGATGGTAGTCCAATGACCTCTAGATTATAATATACTCCTTGGGCGTGACTATATTTATAGCATGGGGGCCATTGTCTCCTCACTCTTTAGAGTAATGTGCTTTCCTCATGAAGGTTGAGTGGTCTAGCTCGTAGACCAGCTTTCATTCCTCGACTCATACATAGCTAATAGTCAAATGCCATCCCAAAATGGTCTTTTCACACAAGGAATGTCTCATCAATCTCCAGTCCATCTACCTGAAGAGCGCTAGTAATTCGGGAGGACATGACTGAAACCCGGGAGGCATGCACCCTGGTCTGTTTCGGCAGGAAAACCTTGGGTATAGGGTAGGTTTCCGTGGAGGATATATGACTAGTCTGACACACCCGTCCATTTAGGAAAATGGGATTAGACTGGAATAAGATTCCCTCGTCAAAGTTATGTGAGTGGAGGCGACCATGCCACTCACCTTTGTTTATTTCGGTAGACATCGCTAAGGAAGTGTTTTTTCTGCAACGCGGATGGAGAAATCCTGCAAATGCAAGAACTTTCATATGGTAACCTGGAAACTCTACTTCGCTATGCCTGGGGGCATGTAAACCTTTTTGCCTGAAAGTAAAGAGCGACCATTTATTTTCTTAGTTTGTAGTCTCTCAACCCTTTAAACTCGTAGGATTGGTCATTCCTAACTTGCATAATGAAAGGATCTGGAGCAAAGTTTCGAATGGTTCAAGCTCCCTAAAAATTGAACCTATCAATGAGACATCCTTATTATACGACTGGCACGAGCAGTTTTTATGCGAAGTTCAAGCTCGTTAAAAATTAAACCTTAGCAATGACCAAATGTTTCCCCCAAAGTTTAAGCTCGTTAAAAAATAAACCAACCCCTAGTAAATAACCATTGTGAATGCATTATCATCAGCTTTTGAGCCCTGGTCGTGTTCTTACCATCACCTCCACTCTGTTTTAGCTGATCATTCACCCCCATTTGATTGTTTACCCCTTTTGAGGAACAGCTGCGAAGAGTGATCCTATTAGCCATCTTTTTGACACTGTCATGATTGGAAAATTCCAAACCTTACCTGGAATCAGCTGCTACCTGAAATTATCACTCGTTCCTCAAAAAATGAGTATCCTTTAAGCTCTTTTCATCTGACTTGTAAAATATGAAGAGATTGCCGAGAGATTGGCCTCTCCAGCTCGTTAAAGCTACTGGGAGTGCTATCCCTCCTCTAGATTTTAATCTTTTTGGACCTGAGGGATTATTACACAAAAAGATCGAGTTCTTGTTTTGTTCGGCTCATTAAAATTACTGAAAATTCATCCCTTTCGTATTATTTTATACTTTTTTCAGACATAAGGGATTATATGACGAAAAAAGATTATTGGAGTTTCCTTTATGTCCCTTTTAGACTCTCTAAAATTGAAAAGGACCGAGTTATCTTTGTCGTTAAACTCGTTAAAACCAAATAGCGACAAACTTGTCCATATAGACAAGAACGAGTTTCACTGTTGCTAGGCTCGTTAAAACATAGCGACGGGTTTGCCTGAAGGGAAAATTATAGAACAAGCATATGTTATCCTCCTCAAGCTTGACAAAAATAAAGAGGTACTGGTTAGCAATGACTGGGGAAAAATTGGGAAGAAAACTTGAAGAAAATTTATTGGTAGCAAGTCGCTCTTGAACATGACACTTTCACTCCACATCCGAGTCAGGTTGGGTTATTCCGTTCACTGGTCATATCACCATTGGTCCATCGCACCATCCATATTTGGGGTTAACGCTACCAATCCATGTCAGTGTCGCCGGTATGTTCAAGAGATGTCGCTCAGAGAATTCACCTGTGTATCATCCGCTGCAATACATTCATGCTCCATTCATTCATGACAGCCACCCTGAACCCTGTATCATCAAATAGTTTTCATCTCCGAAATCATTTACTCCATTCCGTGTCATAGATGTGGGATTCATTAAGGCCCTCCTACGATGGGTCGCTTCATGTCGACATCAGCTCATTATCCAAGAAGTCAACTTAGGAACAACCCTTTCAGTACTTTGAAGCTTGCATGCCTCAATGGAAAGTTTCTCACTTCCGACGACAGGTCTACATCAATGGCCTTCGACCGAAAGATTTTTCGTGGTGTTCGATGCCAAGTCCCTTGTCACACCACTCGAATTGAACCATAGTACCTTGAGGGTCATCATCATTATCAGTGATTCCTCTCGCGCTTGTTAACAGCTTACATCATTGGCTGGTAATCAGGCGATGTCTTTCCATGTTCGATTCCAGAACATCTTTCATATGGATTGAGTTGTACTCCGAGTGAAGATTGGACAAGTTTGAAGACCCCAGATCTAGTTTCATCCATCCAAGATGGGATATATTCAGGAAAATAAAGACATCAAATGTACATCATTGCTGCATAGATGATCATCTGAATCAAAGGATGATGACTCTATCAGAATCATCATTCTACCACACAGACGGTTGTCTGTCTTATGTACATGCAAATGAATTTATGAAGCTGAGCATGGGAATGCCCACCTCAGCTAGACCATGAGAAATATTAGGAAGATAATGTCGTATTGTATCTTATTACAGGTCACCTTCCAGCTCGAAAAAACTTCGGATCCTCATGATAAAGCATTTCACCCGACATCACAAGATTAACGACCTCATGCTTTAGGGGGCAACTGTTATAGACATTTTTGGGCACTACAACCCCAATCATACATTTCCATAAACCAAGGGCTCCTAAGTCCCTAAAAGTGTTGCTTGACACCCTAAAGGAACAAGGTTAGCTAATTATATCATCTCCCAGAAGTTCTCCACAGAAAACTACTCATAACTAGTCAAAGCAGGACCATATAGACTGCCCAGTGCAGAGGGTGCGATGCATCTCACCTGCTCTGTGAAAAGGTTGCAATGCATACTGGAAAGCCCTTCTATAGGGTACGATGGGAGAGAGTAGACAAATGGCAGAGATAACTTGCAAGGTGGATCTTCATGGAATCTTCCCGAAACTTCTCCTGTGACACTTGCCTCTCTGAATTCGCCCAGGGATGAGTAAGAGATCATCAATCTCCAAGTGGAATCCAGAACTCTCAGAGAGAGGACACTAATCAAAATCCCAGAAGCTGACTCACCCCCCTACAATCATCTATATATGGATCCCTCATCCCAGAGATCTAGAGGCTGGAATTTTGTATCTTGTAAGGAAGTGTCGCTGGTTTCTTGGTGGAATATCATAGTGTTGGGTGATCTAAGCTTTTCATGAGGTGAAGAAGGGATTTAATGCTGGGAGGATGACACTAGATCAAAACAATTGGTTGTAAGACTCTTTGCTATTCTTGATATTAATAAAGCTATTCAAGTTTTCCTCCACATTCTTGTATGTTTGATGATATATGCATTTGTGTGGTCAATATATACCTGGTTCTATATTGTTTATGATTGTAGATCTCTGTTCTTTGATAGTATTATGCTGCTTTGATTCCACAGGTGCTCTTTGAAGCTGGGTAGATGAAGGAAAAGTGACAAGGATCTGTCAGAAGGGAGAGGAACCAAGCAAGGAACCAAGTGCAAGACTGAGGTTGGTGTCCTTTGTTCCCCTCTTATCTACCTCTCATAAAGGAAAGCGAAAGTAGTTTTAGTTTGTTTGTTTCTAAGATAGCTACCAGTCTTAGTGGGACTAGTAGCTCTAAGTGGACACTAGATTTCCCGATAACAAAATGGCGACTCATATCCGGCCGTCTATTCGGTCCCACCTCCAAGCAACCTAGTCGTTTCCTTCGATTGGAATCTACTAGGCAGACCCCGTTTACTAGCTAATGTACCATTCTGAATCATTGTACAAGCTTACAAAATGATCATGATTGGCACCATCTTTGATGAAGGGGCTTCTATGAGTATCCTTTCCTCAACTGCTTGGGAAGTGCTTGGTTCACCATCGCTTCTGCCTGAGATGAGAAATATGACATGCTTCGACAAAGGAACCAGTCGACCATTAGGGATCCTTCCCAATGTGCCCATAATGTTGAGAAGGAAAACCGTTTATATGAACGTGATGGTAGTCCAAGGACCTCTAGATTATAATCTACTCCTTGGGTGCGACTATATTTATAGCATGGGGGCCATTGTCTCCTCACTCTTTAGAGTAATGTGTTTTCCGCATGAAGGCCGAGTGGTCCAGCTCATAGACCAGCTTTCGTTCCCTGTGTTCTTTTCACACAAGGAATGTCTCATCAATCTCCAGTCTGTCCACCTGAAGAGCGCGAGTAATTCGAGAGGACATGACTGAAACCGAGGGGGCATGCACCCTGGTCTGTTTCGGCAGGAAAACCTTGGGTATAGGGTAGGTTTCCACGGAGGATATATGACTAGTCTGACACACCCGTCCATTTAGGAAAATGGGATTAGACTGGAATAAGATTCCCTCGTCAAAGTTATGTGAGTGGAGGCGACTGCGCCACTCACCTTTGTCTATTTCAATAGACATCGCCAAGGAAGTGTTTTGTCTGCAACGTGGACGGATCAATATTGCAAATGCGAGAACTTTCATATGGTAACTTGGAAACTCTACTTCGCTATGCCTGGGGGCATGCAAACCTTTTTGCCTGAAAGTAAAGAGAAACCATTTATTTTCTTAGTTTGTAGTCTCTTAACCCTTTAAACTCGTAGGATTGGTCGTTCCTAACTTGCATAATGAAAGGATCCGGAGAAAATTTTCGAATGGTGCAAGCTCCTTAAAAATTGAACCTATCGATCAAACATCCTTATTATACGACTAACACGAGCAGTTTTTATGCGAAGTTCAAGCTCATTAAAAATTAAACCTTAGCAATGACCAAATGTTTCCCCCAAAGTTTAAGCTCATTAAAAAATGAACCAATCCCTGCTAAATAACCATTGTGAATGCATTATCATCAGCTTTTGAGCCCTGGTCATGTTCTTACCATCACCTCCACTCTGTTTTAGATGATCATTCACCTCCATTTGATTGTTTACCCCTTTTGAGGAATAGTTGCGAAGAGTGATCCTGTTAGCCATCCTTATGACACTGCCGTGATTGGAAAATTCCAAGCCTTTCCTGGAATCAGCTGCTACCTGAAATTATCACTCATTCCTTAAAAAACGAGTCTCCTTTAATCTCTTTTCATCTGACTCATAAAATATGAAGAGATTGCCGAGAAATTGGCCTCTCCAGCTCGTTAAAGCTACCGGGAGTGTTATCCCTCCTCTAGATTTTAAGCTTTTTGGACCTGAGGGATTATTACACAAAAAGATCGAGCGCTTGTTTTGTTCGGCTCGTTAAAATTACCGAAAATTCATCCCTTTCGTATTATTTTATACTTTTTCGGACTTAAGGGATTATATGATGAAAAAGGATTATTGGAGTTTCCTTTATGTCCCTTTTAGAATCTCTAAAATTGAAAAGGACCAATCTATCTTTGTCGTTAAACTCGTTAAAACCAAATAGTGACAAACTTGTCCATATAGACAAGAACAAGTTCCACTGTCGATAGGCTCATTAAAACATAGCAACGGGTTAGCCCGAAGGGAAAATTATAGAACAAGCATATGTTATCCTCCTCAAGCTTGACAAAAATAAAGAGGTACTGGTTAGCAATGACTGGGAAAAAATTGGGAAGAAAACTTGAAGAAACTTTATTGGTAGCAAGTCGCTCTTGAACGTGACACTTTCACTCCACATCCGAGTCAGGTTGGGTTATTCTGTTCACCGGTCATATCACCATTGGTCCATCGTACCATCCATAGTTGGGGTTAACTCTACCAATCCATGTTAGTGTCGCCGGTATTTTCAAGAGAAGTCGCTCAGAGAATTCACCAGTGTCTCATCCACTGCAATACATTCACGCTCCATTCTTTCATGACCGCCACCCTGAACCCTGTATCATTAGATAGTTTTCATCTCCAAAATAATTAACTCCATTTTGTGTTGTAGATGTGGGATTCATTAAGGCCCTCCTACGACAGGTCGCTTCTTGTTGACATCAGCTCATTATCCAAGAAGTTGACTTAGGAACAACCCTTTCAGTACTTTGAAACTTGCATGCCTCAATGGCAAGTTTCTCACTTTCGGCGACAAGTTTACATCAATGGCCTTCAACCGAAAGATTTTGCATGGTGTTCAATGCCAAGTCCCTTTTCACACCACGTGAATTGTACTGTATTACCTTGAGGGTCATCATCATTATCGGTGATACCTCTCGCACTTGTTAACAGCTTACATCATTGGCTGGTAATTAGGCGATGTTTTTCCATGTTCGACTCCAGAACATCTTTCACATGGATTGACTTGTAGTCCGAGTGAAGATTGGATGAGTTTGAAGACCCCGGATCTACTTTCATCCATTCGGGCTAAAATATATTCAGGAAAATAAAGACATAAAATGTACATTATTGCTACACAGATGATCATTCGAATCAAAGGATGATGACTTTATCAGAATCATCAGTCTACCACACAGACGGTTGTCTGTCTTATGTACATGAAAATGAATTTATGAAGCTGAGCATGGGAATGCCCGCCTCAGCTAGATCATGAGAAATATTATGAAGATAATGTATTGTATTGTATCTTATTACAGGTTGCCTTCCAGCTCGAAAAAACTTTGGATCCTCATGATAAAGCATTTCACCCGACATCAAACGATTAACAACCTCATGCTTTAGGGGGCAACTGTTATAGACATTTATGGGCACTGCAACCCCAATCATACATGTCCATAAACCAAGGGCTCCTAAGTCCCTAAAAGTGTTGCTTCACACCCTAGAGGAACAAGGTCAGCCGATTATATCATCTCCCACAAGTTCTCCATAGAAAACTACTCAGAACTGATCAAAGCAAGACCATACAAACTGCCCAATGCAGAGGGTGCGATGCATCTCACCTGCTCAGTGAAAAGGGTGCGATGCATACTGGAAAGCCCTTCTGTAGGGTGTAATGGGTGAGAGTAGACAAATGGCAGAGACAGTTTGCAAGGTGGATCGTCATGGAATCTTCCAGAAACTTCTCCTGTGACACTTGCCTCTCTGAATTCACCCAGGGATGAGTAACAGAACATCAATCTCCAAGTGGAATGAAGAACTATCAGAGAGAGGACACTAATCAAAATCCCAGAAGCTGACTCACCCCCTTGCAATCATCTATATATGGATCCCTCATCCGAGAGATCCAGAGGCTAGAATTTTGTATCTTGTAAGGAAGTGTTGTTGTTTTCTTGGTGGAATATCATAGTGTTGGGTGATCTAAGATTTTCATGAGGTGAAGAAGGGCTTTCATGATGGGAGGATGACGTTGGGTCAGAAAAATTGGTTGTAATCCTCTTTGCTATTCTTGCTATTAATAAAGCTATTCAAGTTTTCCTCCACATTCTTGTATGTTTGATGATATATGCTTTTGTGTGGTCAATATATATCTGGTCCTATATTGTTTATGATTGTAGATCTCTGTTCTTCGATAGTATTATGCTGCTTTGATTCCACAGGTGCTCTTTGAAGCTAGGTAGACGAAGCAAAAGCGACAAGCATCTGTCAGAAGGGAGAGGAACCAAGCAAGGAACCAAGCGCAAGACTGAGGTTGGTGTCCTTTGTTCCCCTCTTATCTACCTCTCATAAAGGAAAGCGAAAGTAGTTTTAGTTTGTTTGTTTCTAAGATAGCTACCAGTCTTAGTGGGACTAGCAGCTCCGAGTGGACACTAGATTTCCCGATAACAATAAGGAGTAAGGTCTTTTTTCCCTAACACGACTCCTAAGGTTATATCTAAAGCATCAGTTGATATATGGAAAGGAAATTTTCAATTGGTTCCTTTTAAGATAGGTGCTTCAGAAATTTTCCTTTTCAAAGTTTCAAAGGCAGTTTGACAATTAGAATCACAACTGAATTCACAGTCTTTGGTAAGTATTTTAAAGAGTGGAGATGCAATTTTTGTGAAGTTTTCTATAAATCTTCTGTAATATCCAGTAAAATGAAGAAAACTCCTAACATCTCATTGACAACTTGACACTGATAAGCTAGAAATGACCTCAACTTTAGATGAGTCTACCTTAATTCCATCTCCCGAAATATGGTGACCTAAAATAATTCCTTCATTAAACATCATAAATCATTTCTCATCACTTAACGAAAGATTTGTTTCTTTACATATTATTAGAAATTTTTCTAAATTTTCAAGTTATTCTTTAAAATAATCTCCATAAATTATGAAATCATCCATATACACTTCCACACAACCATGAATAAGATCAGAGAAAATTCTGAGGACTGCTCTTTGGAATGTTGCCAGAGCATTGCATAGTCCAAATAGAAGTACCCGGTAAACATAAGTTCCCCATGGAAAGGTAAATGTGGTTTTATCTTGATCTTCAGGTGCTACCTAAATTTGATTATATCCACTAAAATCGTCAAAAAATGAAAAGTAATTTTTCCCTGTGAATGTGTCCAAGACTTGATCTATGAAAGGAAGTCAAAAATGGTATTTTAATGTTGATTTATTTAATTCCCTGTAATCGATACATACTCTCCATTTCCCATTTTCTTTCGAACGATTACTAGTGGTGAAACCCACTGACTGTCTGATATTGGATAGATGAAATTTACATTTAGTAGTTTTTGTAATTCCTCCTTAACAATTTCTTTTAGATTTGGGTTCATTCTTCGTTGTGGTTGTCTAACTGGTCTTGCACTTTGTTCAATGTAGATATGATGTATGCAAGTTTTAGGATCAATTCCTCTCATATCAGTGTATTCCCATGCATAAGAAGAAGAATGTTTTTGTAAAATTTCTACCAGTTGATTCTTTTGTAATTCTTCCAGGTTTTTATTAATATTCAAAGTTTTACCTGGAAAAATTTCTATTGAAGAATTCCCAAATTTCTCCATAGAGAGAAAATATACTTGTCTAGATGAGAGATATTCATTTCGACTATGGTCATAATGTGAGGAAGATTCATTATTTTCCAGTAGATTTAAAATTTGGTCCTCCTCTCTTACTTGTTTAGTAGTGAAAACAGGTTGTATATCATCATCATCATCTATCCATTCCTCATTCTCTATTTCTATTGTTGTTTTTGCAGGTGGGTATAATGTAAATTTATTTATAGAATTTCCATCTAAGATAAACATGTCACTTGATCTACAACCGATGAAAGAATCAGTTGTCACTAACCAAGGCCTTCCTAGGATTAATGGAGGTTCTCCTAGATTATTCTTGGGTGTTAAGACCATGAAATCAACAATATATTCCCAAGATTCTAATGATACATAAACATCTTCTAAAACACCATCGCGTTTAATTACAGACCTGTCTACTAATTGTAATAGTGTTGGTGTGAATTGAAGGTTAGGAAGTCTAAGCAAATCCATAACTTGTTTACTCATTATGTTTATGGCTACTCCTATATCAATCAACGTGTTTAGTATTTCAATTCCATTGATGTAATTTTTCACAATGGGGCTCCCTGGATCTAGATATTTCGGGATTGTTGTTTTCCCCATCATGATGTTTGAAATTTTCCCGACTAATTGAATTCTTTTTATGTCTTTTATTTTTCTTCTTGATATTTGAGTACTTAATTCCTTAATTGTTTTTGCAAAGATTGGTATTTCTTTTATGGCTTGCAATAAAGGAAATTTTATACAGACATTTCTTAATTCATACATCATATTATAATCATGAAATGTGATTTGTTTTTCTACTCCTTTGTCAATTTTCAACCGTTCAGGAAAAGGTTGTCTAATGGATACCGGGGGTTGTTCTATAATAGGAGTATTTATTGGAACATTTTCTATTTGATTTTTCTCTTTCTGAGGGAGAGAGGTTTCTCCTTCTTCAGATTGAGTTTTATGTTTTTGAAGATTTTTCCTTTCTTCCTAAATAACAACAAGGGGTTTTCTTTGCAATACTCTTCTGGACATTAATTAAACATTATTTAGTTCTAGTGGAGTTATTACATAGGTTTGAGGATTTTTCCCTTCCATGTTGTAAACATGTTGTTGTTGTGATATTTTATTATTGGGATTCGGAAGTCATTGAGCGGGTAATTGATTTGATTTTTGTGCAAATGGTAGGGAGAGCTGTGGATTTTGCTTTTGAACTTGGACTTGAGGTAATTGATTGGCTTGAGGAATTTGATTAGATTGGGGTAGGAATTGTGGTGGACAATTAGGATAGGATGGTGAATATTGTTTATATTGAGCATAAGCCCCATCAAGATTTTTCCATCCTTGATTCCAAGATTTTGATTGTGGCTAAGCCCAAGGCTACCAAGATGGATTCCAATTATTTTGTGAAGACTAAGCAAATTGTTGTGATCTAAATCCTTGTAGTTGATTTGTTTGAAAGCTCTGCCATGCTTTCTTGGTAATAGAGTAAAGAGGGTCGACTTGTTCTCGTATCCTTTCACCGTTAAATACAACCTTGAGACTTGGTAAAGAAGGACATTCCTTAGTGTCATGATTATCTCCACATATGTCACAATTTTCTATAGTTTTTAAGTCTAAAGTACATTCTCTTAGAGCATGCTTCTTTTGACATCTAGGAACAAAAATGGATAATTCAGCATTTTTGGATTTTTTCTTGTTCTATATTTTATGGGTGTCTATTTGTTCACTTAGACTCCCTAAAATATTTGTCTTGAAAGTATCAAGAAAGCTTCCTAATTCTGCCCTATTGACTATCCTAGTTGCAGATTTATTGATTCTTGATAAGAGAGGGTCTCTACGACTTTTTCCAACTTGTGCTTTACCCCTTGAGATATGTACACATAAATCACAGATATTTGAAAATGATAATTGAGAAATATATCATTTTCCTATTAAGTTAAGGAGATCGATCCATTCATCTTTGATAGCTTTGAGTAGGAGGGCTTTCAAAGTTTCCTCATTTAAATTATCCATTCTTTCTCTTTTAAGATTGTAGACAAATCTCTCGACTAATTCTTCAAGATTCTCATCTTCTTTTTGTGTCATTTTGAATACTTCATCTTTAATGTTATGATGCATACAATAATCTCTATATTTCTCTAAGAAATATTCTTTCATTTGTGCCCATGTCCTTATAGAATTCATCCCTAGACTCATGAACCATTTTAATGCTGAATCCTTGAAGGTAGCATGGAACAATTTCAATTTTTGAGCATCATGCAAATAATCATGTGATCTTCATAATACTTCAAATTTGAAGAGAAATGTCTCTGGGTATTCACTTCTTTTTCCATCGAAATTAGGAAGAACAGAAGGTGACATATTTTTCATTTTGAGGGTTGCATCTTCATAAAAAATGGGAAATCCAAAAGGATCTTTATTTCCTCTACCTCTACCCCCTCCTCTATTTCTATCTCCACCTTCTCATCTACCTCTTCCTCCTCCAATCCTATTTTTCTCACAATTGACACTGTGTACCTCACCTTCCCCTTCTTCAGCCATGATAGATTCTTCAGAACTAATGTAAGGTTCTTCTAATTCTTTTGGTTCCTCTATCAATGGATAACCAAAATAAGTTTCTTGTTCCTCTTCTTCACTGGGAATTTCTAATTCTTCTCCTAAAATATGTTCACGAGAGGAAGATAGAAAAGCTACTACTATAGTTGGGGATGTAGGATTTTCTTCAATTACAGCTTTAGTAGATGAAGTAGGTGAAGTTCTTGATTGAATTTTTTATCACGAGACTTTAGGAGGTATTTGTTGTCCTACAAATGGAACTCCAGTTTGAGTAGGTGGTGTGGAACTTCGAAGTCATGGTGGAGTGAGTGGATTTGTGGGGATTAAAATTATTCCTTGTCCTACAAATCTACCTCTAGAGTCTCTTTCCTTACGCATATCATGTTTTTAATTGATGATTTTTTTTTAAACTTCTATTTGTACTTCCCCAGCAATGGCACCAAAATTTTTAGTCAATTTATTGTTCTTAAATTGCAAGCATGAATTATCAACCAGGGAAGGTAAACTGATGAAGTACAAGTGCAATGTATGTGCTAGAAGTTACTTATGTCTTTAAGGTGTTTAGGTTATGGTTAATGTATAAATCTAGAATCAGTATGGAGATGATGTTACTGTCTATATTAGAGTATTATCCTTGAGATTTGTTAACTGGTTATTCTAAAATTAATCTTAATTGAATTGAACTTTGTGGGATGGTTGAATAGTGATCCTAACTCTACTCTATTAGACTATTTTTTATTACATTTGGAATTTTATACTGCAGCCAAACTAGGCTAACTATGAAAGCATGGAATGATGTGAAGGAGATCCTACTTTATCGAATTGGAAAATGAAAGATGCTTGAATTTAGTTGCTAAGAAAAGACTATCACTCTTAACTATTGCAGCTTCACTCAATGCAAAAGTAAAGCAAGAATGAGATTACTAATCTATGAAATAGTGAAACTATCAAACGAAATGATTGAATTATACAAGGTAGAAAGCAAACAAAATGATTGAGATATGCTATAGGTATAAATAAAATGAAATTATTGATGCAGATATCAATTTAATCGAAAACTCCATTGGACTGCATCCTAAGAATATAAAACAAAGCATCCACAAATTAATTCTAAGAAACAAAAGGAAATCTACTGGCAGTGAGTCAAAAGCCTTATCTACACATAGGGGCTTTCTGTGAGGCAGTCGAAAAATTTAATCAATGCAACATAAAATGTATGAAACAAGATCTATTAATGAGAAAATAGTTTCAAAAGAATGCTTTCAAAATTGCATATGGTGGTGCACACCAAAACAAAAAGCGACCATTGTTCTTATAACATTTTCTTAATTAACAACATGATAAATTCAAGCCTAAGTGCCTTTGCTAAAATCCTTATGAAACCAAATCATATCGCTTATTTATCGATTTACTATTTGAAAAAGCAAATCAATAATATCTCTTGAAACTCAAACTCTGTTTTGGCACATTATCTTGCAGTTGACTATCATGGTTGACCCTATTACAGTGCACTTATCTTAATGGATTGCTTCAAGTAAACAGGAAGAAATCCATGAGGGGATCATTCTCTATCTACCCATATACTCCTTTGCTGAGCTGGCGCACTCGAACCTTGTCAACAATGGAAGTAGTTGTGGATCTCTGGATTAGCTATAAAATCAGGTCAATTCCGTAGCTAAATGAAAACTTTAATAAAATAATAAGGTATATGGACAAAATATAAAAAAGAGGACATATCAGTGCTTACCTTAACAAAAACTTATATTTATTTCATTTATTTGGATGATAGGAATAGGAAAAAGGAGGAAATATGGGCAAAAAGGGTGTCAAGGTAAAGCAGTTCTTGGACTCTACCGGTATTCCCTTGCTTGTCAATGGATATAGGTTGAAGGCTTATAAAATACCTTTCTCCATGGAAGACTCCATCAACACCATTAGCAATGAGGTAAATGTGATTGGAAGTGTCCTAGCTTCCAAGTCACAAAATTTTTGAAAATTATTTTTATTTGTGAAAAAAGAAAAAAGAAAAAAATTACAATAATAGGCCCGGATGGAAACCTCCATGAGGCATCTGAGGCAAGCTCATGGGTTTAAAACCTCCTTGATGTAGCCCGGGAGTAAGAAAAAAGAGAGAAAAGAAAAAAAAGATCCCTGGGTGAAAACCTCTCTTGAGGCACCCCAAGCAGGCAAGAAAGTTGAAAACCTCTCTTGAGGCACCCAAGGTAGGTAGGCAAGTTAAAAACCTCTCATGAGATAGCTTGTGTATCAGGAAAAAACACAAAAAATACCATGTGAGGGAACTCCAAACTGTCCATTAATAAATTCTATCATTTTGCAGGTTTTTTAACATAGTAGTAATTACAGAGCTACAAGGGAAACATGCTCAGTTTCTCCCTCCATCCTCTCCATCTCATCGATGCCAACCATGTCCCTACCACTCATATCCATTGTTGGGCCTCAAAAATCAATTTTTTTATCATTTTTTGGTGTGCTAGAGGATGTCTAGTAGCACTATAGAATGTCCTCAAATGATACAGGAAAGGGAACCCGATAAGAAAATTAGCATGCATGCTTATTATAGGTTGATTAGGAACTCTACAATTCATCAAACCACTCACATATCACCTATGCATCCCTAATTCAAATCACCATACCCATACCTAGCTCTATCTCATTAAAAAAAAAGGCACAAGAAAATGTCAAAAAAAAATATAATAAAAAAAATGAGACATGTCCTCCATTGCCACAACCCTTCACCACTCCATTAGAGCTTTGCTATCATCCTCAAACCCTTCACCACTTTACACAATCCCTCTGAAGAAAAGATACCTTGAGAAGGAAGAAAAAGGGGTTGCTACAAGATTTCCTGTAGGACCTACATGATCTCCTGTAATAGATTGTGCTGCTACTACAAACAACCTAAAGCTCAGTTTGTCTGCCCAACTAGAGCAAGGAAGAGTATCATCATCCATGGGCACCTTTTTGTTCCTAGCAAGATTCATAGTAGCAACAACAAAAAAAGGATATCAAGCACCTCCACACGTGAACAAGACAAGAAGTCATCTATACATGAGCCAAAAGAAGAACACAGAAAGAGAGCAAGGAAGCACATCCCTGAGCAGCAACACAGAAGTCAACTACCCCAGCAGTCACCAATCAGTAAAAGGTAAGCTCAAGTATGGTGACTTACACAACTCTTCCCTATGTACTATTATGGCCTAAATCTACCTGAGGCTGAGAAAGGAAAGTCTAGGGTAACATCAAACCATGCTTAACCTAGTAGCTAGCCCTACCAGGTCGGAAGAGGGCTCTCTCCTTGTCAATCTCAAGAAAATATAGCAAGTGAGGCTTGAGATGACTAATGTAAAGACTAATTATAGGCTAGGTATATGCTCAGAGGAGTTTGATTGAGTTTTATGGTTGATTGTTGGATCAAATGTGAAAGGTAGTTTTGGGTCTGGGGAATGAACTTAGTCTTGTAGAGTTTTTTGTGGGGCGAGGTAGGCAAATGCTTTAGTACTTTGAATTAAGTGAAATGGAGAGTCTTAAGACTGGTAAGAAGTTATAGAGGGCATGAAAGCATTAGGAATCCTCTTCAAATAGTTGAAAACATGTAAAACCAAATAAACCCTGAGGTAGAGCACTGTAACATCAATGAATTTCACCTTTATACTTGATTCATTTAGTTAAGCTGAAAAGAGAGAGATGATGGCACACATAAACACATGATAGCTTGAATCATAGAAGGAAAAACAATAATAAATCACCTTTCCATAAGAATCCCACAAAATGTTGCAACCCCTGGTCTATTTCCTTGCCAAACTGCAGAGATGAATGTACAATAATGCTCAAAGCATTCACAAGAGTCCAACCTTTCAAAATGACTGAAAAACACATGATATAGACCTCCAAACCACCTTTTCTATCCATCAGGTGTTGAAACCATGAGAAGAGAGGTGGTTTCAACCATATCTAAACTAGGAACACAAAAATAGGTAGTGGAACAGTTTGCCTCTTAAACCTAGGAAACTGATTCATTCAACTCCAAACCACCTACAAGTGATGTATCTACCTTATCAAGTCAATTTTTATCATTTTTGCATCATAACACATCAATTTATTTCATGTAACCTTATGAATTTTAACATAAGAGATAAAAAGTCAAACTAGAAGAAAACTAGGCGAAAAACAGAGTTTTTGAGCAAAATTGACACTTTTTCATCCTGTGCATAGCGCCACTTTTTCTGTGTGTAGCGATTTTTCCCAGCTGAATTTGGAGGCCTTCCCATTTACCAAATTTTCTCCAATTTGGCTTGTTGGAAAGGTCTGTCTATCTAATTTCTAGGAAAAGTGGAATTTTAAAATGTAGTGTCCATTTCCCCTCCAAAAATTAGTTCTCCCAACACTGCTTCCTATGTGGCCAAAAAGTGGCAAAAAGGGCATTTTTTGGGTGTTTTTTACCCTTTTGGAGGCCAAAAACTTGTCAAAATTTCCTATTAATTTCTAGGCATGCATAAATTTTCATAAGGAATCCAAAAATGCAAAGTTTTCCTCCAAAGGAGGTCCCTATCAAAAGTGAGCGCCAGGTGGCACTACGCACCTGCTGGAAAAACCTGTTTTTTCCTTGAAAAATTCAAAATGCCAAAAAGTTTGCCAAATTTATTGAAATTTGGCATGAGTGATCTGCATCAAGTACTATGTTGGGCCAATGAAGCTTCAGCCAAGATCTTGAGCTTATCTTGCTCTTTCTTGCTCCTCAAAGTTTTCCTCAACTTGGCTTTTAGGCACCTTATCCTTACTTTCCAAATCTTGTTCTGTGCCAAATAGTGATAGGCCATGTGCCGCAACATCTTTTTCTCCTTGTTGGCTTTCTCAAGCAGCTTCTCCAAGTGTGTATTCACCCTATCTAGCCAAGATTCCCAGTCAGCATCAATCTCTTTCTCAAGCAGTGTCAATTTGACTTTCCTTCTTTTTGTTGCTTTCTTGTTTTCCCTTATGGTTTGCAGCTCCATAATTGTTTGCTTATCCTCCAACTACTTGTTCCATTACTCAAGGTAAGTAATGATCCCCTTAGCCCTTTCAATATTAAGAGATAAGGCATGGATGTTAGCTTCTTGTTCTTTGATGATCTTCTTGAGTCTTGAGCTTTGGAAGCACAAATCAATATCCTCCTCCTGAATCAAAATAAAATCTCTCTCCCAACCTTTAGAAGGCCCTTCCTCATGTAATGGTTGCTTCCCTTTATCCTGTACCTAATTTGCTGAAGAAGAAGGCAAAGCCCCCTTCATCCCGAGTGAAGATAGCATTTTCCTGTGGTCTGATGAAGGAAACGAGACCCCTTCCACCCCAGGTGGAGATAGTACTCATTTGGCAGCTGCAAACAATCTCCGTGTGCCCTTTTCATAAGTGATAAATATTGGTACACCTGTAGTTTGAGTCTCATGAACCTCTTGCTGATTTTAAGGCCCTCCTTCCTCCTAAAATATTGATGATGTCACTTGAGGGATTTTGAAAACCTCATGTGAAATGAAAGTATCCCATGAAACATCCAAAAATCTCAGCTGATGCAACACAACAATTGTGATCAATGAAAAATGATAAATGCTATTGAACTGTTGATGAAGAGGTTTTCTTTGCACCAATGTAGCCATTTTCTCAATATTTCTGCATATGAAATGGGGGGGTTCATCATCCTCACTCTAGTGAAATGCATCAATAATCTGACATGATAAGTGTACAAACGAGAAAATCTCCCTTCACGGGTGAAGTATTTGATTATAAGCTTCATGAGTGGAGCATAATTTTACTATAGGTATCTGAAAGGAAAGACCCTACTGATTTGCTTTTGATAACTAGCCTTGATATAAGGCTCATAATGCTCTTTTCCCATAAGTTGTCCTTTGTTCCACTGTTCACCCACATTTGTAATACCTGTTGCTTCAGCTATAGTTTCAGGTGTCAAAGTGAAGGAAACACCTGCTAAGTTCACCTGACCATTGTGAAGATGAAGGGCAAATAACCTAGCAAGCTCATAGTGGTATTTCACCCTCTCCACCGTCTCACACAACTGGTAGCAAGACTGATGTTTAAAACATGTTACTGCAAGAGGGCAAGCTAGTAACTTTGTGAGTGTGGTGGGCTCCTCCCGGATGCGTTTCCTCCCTTATGTGGTTTTCTTGGTGCATGAATCTCTTGGGAGGAATCACTCATAGTTTCCTCATCCCTTTCATAAGCTGAATCTATTTCCATATTTTCCACTGTATGGGGTAAAATGATGAGTATGAAGAGATTTTTATTTCAATAATAGGTGACTGCTATTTTCTTCTTTGGGATTTGATGAATGAGACTGATGAGTGGGATTTGATGAGTGGAAGGTTTTGATGCTAGCTGTAGGGATATTAGGGAGTCATAGAGTTTTAGGGTTTGGGGATAGAGGGTAGGATAAGTGTCAATGAGAGAGGGAAAGGGAAAGGGATTAGGGAAATGAAGATTAGGGTTTGGGGAATAGTGGGAATTAGGTGTTAGGGTTTTAGGGTTTGGGGATAGAGGGTAGGATAAGTGTCAATGAGAGAGGGAAAGGGGAAGGGATTAGGGAAATTTATTGCAGAGGGATGGGATATGGGAGAATTATGTAGGGGAGTAAAAACAGCAAGAATGACAAAATTACAAAACCCTAGATAGTTTTGTAATGCAACTGTGCAACAATTTAGGGTTTGATTTTTCACCTATCAAAACACCATCAAGCAGGATAAAATGTCTTGCTATGGAAAATAGAAGGTTCTACTTACTTGGAGGAATGGTCTTTGCAAAATTTTGGAGCTTTAGAAGGTCAATTGAATGAATTTTGGCTTGGCAGATTGGTGCACTGCGCCAACACCCAGGCGCGCCATGCCTATTCAAAACTGTATGTAAATCATGCACTTGGTGTGCTGCGCCAACACCCAGGTGCGCCGCGCCTAGGGAAATTTCGAAACTTGCTGCAATTTTCCTCTTTTCACCTCAAAATGCAATTTTCTCCTTTTTCTCTCTCACTTTTAGCACAAATGAAGTCTTCAACACAAATGATCACTTTATATACTTTTGACTTTAATTTTTCATTTAGAAAACCCACTTTCTAAAGTTTTCCTTTTCACTTTGTTCTTTAAAAACTCTGTTTTGCAGTTTGGCTCTCCTTTTGTCATTTGATGGACTAATGCTTGGATTTTCTTGTCTCTTTTGTAGGAGCTAGAGTGCAGGAGTTTGGCAAGGTGACCCAGCGCTAGAGATGGTACTTTATTACATATGAAAACAATAAAATTACATAAAATTTGTACAAGAAATGGAAAAACCCTGTTTTCACCTCAAAATAGTGTTTTGAGGTAAAAACCCTTTATGGATCAAATTATGAGTAAAATTTGTCATTTTATGAACTTATTGAACATCCTCATGTGGTTGCTGACCTCTTATTGAGTTTTTGAAGACCATGGTGACAAACCCTAGACCTAATGAGACTTAAAAACCCTAAAATGACCTGTGCAACTAAAATGAAATAAAAATGACTGCAAATGATCTGTACATGTGCAAATAGGCCAACAGATGAAAAGCATGAGGGAAATTAACAAAGAGCCACTACCATCAGATGATCCATGACCTAATGGAATGTAGCTGATCGGATGAGACACCTAATATGCATGCAAAAAGAGAAATTTGATCACTGATCACTGATGGAGGGATGAGGATACCGACGCTAACAGGTACAATATGATGAAAAAACTATAAATGTCGATGAGAGGCCTTTTTATAAGTTGGAGGTGGCTAGTTAACTTGGCCACCATCAGCTCATGATCAAAAAATTATCTTTTAGTCAACATGCCACATAAGGATGTCACATCAGTGGGAATCAATTAGAAAGGTGGTCGAAATCAGTTAAGAGGGAGTGGGTGATGATTACAAGGACTAAGTGAATGATGACCAATGTTGGGACAATGGTTCAAATTAGGACATCTCGTATGACTACTAGCCAACACACCACTCCGATTCATGACCATAAATAGCATAAAACCCCAAAATTTCATGCATTTTTTTTTCTCATTTAAAAATCAACAAGAGAGGACCCTGTTGTAGCGGCTACAACCACCCTCCAAATTTTTTTCCTTAGCTTCATTTTGGAGCCTCACTACCAACCATCGTTAGAAGTATGTCTTGCACTGTCAAGTACATAGGAACCAACTTATTTTCAATGGCTCACCAGGCTGTGCCTATTAATTTGCTTCACTCCCTTCATAGGCTTCCATCCTGCACTTAGGTTATTTGTTGGCTGAGCAGATCCCCCAGAAAACTACGCAATTTTGGAGGGGATCCATCCTTCCCCCCAGAAATTGTGCAAACCAGCTGCGCAACTTTCTGGGCTATAGAATTGTGCAGAACAGTAAGGTAGACCTCCCTCAGAAAACTGCACAATTTGACTTGGCACTGGGTCTCAACCTAGAAATTGCACAATTCTGGGAGGCAGTGACCTATTCAACCCAAAAATTGCGTAATGCCTAGCAGACAGCCAATTCTTCTCCCCCTAGAAACTGCTCAAATTTTCATCCCAGGATCGCGGACTATTGCATGTGCCTTCAGGTTGACTGGTTCCATCCGAGATCAAGAAAAATCAATTTGCATGCATGGGCTTCCTTTCCCGAAATAGAAAAAGGAAACATGCAAAAAGCATCCCTATATTTTAGGGATCTATTTTTAGCAGCTGGAGGTTACATGCAAAGATCATTTTAGAAACTGCCCTCTAAGTGTCACTTTTTCCTAGATTTGTGGAATGCACGTCATCAACCTCAAACTTATTTATTCAATGTTGTAGATCTCATTCTTCGCATCAATATTGTAGCTCTGACATCCCACATCACATCTAGGGTTCCTCGGCATGTTCAACTCAGATATTTTCAACTAAGTTTGCTTTACACACCTTTTGCAACTTTTCTGTCACTTTTTGAGTTTTGGCTTGTGTGGGAGTTGTCTACTTGATTTCTATGAATGCTTGATTTTGTTTGCATGCATGTTAGCTTATACAAGCACCATTTCAATTTTCGTTTTCATCTCACTACTATTGCATGCATGACATTGTGTTTGCAATAAAGGACGACATTGCGGTGACCCACTTCACACACATGCATGTCTCCCTGTTTTCTGAATCTTGCATTCGTTGTTTGAATGCATGATCATTCACTCTCGCTTACACTCAATTTCACCATGTATTGGGAACTACACATGCTCTTAATCGCCCGTTAGCGGGTCTGGGCAACCTTGGCCTAGACCTCGCCTTACTCAGACAGCGTTATGCATTTCTAAGAAGGAAGGCTCTGCTTTCTATTGACATGGTGAATTTTCGCTATACCAGCAAGGGGAACTAACCCGATCACAGACCCCAATTAGATATGATTTCGCTTGGGATTCCTAGCTCCAACGGGTTTTAAGGGATCCCGTAAATTGCTATATATGTTGAAAGATTTCTTCTTGGAGGAAGGCTTCAATTAAATCAACAAACAAAATAGCTAGCCTATGTGTATCAAGTCCTATCTACACTACTTCTAACTACTCTATTCTAGTCCTAACTATCCTAATCTATCCTGCAAGAGAAAAACAAAAGGAGGTTAAACATCATATATAAATCCCAAGTCCAAATGAATCAATTACCGATCCACCTAAGAACAAGGCTATATTAAATCCTAATCACAATCCAATTACTTATACAGGAATATACATTCCTTTCCATACAAATAACACTTGCAATTGATGTTTAACAAAGTTTGGAATCAATGACCTTTCATGAATTATCAATGTTATTGAATTACATTCAAATAACCAGGAATAACCATAAAATAGTAGTTATCAATATGCACAAAGCAAATCACATTTGTCTTTTACCAGTAACAACACACTGATTCTAAATATATTAGAGAATAGGGAAATAAATCTAAAACAATAGGCTCCTTATTGAACCAAACAGTCTTCTTTATTCACAATAAATCAAATTTGTTCTCTCAAACAAAAAGCCCTTCTCTCATCTTCGGAGGTAATACTTGTGCAGCTCAGGAATGCCTTCAGTCTTTCCCCTGTTATTTTCAATATACAGATCAGAATACATAGATGTGGAACAATTAGTGTCACTATTGACATGTAGAAGGCATTTCCTGTCACTGGAGCGCTTCATTTCCTCGAGAAATGAATAGGTGTTGATTAGAAGAGGATGACTATGTGTCGTCTCTTCATGATGAAACTTGGGGCTATTTCACTTTCAGAATACACATGCAACGCATGGAACTCGACCAAAAACGCCTAACGCTGCCTCTTTAAATGGCACATCCGCATATATGGATTCTCCGGATCTGCTTATGCATCTCTTACTCCTCGCTTGCAGAGAAAATTCATATTAGCTATGATTGTGAGGAATATGCCAAACATGCTTCTAAACAAACATTGCATTCAACCACCATTTCTATTAATTTCACAATGCAGAGCAATCATGATTATTAAGCCATTGAACCTATTATAACCTCTATTCACGTTGCCCATAGTATTTATTATCATTCAAGAATCCATTTACAATGCTTCTATAGGCAAACCATTCACTTTACTTGATTTTCTTTCAAAAGTCGGGACCACAACATTTTATCGAATACACAGGAAAACACGGGAAAACCCGCAGCCGAGCCATAAGGCCGGATGTATAATTATTGCCAAGTCTTCCATATATATATATATATATATATATATATATATATATATATATATATAGATAGATATATATATATATATATATATATACATATATATACATATATATATATATATCTATATCTATATATGTATATATATGTATATATATGTATATATATATATATATATATGTATATATGTATATATATATATACATATATATATGTATATATATGTATATATATGTATATATATATATATATATGTATGTATATATATATATATATATATATATATATATATGTATATATATATATATATATATATATATATATATATATATATGTTAATACTGCTGGCAGGTCCGCCATCTCGCATCGCAATGTTTCAATAGTTGGTGAATGGGACTTGGGTTCCATTGGAGCCCGATTGTGATATGCGATGGGGCTCCGGACCAAAAATATATATATGTTGCACTTAATAGTCCTAGCGGGTCTGCAACGTATGAATTTCCTTTGAAAACCCAGACCCCAGCATATTATCGAAAAACATAGAAAAACACAGGAAAACCCCATGGCCGAGCCGTAGGGCCAGACTTCAAATATTATACCCCTCCCTCTATAATCATCGTCGGGTCTGGTATATAATGGTGTGCCTTATATATAAGCCCCAGGACCCCGTCGATTGCGATATGCGATGGGGAAGCAGACCCGATAATGTATATATTTTAATTTATAGTCCTGTCGGGTCCACTATATCGCATTGGCCTTATGTATAGGCTTTGACTCGTGGAGATTGTGATATGGTTCCTGATCCGATATATATGAAATATGGTTAATAATTTCGTCGGGTCCAGAACACAGTGGTGCACCTTATGTAAAAGCCCCGGACCCCATCGATTGTGATATGCGATATGGTTCCAAACCTGATATATATAAAATATGGTTGATAATGCCGCCGGGTCCGGAGTATAGCAGTGAAAATCATGCCTTAGTGTTGATTCCAATAGGTGAAAAGGGGTGATTTATGCATGCTTTGCAAAGTATTTCCGATGTAAAGAGTTATGATGTAAATAATGATGCGATAGAAGTTTTTGTGGGTCGAAAGAGTCCTGATGAGGATATGAATAAAGGGCTTAGAAAGGGTTATAGATGAGTCATGCGACAGGGATTTATTAAGGGGCCATAACCATTTAAAAAGTGAAGATTTGAGTTGGCAACGAATTAAAGTCTCTGGGATGAAACAGATCATTCAGAGAGGTGAAAGATCAACTTTTTGAAGGGACCCATTCAAAATTCCTACCAAGGCAAGTTTTAATAGGTTGGTGGTTGTGGCCACAACAAATGGCAACTCGTTGGGTGAACCAGTTATCTCTGTTTCCAAACAAAACATGGATCAACAGAACATCAGGGTGTTAAGATAAACTTGAAATGCCAACTGTACAGATGGACAAGAATGGGTTCCACTTCAACATTAATTGCCTCAGGTGGGATAAAGAAAAATAACTTCTAATTACTAATAGGGTTTTGACAGGCATTCTCTAATGGTAGTATTATGGAATTTATTGACCATCCTTTCCCTGTTTCCTACTCTTAAAAATCCTTTTGGGGCCATCACTGGTTTGTCAATACCTATTTAAGTGTGTACCTCAGCTCTTTATTGCTCATCAAATTTGAAGTAGATATGTTTATCTGCACTTTATATGAGAACTTCAGTGCTATATTTTCATATGATTGCATGGGGCGCGGTCATGGATCATGCCATATTTTTAAACCGCTTAATCAAGGTTGGGCTTGCTGTGCCAGCCGATACTCTGAGCCCAGCAATAGTCCTTACTCTAACTGGCTTCCCAAATAACATGTCCTTCCAGATTAGCACAATGATTTGACATTTCATTTTCTTTTAAATAATTCCTTCTAGTTTCAGGCACAAGGACTAGAGCACAATTGGATTTTCCACATGGTATATGACAGTGAGTTTAGCCCATGAAATGATATTTACTTGTAGATGAAAGGTATTGGAGAATTTAATGTGGTGGATGGGACCAATGGAGAATAACTGGAAACCTTGCAGGAAAGCATAGGCTAGGTCTGAATGGGATTTACTTAAAATGCAGTGTTCCTCCATGCCAGTCCAGCTGTAGTTACACATTTTTTTGTTTTATAAAGATGCCCCTACATGCTCCAGGTATCCAAGTTATCAACAGATCTTACCTAGTTCCCAACCTATGCCAATGAGGGGCTTCGGTTTGAATTCCACCACTGGTTTTCCAATTCTCATGGGCTCATTGAAAATTTGTTTGATTTGCAAGGTAATGATGGATTTAGGATCAACAGACTCATCAGCAAGTTAATGAAGGAGGCAAAAGCTAAAGGTGGTGAATGGGGGCAATCTAAAAAAGGTAAAAGTGATATTGGAGGACCGAAATCAATTGGCTGAAAAGGACTTCAATTCAAAATAGAAGGGAAAATAAACTTTGGAGAAAAACTAGAAAGGAAAAGACGGAAATGTAACTAAACTAACAGCAAAAGTAAAATGAATTCTAACCTACTCAAGAGGTAACCACCATGTGGTGGCTACTGGAAGTATCTCTTAAGAGGTTGGTCATTAACAGGGAGTTTCTCAGTATCTCCCTGTAAGGTTTTCGATCTGTAAGTTCCCTGACCAATTTTTTCCTCAACTTGGAATGGGCCCAACCATAAGTGTTGAAGTTTCACGTGCTTACCCTTTGGGGTGACCCTATCAGCCTAGAGAGCATTTGTTAGAGCATTGTGCCACTTCCTCTGGTTATCAGTGACAGATGCATGGATTACGCGGATGAGGTTTTTATTTGAGGACTCTGCAACTTCATTTCCGTGGGGGTAATAGCTTGATGGATGCCTTATGAGAATTGATTTATCGATAGCAAATTCAATCAACTTTAGTGATGAGAAATAAGAAGCATTATCAAACATGAGAACGTCAGGGATGCCAAACCTGTTGATGATAAATTTCTCCATGAAAGATATTACCTCATCTTCACTCTCATTCATAGGCTTTTCATTCTCTTTTTCATCAATGAGTGCATTTTTGAATGTCCTCTCACAATGCAGGAGCTCAAGGATCTGCTCGTCACCTTCGAATGCCTACCAATTTGAGATGTTATCAGGTATGGAAGGTCTAAAAATCAATTCAACATAAAATTTATTCTTCTTTAATCTAAAATCAGGCAAAAGTTTTGTAGCCATACCAACCGTCAACTAGACATCTTGGTTTTACTCTTGAGGTATGTATGTGATATTAAAAGAATCAAAACTGTCAATTAAGCTCCATACCTCATCCTGGTACCTTTCTAGGTGTGGCACATTGCAATGTATCATTTTCCTTACCTGGTCCACAATTATCTGTGAATCACCAAAAACTTTAAGATTTTTTACCTTCAAATCAATGGCTTTTTTCAGGCCCTGCAGCAAGCCTTCGTATTCTGCCATGTTGTTGGTAAACGCAAGCTCCAACTGGCTGGCCATCAGATGTTGGTTCCCTTGTGGGTCAATAAGAATGCTCCCAACACCTGCACCTTCAAGGCAGTTAGAGCCATCAAAATAGAGTGTCCAAAATATAGAGTCTAATGTTACATCAATTGAATTTCTTCCTATGAAACTAATTCTATCATCTACTATATTACAGGGTGCTTTGTTAGTTGGACTATGGAGGAGAGCTTCCAACCATGTGTTTATTGTAGTTTCTTCAATTGTTTCTGCATGGAATTCTCCAAAATAGGTTTCCGTGGCACAAACATTGAAACTATAATTTCCCAAGATAGAGTTGGTAAACATTACAAGTTCATTAGGGCCATTCAATTCCATCACCACATACTTCATGTATCTTTCATGATCAACTCTCAGCATATCACCCTTTCCCTTCTGAGGCAACAAGGGATGGGACCAATCAGTTGAGAAATATCCATTGAGATTTGCTAACCATTCCCTACTAAGCAGCATTCCATAAGCCTCGGGTATATCGACTACTACTATATCAATGAATTGTGTGTATTGTGGTTTAGCAACCATCTGAATCAACACATCTTTCAATTCCCCCATTACTTTCACATTTCTCTTGTCCAATTGCATAATTCGAGTCCCAGTTTTCTTGGGTATCGCATGTAGTCTCTTAGCAATAGCGTAAGGCATCACAGTGGACAAGGCACTGGAATCTACTAAGCAATTGTGTACATTCATGTTGAGGATTTCAAATGTGATAAGGAAAGGTGGAGTCATGGATTTTGATTTTTTCCCTATCATGGCTGCACTGACATCTTGGGGGGTTTCGATTCATTTTGGACAGAGTGGCTTCCATAGCTGATGGAATTTGTGCTGTAATGGAGGTGTTGATAGCTATGGACACTGACTTCTTGGTTTGGATGCTTGGGATGGTGGGAATTTTGTAGTTCTACTCATTCACAGCTTTCAAGAGCAAATCTCTTTGTAGCGTTAATTTTAGCAAATCAAAGTATGTGATATTAGCCCTATATTTCTAAAGATCATCCGCAATGTTGTAATCAATGTTATAAATAGGGTAGGGTAGAGTAAACATACCGATTTTTCTGTTCTTAGGTGGGGGTTTACCATTTTGAGTCACCTTTGTCGCAGTCAGAGATGTATTCTCTTTCTCTAGATAGTTTGCAACAGGAGTATTCTTGGACTCACTACTAGGTCTACCCTTCCCGATAGGGAATTTGGGAGTGGATGCCTTCACAAGGCGAACATCTCTCGTGGTCTAGTCTACAGGCTTCATCACACCCACAAGTGGCCCCTTACTTCGTGTTTGGATTTCTGCCATACTGTCTCCTTGGTCATCATCATTCTCATTTGTATAGAAATCCCATAGTACGTTGATTTGAGATTCTTCGTCCAAGGGCTCTTCTACTTAGTGTTCTTCCTTATTTTCTTGTTCTGGCTCTAGCTCCACTATAGGTTCTTCTCGGTTAAGGAGTGATCTGATAAGAGCCAACTCTTCCATATTTAAATTCCTTTATTGGGTGGAGTAGGAAATGCAAGTGGACCATGACCACCTTAGATTGTCTTTCTACATTAGAAAGGTTTGAAGGGTTTTCTATTGTAATACTCTCCTCCATTCCCACTAGTACTCTCTCTAGAATTCCTTTTCATATCGATGACTGTGTTTGTCATTTTCTTAATGATCTGATGCAAACCTTCCACATCTATGGTGTCCTTTCCTTTGATTTCATCCCCTTTGTTATCACTCCCATTATTCTTCTTGGATGCTTCAGAGGCTTTCTTTTATTTGGTTGTATGATGACATGTTGTGAGACTGATCATTTCATTCTCGACTTTTACTACTTCATTGATAACACCTTGTAAGGTCTGTGTGTTACTCCTCTTAACCCAAATCGTAGTAGGGATAGGGAGAGTAGTGATGTATAATTCCATGAGCACCTCCTCGGTAGGTCTAGCACTAGTTGGGATTTTGTTGAACAAAGTGTTGAACTGGATGTTAAATTCTTTGACCTTGTTTTTGGCTTCCATTTTCAAATAGGATAGTTCTAAAACTAAGGCTGCAAGTGTTTTGTCGTCACCGAACTTATCTAAAAAGGCTTCTTGAAAGGCGACCCATGAGGTGATCAATCCTATTCTCAAGCTAAAGTACCATGTGGAGGCTACTCCAATCAGGGTAAAAGGGAATAGGCGACATACTATATCTTCATCAGCTACCCCCAACATGCGCACGACCAGGAAGAAAGAGTGAATATGGTTATCAGCGGTGTCTCCTCGCTCAGGGTCAGATTTAGGTAGTACTCTTTCTGCATTCTTGGGTAAGGGATGCTTCTGCCCAGGTACCGCTATGACATCCTGAGCAAGCCAGGGAGGAAGTGCTCTCAGAGGAGGTGGGAGTTGGTTCCCACCCTATTGAAGCTGGTTCCCACCTGGGAGAGGAACGTTAGCCATATCGTGGATAGGGATGCTCTGGTTAAAGGTTTCTTCAACGCTTTCTTTATTAATATTTCCTAAATCGGGCCACAGATTACCTTCAGAGAGTGGATCTTCAGGAATTTATTCCTAGGGAGTGTCAATACTTTGCAAGGATTCAAGCACAATATCTACAAGAGATGGGGTTGCAGATGTCTCTTTGTTTATGGAACAAATCCTTGGCTTTCTTTCGGTTGTCAGAGGTAAAGAGTGAAAGACAGGGAGTTGAGAGAGGGAACGAGTGTAAGCCCTAGTAATTATTCTGACTGGTTGTTCCTGAGTGACAAGATACTCCCATAGTGTGTCTTGTTAGAAATGAGGCTTTTTCGAATGGGAGGAAGTATCTTTTTGACCATTACAACCCATACATTAATCTTTTTGAATCCATGACATTTATAGATGAAATCATAAGACGCTGTGGACGGTGGTTCAGGCCCTCCTTCTAACGCCAATTTGTTGACATGGTGAATTTTCACTATACCAACAAGGGGAACTAACCCGATCACAGACCCCAATTAGATCTGCTTTCGTTTGGGATGGCTAGCTCCAACGGGTTTTAAAGGATCCCGTAAACTGCTATATGTGTTGAAAGATTGCTTCTTGGAGGAAGACTTCAATTAAATCAACAAACAAAACAGCTAACCTATGTGTATCAAGTCCTATCTACACTACTTCTAACTACTCTAATCTAGTCCTAACTATCCTAATCTATCCTGTAGGAGCAAAACAAAAGGAGGTTAAACATCATATATAAATCCCAAGTCCAAATGAATCAATTAGTGGTCCACATAAGAAAAAGGTTGTGTTAAATCCTAATCGCAATCCAATTACCTATTTAGGAATATACATTCCTTTCCATACAAATAACACTTGCAACTAATGTTTAACAAAGTATGGAATCAACAACCTTTCATGAATAATCAATGCTATTGAATTATATTCAAATAACCAGGAATAGCCATGAACTGCTAGTTATCAATATGCACAAAGCAAATCACATTTGTCTTTATACCAACAACAACACACTGATTCTAAATATATAAGAGAAAAGGGAAATAAATCTGAAACAACAGGCTCCTTCTTGAACCAAATAGTCTTCTTCATTCACAAAAAATAAAATTTGTTCTCTCAAACAGAAAGCCCTTCTCTCATCTTCGGAGGTAATACTTACGCAGCCCAGGAATGCCTTCAGTCTTCCCCCTGTTATTTTCAGTATACAGATCAGAATACACATATGTGGAACAATTGGTGTCACTGTTGACACGTAGAAGGCATTTCCTGTCACTGGAGCACTTCATTTCCTAGGGAAATGAATAGGTGTTGATTAGAAGAGGATGACTGTGTGTCATCTCTTCATGATGAAACCTGGGGCGATTTCACTTTCAGAATACACAGGCAACGCGTGGAACTCTACCAAAAACGCCTAAGGCTGCCTCTTTAAACGACACATCCACATATATGGATTCTCCGGATCCGCTTATGTGTCTCTTACTCCTCGCTTGCAGAGAAAATTCGTATTAGCTATGATTATGAGAAATATGCCAAACATGCTTCTAAACAAACCTTGCATTCAGCCACCATTTCTATTAATCTCACAATGTAGAGCAATCATGATTATTAAGCCATTGAACCTGTTATAACCTCTATTCACGTTGCCCATAATATTCATTATCATTCAAGAATCCATTTACAATGCTTCTATAGGCAGACCATTCACTTTACCTAATTTTCTTTCAAAAGTCGGGACCACAACATTTTATCGAATACACAGGAAAACAAAGGGAAAACCCACGGCTGGGCTGTAAGGCCGGACTTGAAAAGTTATGGACATGGGCGTATAATTATCGCCAGGTCCACCATATCACTCCTTTGCATATTGCATAACCCTGGGCTCTGCCGATTGTGATAAGCGATTGGGGAAAGCGGACCTGAAATATATATATATATATATATATATATATATATATATATATATATATCTATATATATATATATATATATATATATATATATATATATATATATAGATATAGATATATATATATATAGATATAGATATATATAGATATATGTTAATATTGTCGGTGGGTCCGTCGTATTGCATCACAATGTTTCAATAGTGGGTGAATGGGCCTTGGGTTCCATTGGAGCCTGATTGTGATATGCGATGGGGCTCCAGACCCGAAATATATATATATATATATATATATATATATATATATATATATATATATATATATATATATATATATATATATATATATGTTGCATTTAATGGTCCCGGCGGGTCCGCGACGTATGACTTTCCTTTGAAAAACCCAGAGCCCAGCATATTATCGAAAAACATTGAAAAACACGAGAAAACCCTGTGGTCAAGCCGTAGGGCTGGACTTCAAATATTATACCCCTCCCTCTATAATCATCGTCGGGTCTAGTATATAATGGTGTGCCTTATATATAAGCCCCAGGACCCTGACGATTGTGATATACGATGGGGAAGTGGACCCGATAACATATATATTTTACTTTATAGTCCTATCGAGTCCACTATATCACATTGGCCTTATGTATAGGCTTTGACTCCCGGTGATTGCGATATGGTTCCGGACCCAATATATATGAAATATGGTTAATAATTTCGTCAAGTCTAGACGACAACAGTGTGCCTTATATAAAAGCCTCGGACCCCACCAATTGCAATATGAGATATGGTTCCAGACCCGATATAAATAAAATATGGTTGATAATGCTGTCGGGTTCGGATTATAGCAGTGAAAATCATGCCTTAGTGTTGATTCTAATAGGCGAAAAGGGGTGATTTATGCATGCTTTGCGAAGTATTTCCACTGTAAAGAGTTAAGATGTAAATAATGATGCGATAGAAGGTTTCGTGGTTTGAAAGAGTCCCAATGAGGATATGAATGAAGGGCTTAGAGAGGGTTATAGATGAATCATGCGGCAGGGGTTTATTAAGGGGCCTTAACCATTTAAAAATTGAATATTTGACTTGGCAACGAGTTAAAGTCTCTGGGATGAAACAAATCATTCGGAGAGGTGAAAGATCAACTTTTTTAGGGGACCCATTCAAAATTTCTACCAAGGCAAGTTTTACAAGGGTGGTGGTTGTGGCCACAACACCTTCCACTCAAAAAATGCAGAAAACTAGCCAAACACTATCCTCCGGGCTTGCTCTGCACAATTCTAAGAGGCAGTGCTCTGTTGGCCCAGAAAATTGTGTAATGCAGTCCTTGGACTTGCAGGCCTTGGTGCCTGAAAGTGTGCATTGTGCAATATTATACCCAGTAGGTCAACCTAGATTATGCATTGCACAATTCGAGCAACCAGTCAGCCTCCTAAAATTCTGGACTATCCTTTGCACAAGTTTAACAGTCAGTCTCCCAGCCTCCTGACGAAAATTGCGCAATATTCACTGTTAGTCTCCCAGGTATGCTGCATGGCAGTCCTCAAGTTTTCTTTGCTTTTCAATTGACATATTCCTTGCAATGAAGGTCACCATGTCTCCAAGTATGGCAGGTGTTTTCTCGTCTCTCAGCAAATAAGTTTTGATGGCCTCCAAGAGAGCAGGGTCAAAGGACTCCTTCGAAAGTGCAACTGGAGATGCAGCTAAGAAAGTGTTTATGAGTTTTCCAATTTACGAAGACACCAAGCTACTCATAGAAAAATACATCAAGTTGAAATGGTAGGACATCAATGATACATTTTGAGGCACATTTGGGGAATATCTGGAAGACCGCAGGGTCTATGTTAATATTCACAAGTTATGCTTGTACCCGATTGCATGCAGGTATCCCGAGATTCCATGCGTGGAAATGATACACTGGATCATCTCACACGCTAATCCCAAGATGATGGTGTTAAGCAGTGTCAGAGGGACAGAGCTTGTTACATTCAAGGCACATGAATATCAGTAGATGTACCACTTGCCATAGTCGGTGATCATAATGGAAACACCCTTCACCAGACCCAACAATAGTGCAAACTCTAGGGATATCTTGAAGAGTTGGGTGAAGGAGCCAGCCAAGTTCAAGACGACACCCAACCAAGTTTACAAGATGAAGATATTGTGGAAGGCATATTAGTACTTGGTCATCTTTGCATGCCTCTTGTATGGCCAAGACAACACAAAGAACTTCCCGCAAAGTTTGGTGATCGTGTTGGACCAACTGGCAAGCGAAGGTAGACCATGAAATTGGTCTGACATGTTGGCTCATAGGATCAAGGAACAAGTGACAGAAGCCCGACATCTGCCCAAAGGTTAGAAAGTAGAGATATACATGTCTGCATACATTCTGAATGCAATTTGTGCACATTAGCAGTTCCCAGGCTTGAGTTGGACATGGACATCAGCGGAAACATCTGTACACACTTACTGCAAATTGTTTTTCGAATGCAGTTTCCGTGGAGTCATCACGCAGTTGTCAGACCATTTTGTCACCCTAGTGTACAAGATGATATTTGAGCAGGATCCACCTTGCCTGTCACATGAAAAAATAGAGTCATTGATTGACATAACGAATTGGTATGCCTAACCCCTTAGCACCTTCATATGGATGTACAGCGCGAACAAGCCTTCGCATGTTTTACCAAAGTTTTCCATGGACAAGCTCGTCATGAAAGAAGTGTTGTACCACATCTCGAAAGGATTGTCAGCTAGACTGCATTGGAATAAGAAGGCACCCTAGCCTGCTCTTCTGTTGTGGATTGGGTTGTACAAGATACGCAATCTCAAGCATGTTAAGGCCGAAACAGAGGAGTTCAATAGATTTACCTTTAGTACCAGAAGTTTCAATCCGTATGACCTACATTTCTTTGTAAAAGAACATTGTGTGAGAGTGTGGTTTCATTTGATCCTCGGGGCATGTCATTGGCCTAAGGAAGACCCATGGAGATACTGTCACAGCTTCTCCAGGCTCAATGAACTAGCATAGTTGTGGAATGGTTCACAAAGCAGAAGGAAGTAGTAGCTCAGAGAGCACCATCATCAGCAACAGTAGAGGGTAACGTACCTACTTGTGACACAGGCAAGAGAATGGTTGTTAATAGTGTAGAGACATAAAAAAGTTGCAAGTTCAAAGCAGACCTACTTGTGGAAAAATCAGCTTTGGAGATAGAGGCAAAGAGGCGACAGCGTGACAGGAGGAACGCACAAAGGCAAAGAGAGAAACAGAGGATGGAGGAAATAGTGAAGGAGTTACAAGTGTTGAAGCAACAACTCTGGGAGGAACAAGAGTTGTGCAGATAGGAGAAGGAAGCACAACAGGGATAGAAACAACAAGAGACATAACATGCACAGATTTATGGAACTGTGCCCATACAGGTCGTAGACTCATCCGAGCAGCTGGCACAAAGCAGACAGGGTGAGAAGTCATAGGAGCAGGACTTCGCTCAAGAGAATGAACAGATACTTGAGCAGATGGATACAGAGATGGAGTAGCCAAACTCAGAACAACATATTGACCTCATGTCTTACAACCATTAGGTCAACCCACTGGCTTCACTAGATCTGGAAGCAAAGAAAGTCTTGAGCGATCAAGGAGATAATGAGATCCTTGAAGACAACCTGGAAGCAAAGATGCACACCATATCATTCTATGAATCACAACATAGAGTTGTGAAATCGTGTAGAGCGACTACTCCATATGTCCACGCATCTGCTGCGCAGTTTGAAGAATGAGTGATCATATCTAACGTGCGTAAGCATTCAACAGCATTGGTGGATGCTACCAAAGCATATGTCAAAGCCACCATCTCGAGTGTTCGCTTCTTGATAGTAGAGAATGAGTGAATGACTAAGGAGTTATAGATGACCAAGCAGAAAGGAGAACAAGTTACAATATTCACTAAAGTAGAGTTGAAG
Source organism: Pinus tabuliformis (assembly GCA_031772625.1). Classification (NCBI taxonomy): domain Eukaryota; kingdom Viridiplantae; phylum Streptophyta; class Pinopsida; order Pinales; family Pinaceae; genus Pinus; species Pinus tabuliformis. Next base: position 297,190,658 of record CM062810.1, on the reverse strand, counting down.
AGAGAAATAATGAATGAGGTATTGTCTCTCGAGACAGTCATGCAAATTTTGTATTCCATATTTGTCAACATGCATAAGTCAGTTGCCCATCTCACTGGTTGGTAGCAGTGTTGTGCTAGGAGAGCACACACCTTGTCATATTTTCACACTATCATTGACCACATGCAAACATGGGAAATGAGATACAAGGGAGCCCCATTACACTTTCCCAAGTTGATGAAGCCCAAGGCGGTAGAGTTGAAGGCACACATCTGAAGTCAAATCCAGAACTATGAGGAACTCCCGCAGATCATCACCAGTTTGAAGGCTTCACATGCATGGGTGTTCAGAAGCATGGATGTTGTTGTGCATGCGCATGCGATCCCATCCATTAGGACACTCAATAAGGCAAAGACAAAGAATCAAGTCCAACTGGAGCTTGACATGTACTTTGATGAGTTGATGCACACAGCTACCAACGTAGACTTGGAAATGAACATAGACACTATGCATCAATATTTTGTTGGTCTGGCCACACTGAAGACGATGATTTGCATGCTATCAGACGAGTTGTACAAGGGAGCCAAATCAGTGTACCCGAATGCAACAGAGGCAAGAGTTCATTTCCACAAAGATGTCACCACAGAGTACACGGACACCAACATGGATTACCAAGCTTGGCATCAGTTCGCCACCATCAACCATCGCGAGGATGTCGAAGAGTTGGTCTTCCCATAGTTGTCTGAGTCTTAGTGATTTATTGCATGGATTTCTCAAGCCTATTTTGTCTCACATGGGTACATGTACATATTGTATGTAACATCCTATAATGTGAAAGTCCAAGTGTCAATAGTTGAATGTAACAGTCATAGAGTAGGTTAAGAGTCATGAGGGTAGGTGAACAATCAGAAAGGGGAATGTCAAGGGTCACCCCACCCTTTACTATTCATAGAACCTGATAACTCATTATAGAGGCTTTTGGGTAGCCAAGCTTCTGATAGGAGTATCTTAGGGAAAGCTTGGAGTGTATTGTAACGAGCCTTAACTTCTCCACATGCAGAGATAGTACATCTCTTTGGAGGAGCATACGGCAATGACTGTAACTTTTCATTATCATGGCTAGTGGTTGGTCATGGTTATACTGTATGATTGGAACTTTCACTTATTAATATAACAGAGCCAGAACGTTTCGTGCATATGTTTTTATTGTATTTGAGTTACCTTGGTTACTCTAATGATATATGTAGTTGTTTAGTTACACATGTATATATAGACTCTTTCTGTATATGTATGTATGAATGTTACTGAGATGTTTTGTTGGTTTAACCATCACTTTGGACTGTTTGTTCACCTTCCTTCTAGTTTGTGATGCATTATTTCTCGTGTGGTCCCTTCCAAGCCGCGTGTTTCCACAGGTTTCCAAGGGGCGCACTCACCCCACCTTCCATGTGTTGGGACCATTCATGCACCTTCCTTAGCTTGTTGTGCATGTCACACCCTTGCTACCAACAAGGACATCCTAGTTACCTTTGCGTGCAACCACGGTCAAGGCAATACTGTACGACCCACTTCTCGGACTCCTACACCAAACGGTCTGAGGTCTAGTTGGGACTTCTTATCGGGGAGATCCCCTAACATGTTGTCAGGTCCAACACCATTAACATGTCTAGTGTTAGAAGGAGGGCCAAATGACAAGCTATGTCCTCTCATTCTGCCTTGAATTTTCACACATCTGTCATGGATACTATCAGACTCATCCATCCACGATTTTTTTCATTTCGAGCCACTCAACATCATGAGGGTGTTTTTTGATCTATTGTTAGAATTCACATATGATGGTGACGGTGAAGTGGCCTGGCCTGAGTACTTGAATGACTTCTATGCATTCCTTGAGGATGCAAACGAGTTCCATGCAGAAGAGGTCAGCTTGATTCTTTCACACATACTTCGTGAATCCCCTAAATGATGTGCAATAACATGCCACCCAGCAACATGCACTCACTTAATCAGTTATGTGATCACATTGAATCTACTTTCCATCTTTTTGATCCAGAACCTCTTGAAAAAAGACTGTTAAAACAATGGAATACACTGCAAGAATCACCTATGGATTTTTGGGACTACTTTCGTGTATTGTAGTTTAAAGCTCTGAAAATCCAGATGAAGTTTCCATATCTTTGGGACATATTCAAGTACTATCTTAACAAATCTCTCAATGCCGAGATGAATTTGAAGAACAAACCCTGCTCAACATACTTTGGTGATGGAGTTGTGCAATCACAAACAGACACAGTCATTGTCACAAGTGACCATCCGCCGTCCCCTCATTAAACAACTCCACCACCGCAGAGTGATGTGGGAGAACATGCACACACGTCTGTTCAAATGCCACATCCTCCCAACATCACTTCACTCAATTTTTGCGTAGACTTGGTTGCGAAGCCCATGTGTTGTCACATGCATATCTTACCTCGACCTCCATCTTCATGTTCTGCTGATCCTCCGAATTGTATTGTCTTGTGTTCTTACGTTCCAGACTCTACACCTATTATGAACGAGGATCAGGCCATCGACAGAGTTGGTGTTGCACAAACAACACACACTGTCATTCATGAAAAATATGATTGGGAGCCTGAACATCAACTTGTGGCGAAGGATGATCTCCTTCTGTTTACACCTCCTCTGCTTTTTCTTGACATCTTTGGTGATTCTGTCATTCATGATTTCGCTTGTGTATGTCTATCTATCGATGCACCCATTGTTGATCACTCACAGAACACACCAGATGTCAATCCATCATTCGACAATGGAGAGAACAAATCTTTCTTTGAATATCCACTTGATTTCTCATCTATTTTTTCTAGAAACTCAAAGGGTGAATTTACTCACTTCTCATCTACCCTTCTATTTGATTCATTAGATCAAGAGGATGCTGATGAAATCAATGGTTTTTTTTATTGTAGTTGTCGTGATATATTTACCCCCATATTTGATCACGATGACAATTCTATCACTGTTGATTTTTCAAAGCCACCCATTTATGATGATCTATCTGTCGACGAAGTCGAAACCTCGTAGACTATCAAGGCACTTCAGCCTGAGATGATGGTTATTTCAGGCCCTCACTGTCTTGAGGCCGATTTCACTTTCGGTAAAGAAATTGTTGAAACACCCAAGGGTTCTCATCACTCATCTGTATGCATGGAAGATCAATCTCATACACAAATTTCGCTTCCTCCACTTGAACTATATGATCCCATTGCTCATGCATTGGAGGAATCTTACACAGCAAGCACACGTGCATGATGCAAGTTGTCTTTTTTTCTCTCCTTTACTTGTAAACATGTCATATTCAAGAGTATGCTTATGCTTAACATCTACAAGTAATGTCGCACAACACCATGGTAAGTCCATGGATTGCATGTCAGGTGCCTACACTCACTTTTGTTTTATGGAGACATTTAAACTCAGAGTGTGTTTGTCTTCATTGTTATATCTTTCATGTTTGCTGGTTCACATGGTTGTGTTATTATCGAATCATGCCTTCACTAACATGGCTTGACCAATGCACTGATGAATGAATTGGAATTATCACATTACGTGAGAAAACCCATGCAGCGTTAGCGTATGAGTAGGAGTAGTGTTTGCTTTTTGCTTGTTTGCTTGCACTTCTTACTTTGCATTGTTTGTTTGTTTTCCCACTTGTTTTCTAACTCACTTTTCTTACGCATTTACTTCTACTTTTTTCTTTGTTTTGTTGTTTGTTTGCTTTTTTACGTTCGTAGGTTAGTTTCGCATGAAACCCTGTGCAACTCTTGAAACAAGCCAGGTAAAGTACAAGAGGACTTGTACAGTTATCAATACTTTGTTATTTGTCATCCTGCCTCTGTATGAATAACTTCTTGTCTTCAGTCCATGATACATCAATGGAAAATACATTTTGTTTGAAGTAAACCCTAGTGAAAACATAATGCTTGCATGCTAACTAGTATCACCTAGTCTAGTCCATTGTTTTTGGGTTAATCCTTGTTAGCTCAGTAAAGTAGAGTAAGGTGAGGGGGAAAACCTTAACAAGCATGTCAGAGGTACATACAAACTACTTCTTTGAAGGGATAACCTCTTCTACTCTCAATAAGTCAGGATCCATCTTCCCCCTATGAAATGAATAAGTGTTATGCATAGTTAAAAATGAAAATGAAAATATGAAAATATGAAAAAGTTTGAAAAATGAGGAAGGTTAAATAGGAGAAAGGATTCGTGCACAAAGAGGTGATGCAAGTAACTCCATCAGGGCACTGACCAGGCTCGCTGGTAGCGGAGCAATGCGTGTATTCCTACATGACTATGTCTAGGTATTGTCCAGGCCTGCTGGCAGTGGAGCGACACTAGAGATGAAACTTAAACTATGACGACCATAAGGCTTGTGCACCAATATACCCCTCATCCTCAATTGAAACAACTATGTTGGCTTGGATTGGAATGTGTGCCGACCAACCAAGAGCTTGGGAGATGCTACATATTAAAAAAAAGCAAGTGTGGAAACCAAGATGAACATTGAACTAAACAATACTTCCATAGGTGTTAGACTTTCTTTTCATGAAGAAGCTCCATTCAAAGAGCTGGAGTTCTACTAGTGTGTCACCAATTGTTGTAGCGGCTACAACCACCCTCCAAAAATTTTGTCTTAGCTTCATTTTGGAGACTCCCTACCAACCATCCTTAGCAGCATGTCTTGCACTATCAAGTACATAGGCTTCAGTTAATTTTCAGTGGCTTGTCAACCTGTGCATGTTAGTTTGCTTCACTACCTTCACAGGTTGCCATCTCTTACTTAGGTTTCTTGATGGCTGAGCAGCTCCCCCAGAAAATTGCACAATTCTGGAGGGGAGCCAACCTTACCTCTCCCTGAAATTATGCAAATTAGTTGGGTAGCCTACTGGGCTCTAGAATTACGTAGAACAATCAGGAAGCCTACCCTCATAAAACTACGACATCATACCTCCAACTGGACCTCAACCTAGAAATTGTGCAATTTTTGCAGGTAGTGACCTACTCAGCCCATAAATTGTGTAATGCCTAATAGAAAGCTAGCTTTGCTCAGCCTAGAAACTACGCAAATTTTCATCCCAAGCTCTCAGACTGTTGCATGTGCCTTTAGGTTTACCGGTTCCATCCGGGACTAATCAAACTGATTTGCATGCATGGGATGCCTTTCCCGAAATAGAAAAAACAACATGCAAAAAGCATCCCTAGATTTTAGGGATTTATTTTTAGATGCTGGAGGTTACATGCAAAGATCGTTTTAAAGACTGCCCTCCAAGTGTTGCTTTTTCATAGATTTGTAGCATGCGTGTAATGAGCCTCAAACTTATTTATTCAATGTTGTAGAGCTCATTCTTCATATCGATCTTGGAGCTTTGACATCCCACATCACATCTAGGAGTTGTTGGCACATTCAGCTTAGCTTTTTCCAAGTCCACTTTACACGTCTTTTGCAGCTTTTTTGTCGCTTTTTGTGTTTTGGATTCTATGAGTGTTGTCTTCTTGATTTCTATGAATTTTTTATGTCGTTTTCATTCATGTTAATGTGTACAAGCACCATTTCAGTTTTCGTTTTCATCTCACTATTGTCGCATGCATGACACTGCTTTTTCACTGACGGTCGCCGTTGCGGCGACCTTCTTCACACAAATGTATGTCTTCCCATTTTCTAAATCTTGCATTCGTTGCTTGCATGCATGATCATTCACTCTCACTTACACTCAGTTTCGCCATGTATTTGAGGCTACACATGTTCTTAGTCGCCCGTCGGGGGTCTGGCAATGTTGGCCCGGACCTCACCTTGCCCGGACAACATTGCCAATTTCTGAGAGGGGAGGCTCTGCCTTCCAGAAAATGCGCAAAACTGGCTAGACAGTTTCCTCCAAGATTTCTCTGCACGATTCTAAGAGGCAGTGCTCTGATGGCCCAGAAAATTGCGCAATGGAGTCCCTGGGCTTGCAGGCCTTGCTGCCTAAAAGTGTGCATTATGCAATCTCAGCCCCAGCAGGTCAGCCTGGATTGTACATTTCACAATTCCTATAGCCAGTTAGCCTCTTGAAAATTCAGACTATGCTTTGCACATGTTCGACAGTCAGTCTCTCGGCCTCCCATTGAAAATTGCACAATCTTCACTGTCAGTCTCCCAGGTATGTTGCATGTCAGTCCTCAAGTTTTCTTTGGTTTTCAACTGATAGATTGCTTGCCATGAATGTCACCATGTCTTTAGGTATTTTAGGTGTTTGTCCATCTCTCAGCAGTTCAGTTTCAATGGCCTCCAAAAGAGCAGGGTCAAAGGACACCATAGGAAGCGCAATTGGAGATGCAATGGAGCAAGTGTCTATGAGTTTGCCAATTTGCGAAGACACCAAGCTACTCATAGACAAAGACATTAAGTTGAAGTGATAAGACATCAATGATACATTCTAAGGCGCATTTGGGGAAGATCTGGAAGACCGTAGGGTCTATGTGAATATTCACAAGTCTGGCTTGTACCAGATTGCATGCAGGTATCCCATGTTTCCATGCGCGGACATGATACATTGGATCATCTCGCACATTTATCCCAAGATGATGGTGTTAAGGAGTTTCAGTGGGAGAGGGTTTGCTACATTCAAGGCACATGACTATCAAAATATGTAACACTTTCCACAACTGGTGATCATAGTGGAAACACTCTTCAGCAAACCCAACAGTAATCCAAACTCCAGGGATATCCTGAAGAGCTGGTTAAAGGAGCCAACCAAGTTCAGGACGACACACAACCAGGTTTACAAGATGAAAATACTACGGAAGGCATATCAGTAGTTGGTCATATTTTCATGCCACTTGTATGGCCAAGACAGCACATAGATATTCTCGTGGAGTTGGGTGATCGCGTTGGACCAACTAGCTAGCGAAGGCAAACCATGCAACTGGTCTGACATGTTGGCTCACAGGTTGAAGTAACATATGACAGAATCCCGGTAGCCACCTAAAGGTCAGCAAGCATAGATATACATGTCTACCTACATTCTAAATGCAATCTATGCCCATCAGTAGTTCCTAGGCTTGAGTTGGACATGGACATCAGTGGAAACCTCTGTACACACTTACTGCAGATTGTTCTCTAAATGCAGTTTCTGTGCAGTCATCACACAGTTGTGAGATCATTTTTTCACCCCGGTATACAAGATTATATTTGAGGAGTATCCATCTTGCATGTCGCAGGCAGCAATGGAGGCATTGATTGACATAGCAGATTGGTATGCCTCACTCCTTGGCACCTTCATACAGATGTACAACGCGGAGAACCCTACACATGTTTTACCAAAGTTTTCCATGGAAAAGCTTGTCATGCAAGAAGTGTCGTAAGACATATCGAAAAGACTATCAACTAGACTTCATCAAAAGAAGAAGGCACCCTGGCCCACTCTTCCATTGCAGATAAGGTTGTACGAGATATGTAATCTCAAGCATGATAAGGCTAAAACAGAGGAGTTCAAGATATTTACTTTTGGCACCAAAAGTTTCAATCTGTATAACCCTCATTTCTTAGTAAAAGAACATTGTGCGAGAGTTTGGTTTACTTGGATCCATGGGGCATTTCATTGGCCTAAGGAAGACCCATGGAGATACTGTCACAGCTTCTCTAGGCTCAATGAACTGGTCGGAATTGTTGTGGAATGGTTGGGAAATCAAAAGGAAGCAACAACTCAGAGAGCACCATCATCAGCAGTAGCAGAGGGTAACGTACCTGCGCGTGACAAAGGAAAGAGAAGGGTTGTTGATAGTGCAGAGGCAGAACAAAGATGCAAGTTCAATGTAGACCCACTTGTGCAAAAATAAGCTTTGGAGATAGAGGCGAAGAGGTGACAGCGTGACAAGAGGAACGTGAAAAGGAAGAGATATAAACAGAGGATAGAGGAAATAGTGAAGGAGTTGCAAGAGTTGAAGCAGCAACTCCAGGAAGAACAAGAGCTGTGCAGATAGGAGAGGGAAGCACAACAAGGACAGACACAGAAGGAGGCGTAACATGCACAAATTGATGAAACTACACCCATACAGGTTGTAGACTCATCTAAGAAGCTGGCACAAAGCATATAGGATGAGTAGTCGTAGGAGCAAGACTTCGCTCAAGAGATTGAAGAGATACTTGAGCTGATGGATATGGAGATGGAGCAGCTAGAGTTAAAATAAGATATTGGCCTCATGGATTACAACAAAGAGGTCAACCCACCAGCTTCACCAAATTCCAAAGCATAGAAATTCTTGAGTGATCAAAGATATACTGAGATGCTTTAAGACAACTTAGAAGCAGAGATGCACAACATATGATTCGATGAGTCACAACATAGGGTTGTGCAATTACATAGAGTGACTACTCTGGATGTCCACACATCTGCTGTGCAATTTGGGGAATGAGTGTTATGAAACCAGCTCAAGAAAAGATAGAAAAGAAGATCAACGCCTTAGAATTCAGCCTCTTCGAGGGGCAACCTCCTTTACATTACATAAATGAACAATTCTTGGATGATACAAATGACAAAACCTCCTTTCTATATATAGGAGTCTAAGGAGTCACAATATAATCCAGCCGACCTAACAATAATAATATAAAGCCACAAAAATAACAATAGAGGGATTCTATGGGGCACAGAAATAACAATATGGGGGTAATAGGGGCACAACAATATAAATAAGGGGTATAACTACAATAGTAATGGGGTAATCACTAGTATTATAGGGACCCAACATGCCCCTCTCCTTCAAAAAAGTGTTTCCTCAACGCTTGAGCAGTTCTGGATACTTCTGCATAAAATTCTCATCCTCCCATGTGGAATCTTCAGCGGATAAGTTCTTCCACTTGATAAGATACTCTGAAATTGATCGATTTCGTAGCTGTCGAGTTCTTGTTTCTGTGACTGCTTCCGGTTCCAATATAATTTTTCCTTCCTCGTCAAGTTCTGGCAATATTGTTTGAACTGGGAGCTTGTCACCTATAACCTTCTTTAAACATGAAACATGGAAAACTGGGTGCAATCGAGAAGCTGCAGGAAGCTCCAATTTGTATGCCATAGTACCAATCTTTTCCAACACCTTGTACGGACCATAATACTTTGGTGATAATTTATTATCCTTCTTAGCTTGCTTTAGGGACATTTGCTTATATGGTTGTAGCCGTAGGAATACCCAATCACCTACATCAAAACTTCTTTCACTGCGATGTTGATCTGCCTGTTGTTTCATTCTATTTTGTGCCAACACGAGGTTATCCTTTAAGAGTTGGAGGACTTGTTGTTGATGTTCGATGTGATGTTCCACTGCCTGAACCTTAGAATTTTCTCTTAAATATGATGTGATTGATGGTGGTTGATACCCATAAAGTGCCATAAATGGGGTCATTTTTGTTGCTGTATGGAAGGAAGTGTTATACCACCATTCAGCCAGAGGCAACCATTTGACCCATTGTGTCTGTTTATCAGATACAAAGCAACGAAGATATCCTTCCAAACATTTGTTTACTATCTCAGTTTGCCCATCAGATTGAGGATGATAAGATGAGCTATGAGCTAACTGAGTACCAAGACAAGAAAATAATTCTGTCCAAAAATTTCCAGTGAAAATGGGATCTCTGTCACTTACAATAATCTTTGGGTTTCCATGTAGCTTTTGAACTGTTTCCATAAATGCAGTAGAAACTGTACTGGCTTTAAATGGATGTGATAATGCACAAAAGTGTGCATACTTGGTAAGTCTGTCAACTACCACCATGATGACACTCTTTCCCTCAGACTTGGGTAAACCTGTGATAAAATCCATTGAAACCTCCTCCCAACGTTGGCTTGGAATGGATAAAGGTTGTAATAGACCCGGTGTCTTAATTGTTTCAACTTTATTTTGTTGGCAAACCAAACATTCCGCCACAAACTTTTGAATATCTGATTTAAGGCCATCCCAAAAAAATTCCTTCTTAACCCTGTGGTAAGTTTTTAAAAATCCTGAGTGCCCTCCTAAGGGAGAAGTGTGCAATTCCATAAGAATCTTTTGTTTTAGCTGGGAATTCTTACAGAGGTATAAGCGATCTTTGTACCATAACGAATCATTTTTCCAGCTAAATGTATCAGAAGTACTGGAATCTTGTTGTAGCTTTCGAATAAGTGCCCACACTTCTTCGTCATTCTTCCATTCCTCCTTTGCTTCGTTTATCCAATCTGGTTGGATAATAGAAATGGCACACAACAATGCTTCCACATCCTCATCCTTTCTTGAGAGTGCATCTGCCACCACATTTTGCTTCCCTTTTTTGTAGATGATTTCAAAGTCATAACCCAACATCTTTGTGACCCACTTTTGTTGCTCTTCAGAGGATAATCTTTGTTCTAAAAAGTATTTAAGGCTATCATGATCCGTTTTTACCTTGAAGTGTCTTCCCATTAGGTAGGGTCGCCATTTCTTAAGTGCATGGAGTATTGCCAACATTTCCTTCTCATAAATAGCTTTGCTTAAAAACTTTCCCTTGATTGGACGACTTTCAAAAGCAATGGGTCTTTCATCTTGCATTAGAACAGCACCAATTCCATTTCCTGAAGCATCACATTCCACAATAAAGGTTTTTGTGAAGTCCGGTGTAGCTAAGACCGGTGCTTGGCACATTGCCTCTTTAAGATGTTTAAAGGCCTTTGTTGCTTCCGGAGTCCATGAAAATGAATCTTTCTTCAATAATGTTGTTAGAGGTGCTGCTATTCTCCCATAATTCTTAACAAACTTGCGATAATACCCTGTCAACCCAAGAAATCCTCGCAGATGCTTTATGGATGTGGGGATTTTCCATTCCTTAATGGCTTTAATTTTGCTAGGGTCTACCTTAACTCCTTCATGAGATACAATATGACCCAAATATTCCACCTCCTGGACTCCAAAGAAACATTTGGATCTTTTTGCATATAATTGTTTCTCCTCCAATAGTTGTAGCACCTTGTCAACATGTTCAACATGATCCTTCCAAGACTTGCTGTAGATTAGTATATCATCAAAAAATACTAACACAAATTTTCTAAGGAATGGTTTGAAAATTGAATTCATCAAACCTTGAAATGTTGAAGGTGCATTGGTAAGGCCAAAAGGCATGACCAAAAATTCATAATGACCCTCATGAGTTCTAAATGCCGTTTTCGGAATGTCTTCAATCTTCATTCTGATTTGATGATATCCCGAACGAAGATCCAACTTGGTGAAGTAAATTGATCCATGCAATTCATCCAGTAATTCATCAATGACAGGAATGGGGAACTTATCTTTAATAGTGAGCTTGTTGAGCTCCCTATAATCTGGACACATGCGCCATGATCCATCCTTCTTGTGCACCAATACTACTGGAGCTGAGAAAGAACTTTGACTCGGTTGAATTATACCAGCCTCTAGCATTTCTGCAACCATACGTTCAATTTCACTTTTTTGGACATATGGATATCTGTACGGCCTGATGTTTGGAGGAACACTTCCTGGAATCAGATGAATAGCATGATCATGATCACGCATAGGTGGGAGACCTTTGGGAGTCTCAAATACCTTGGAATGATTGTCCAGGACTTTTTGGAGATCTGGAGAAATAGATGATTCCAATGTGGAAACATCTAGCGAACATAATTGTGCAATTACACCTCTTTGCTCCTTTTTTAGAAGCTTTGTCATGCCATTAGAGCTGATTATCTTTCCTGGTTTCCCTGCAATACCCCTTAATTCAACTTCCTTTCCTTCCACAGAAAATTTCATGAAAAGTTCTTGAAAATTAAAAGCTATTGTACCCAAGGATTGTAGCCATTGGACTCCTAGTACAACATCAGCACCTCCCATTGGAATGGAAAGCATTGGGCTAGTCAATACATATTCTCCCATGGATAGCTTGATATTATGGCACTTTCCAGAACAATTTATTGTTCCTCCATTTGCAATCATCACTTGACACTCTGGTGCTGGATATAGGAAGCAATTCAATTCTTTTGCTACCCTACAATGAATAAAATTGTGGGTGCTTCCTGAATCAATCAACACTATTACCTTTTTCTTCTTGATTTGTCCTTCTATCTTGATGGTTTGAGGAGTGGTAATTCCCGCCAATGCATTACAAGATATGGTCGGATTTATTTGTTCTTCATCTAGGCTTTGTTCCTGGAATATATCCTCTTCTTTTGACCTTTCTTGCTCCTTTTCTTCTTCCTCTTCACAATCTATGTAGAATAATTTCTTCTCAGCACACTTATGACCTTTTGTGTATTTGCTATCACAATTGTAACAAAGCCCTTTTGCTCTTTTTTCTTCCAATTGTTGTGGTGTCAACCTTGTAGGTTGTGGAAGACTATGGGCAACAACACTTCCGTCTTTATAGTTGTGAATGGTATGCTTCCTAGTTGCCATAATTTTGCTTTCCATTTTTCTTGCTAACCTGAATGCCTTCTCTAATGAATCAGGTTCCCAAAGGCGCACATCATGTTGGATATTATCCTTTAAAGACCCTATGAACACATCAATCCTATGCTCCTCTGGAATATCTTTTACCCTTATGTTCAATTTTTGGAACTCCTCAATGTGCTCCATTATTGAACCCTTTTGTTTGAGACTTATCAATTGGCTAAAAAAAGTGTTGCTTTTTGTATCCTCATAATGTGCTATCAATTCTTCCGTAAAAATTGCCCAAGTGATAAATTGTTTACGAGAACAAAGCCATTGATACCATACAAACTGATTTGGTTCCAAATATAAAGTTGCCATACGTACCTTTTGTGTGTTTTGCACATTATTGAGATCGAAGAATTGCTCCATCTGTAATATCCATGTGGCGGGATCCTTGCCATCAAACTTCCTCATATCGATTTTTGGAACATGGTGAGTCTTCGATCCAACATTAGAGTCTATGGAATCATGATTAACATTTCTTTTGTTCTCATCATGAGTTTCCTTTAGTACTCTTTCACCCTTAGTGACCATTTCTTGTAGCAACTTATCCATCTTATCATCCATGCTATCAATTTTAGCGTCCATGCCATTCACCTTAGCTTCCATGCCATCCATCTTAGCTTCTACACCTTTCTTTAAACCGTCCATCTTAGCTTCTACATCTTTCCTTAAACCATCCATTTTAGATTCTGTTGCTTTTTGTGCAAGTGACATTTGTTGCACTTGTTCTTGTAATTTTGATATATCATGTAGCATTTCTTCTTCTTCTTCATGAGTCATGCTAGAGCTTTCAGGTTCCTTACTAGGTGTTTGCATTTTCTTTCCTCGGGGCATCAGTTACCGATAATAATTCACTACTATGCCCTTTGAATTCCTTCAAAATAAATTTTCAAACCAAGCTTAAGCAAAAATTAAATAAAATCTACACACCTTTTTTCACTTTGTAGGAGCTCGATATTGCCTCCGATGTATCTCTGTACTTTCTGATTATCTAGTTCTGAATTTATGACCTGTAGTAGCCCTCTGTGTCCTCTTTCCAATGCCACAAGTCTGACCCAAATTGGATTCTCCAAGGAAGATTTATGCGAACTCTCCCACAGTGACTTGATTATAGACTAGTTTGGTAGAGCGAACTTGTACGACGTGCCACGTGTCACTGTTTCAACCTTTGACTCTAAAAAATATACAAAAGTAAACTACAGTCCGTCCTCTTTCTGTAACTTCTTACGAAATTTCAATCCGATGCTCAGAAAGAAAGTTATGACGATTTTCCCCAGGTCACATGTTTTGAGTGTAATTCAGGAGTCTGCAAAAAGACCAACTTCCTCAGATCATATCTCTGAAAATATCGTGCGAAAAACTCTGAAATTCGGAACCAAGGTTCAGCGCGACTTCTTCTCAAATGGGTTTGTTTTACGACTTCTGAAACGTCACAGAAAAAAATTTATAGCGAAAATGCCACGATGACCTGTTTGGAGCAGCGAAACCCTAGAATCCAAAGCTCTGATACCAAATGTTATGAAACCAGCTCAAGAAAAGATAGAAAAGAAAGATCAACGCCTTAGAATTCAGCCTCTTCGAGGGGGCAACCTCCTTTACATTACATAAATGAACAATTCTTGGATGATACAAATGACAAAACCTTCTTTCTATATATAAGAGTCTAAGGAGTCACAATATAATCTAGCCGACCTAACAATAATAATATAAGGCCACAAAAATAATAATAGAGGGATTCTATGGGGCACAGAAATAACAATATGTGGGTAATAGGGGCACAAAATATAAATAAGGGGTATAACTACAATAGTAATGGGATAATCACTAGTATTATAGGGACCCAACAATGAGTGATCATATCTGATGTGCACAAGCATTCAACAACATTGGCCGATGCTACCAGAGCATATGCCAAAACCACCAGCATGAGTGTTCGCTTCTTGATAGTAGAGAATGAACGAATCACTAAGGAGTTACAGACGAACAAGCAGGGAGGAGAACAGGTTACAACATCCGCCAAAGTAGAGTTGAAGAGAGAAATATTAAATGAGGTATCTTCCCTCGAGACAGTCATGTGAATGTTGTATTCCATATTTGTCACTATGCATACGTCATTTTTTCATCTCAACAGTTGGCAGAAGCGCTGTGCTGGGAGAGCACGCACGTTGTCAAATTTTCCCACTGTGATCGATCACATGCAAACATGGACAATGAGATACAAGGGAGCACCGTTACACTTGCCCAAGTTGATGAAGCGCAATGTGTAGAGTTGAAGGCACGCATCTGGAGTTAGGTCTGGGACTATGAGGAACTCCCTCAGCTCATCAACAGTTTGCAGGCTTCACATGCACAAGTGTTTAGATGCATGGATGTTGTTGTGCACATGCATGCGATCCCATCCATTGGGATACTCACTAAGGAAAAGAAAAAGAACCAAGTCCGACTAGAGTTGGACATGTACTTTGAAAAGTTGATGTACACAACCACGAGGGTATACTTAACACAGACACTCTGTATCAATATGTTGTTGGTCTGACCGAACTCAAGATGATGATGCACATGTTATCAGATGAGTTGGATAGAGGAGGAAAACCATTGTACCTGGATGCAACAGAGGCAAATGCTCATTTCTAGAAAGATGTCACCATAGAGTACACGAACACCATCATGGACTACCAAGCTTGGCATCAGTTCACCACCGTCGACCATTGCGAGGTTGTCGAAGAGTTGGTCTTCCCACAGTTGTTTGAGCCTTAGTGATGTCTTGCATGGCTTGCTCAAGCCTATTTTGTCTCACAAGGGTACATTTTCATATTGTAAAGTGAAATTCCAAGTGTCAATAATTGAATGTAATAGTCATAGAGTAGTTGAAGAGTCATGAGGGTAAGTGAATAGTCACAAAGGGGAATGTCAAGGATCACCACACCCTTTGTTATTTATAGAACTTCATAACTCATTGTAGAGGCTTTTGGACAACCAAGCTTCTGATAGGAGTATTTAGAGAAAGCTTGGAGTGTATTGTAACGAGCCTCGACTTCTCCACAGTGCAGAGCTAGTACATCTCTTTGGCGGAGTAAGCGATAGTGACTGTAAAGTTTCGTTATCGGGACTAGTGGTTGGCCATGGTTGTATTATATGATTGGAACTCTCACTTCTTAATATAACAGATCCAACACATTTCTTGCATACGTTGTTATTGTATTTTAGTTATCTTGGTTACTCTAATGATATATCTAGTTGTTTGGTTACGCATGTATGTATAAACACTCTTTGTATATGTATGTATGAATCTTACTGCGATGTGATGTTGGTTTAACCATCACTTTGGATTGTTGGTTCACCTGCCTTCCAGTTTGTCATGTATCTTTGCTCGTGTGTTCCCTTCCAAACCGCGTGTTTCCACAGGTTTCCAAGGGGTTCACTCACCCCACCTTCCCTGTCTTAGGACCATTCATGCACCTTCCTTGGCTTGCTGTGCATGTCATACCCTTTCTTCCAACAAGGATATCCTACTTACCTATATGCTCAACCGCGGTCAAGGCAATACCGTATGACCCACTGCTAGGACTCCTACACCAAACAATTTGAGGTTTAGTTGGGACTTCCTACTGGGGATATCCCCTGACATGTTGGTGTGTCCAGCATTGTCAACAGGACTAGCTTGGAAAGCCATCAAAAAAGTCGAAACCTGATTTGATCATTATACAGGAAAGAACTATAGGAATCCCAGAGTCCTACAGGAAGCTACAGGAAACACTGAAATTCCACAGGAAGTCTGCAAGGGTGCGCCTAGGGTCAACTTGGTCCTCAATTATCATAATTGCAGGCATTACAGTGAAAAGTAAGTGGCCTATATCTCCTTTGTTCATGGTTTACATAACTGATACAATCTGCACTATCTTAGTAATTACAGTCAGCTTGGGAATTGAAAAGATTTTGGGGCTATCAATTAAAAAAAAATTGTGGCTACAAGGAGTTGCAGTAATTGCAATCATCGATTAAAAAATTGAGCTCTCAACTACCCTGAAATTCATACTGAAGCTATCCTACAAAACCTCCTGCACTTAGTTGAAACAATAGAAGAAAATGGGAGGGGGATTCAATAGGAGAGAGCCCATAGATACATCAAGAATTCTGCTTCATCCCCCTGTGGTAGACATCTTTGGGAGGCATCACTCATTAGGCTTCTTTGAGTTTGTCAAGGGATATGATAATGATATAACTTATGAGTTTGCCATGGCACTGAATCCTCAAGCAAGAACAAGTTCTACCATTGTCGTAAGAGGGTTGTCCATTACCATCTATCCTGAGGTGATCAACAAAGTGACAACACTTCCTCTAGGGGTCAATTGGAGAAGGGAACACAAGGCCAACAACACGTTTACTAAGGAAAATTTCTTCGCCGATGATGAGAGACGAATTAAAGAAAAAAATGGGGTCAAAAGGGAGAGTCTTCCCTATCCCTAGGATGAGGTAGCCTACCACATCCTTAAATACATTTCTTGTGAAGGGAGACTGAGTGTAGTTTATGGCTACCAGTTCAGGTTGCTCCATGAATTGATATTTTGAACCAGGTTTCCCATAGCCCAAAGATTAAGTGTGCCCTATTTTCTCCTACAATCAATCATAGACATGAGCTAGAAGGTGAAAGAGGGAAAGCAACAACAGTTAACACACCATGGTCTCATCAAGCTGATAGTAGAGGATGATTTGAGTAGATAAATAGTCCCTATCCTCTGCTCCACATTCAGATATATGGATAGAGAAGCATTATTGGAGACCCAAGTCCTTGCACTTGGTGAGAACCCATGTTCAAGTGAAGAAGAAGAAGGAGATGAATAAGGAGAAGAAGAAGGAGAAAAAGAAGAAGAAGAGGAAGAGATAGAAAAAACAGAGGAAGAAGAAAAGGAAGAAGAAAAGAGAGAAGAAGAGGAGGAGCAATAGAAAGAGACCATCCTTGAGAAGACCATTGCACTTGAAGAGGAGGAGATATCCCCAAATCAAGGAAGGTTGTCTCTTGTACCCACTAAAAAGGAGGGAGTTGTTTCCTTAGTTTCTTTGAGCACACCCATCAAATACACAAAGAAAAGGAAAATACAAACTCCCCTCTATTTCAAAACAAGAAGAAGCACTAGGATTAAGCAGGGGAAGCCACAAACCCCCACAAAAACCCCTATTGTAATTGAAGAATCACCAAGTAAATAGGAGGAGCTAGAATCCATGGAAGTGAAGGTTGAGAAATTCACATCACGAGGAGCAACCCCAAAGCCTCCCATTACCTATGTTAGGAAGCTTGTCACTAGGTCAACCTTAGCCAAGCAACACAAGGCACGCGTAACACTCCAATAGAAAGAAAAACGCCTGTTGCAGGATCCAAAAACAGTGCTACAGGAAACACTGACAGTGCTACAGGAAACACTGGCAGTG
Organism: Pinus tabuliformis; assembly: GCA_031772625.1. Lineage (NCBI taxonomy): Eukaryota > Viridiplantae > Streptophyta > Pinopsida > Pinales > Pinaceae > Pinus > Pinus tabuliformis. Next base: position 297,172,778 of record CM062810.1, on the reverse strand, counting down.
CAAAAGGAAAGGCAGGAAGTGCTACATGAAGAGAAGTAGTGGCAAAAAGGATGAAAAGAAGTAACATGGCAAGCATAGGAGGGGGAAACTTCTCCAAATATAGTTGAGGTAGATTTTACATTGCTACAAGAGCCTAATCCACAACCCAACTTGAGATCCTACTACAAGTTTATTGAAGGAGGCAGAGTGCTCCCACAGAAATTTGCAATGCCTCTCTTATTTGAACTTGGAAAAGAAAGAGGAAGGACACATCGGGATGCAAATTGTTAAATCAAAGAAAGTAGAAGATGTAGGCCTTATGGAAGAAAAAATTCTAGAGATGCGCAGGGAGTTGAGTGAATTGAGAGATAGAGAATACACCATGAAAACATAGTTGTAGGCAGAAAACACACGGCTGAGGATGAAATTGCAAGAAAATGATACCTAATTGGCCACCATGGCAAGCCTCTCCATGGAGGCACTTCAATGCAGAGTTCCATCCAAATCTTATGTACTTTACCTCAAGGAAAAATGGATGCAATTCCAAATTAATACATTGGCCCAATAGGGGACCATGGCATTCGAGGATTACAGGTAATTCATTGATTGGTGTGATAAGAGTACCCTTGAGGACAAGGCCAAGGTATTTGAATTATACCTGCAAAACCTTGTCTTAACAAACCTGAATGTTTGGGACCCCAATGCAAAGATGGGAGACTTGCAGTTGATGGCCCTTGCATCATGGATGAGTCATGAGGAAGCTAGGGCTAAGGAGGTGAATAAAATATTAGAAAAAGAGGAAAAGGAACACCTCTACATCATTGTAGAGCAAATAAATTCAAGTGTTGTAATAAGTAACCACAACATCATTTCCAATGATGCTCAACTTGCACCAAGATACCTGGCTACCCAAGAACATGCAATATCCCATTTTGAGGACACTCTAAGACTATTGGGGATTGAGAGCCAACAAGCATGCCAAAGGAGATGGAATAACCTACCACACAGTCTTAGGATCAAGGAGTATCACTCTCCAGAGGGATTGATGAATGCATTAGAGAGAACACCCTTGTATAAAATGGCCATCCAAAGGCTGAAGATCAATTGGATTAAAATTAAGCTCAGTCCACCTTTGCTATTGGGTTTTCTGGAAGGTAGGAAGGAGGAAGAGGAAAGAAAGAAGTCGGAAGAGATAGAGAAAAATGCAGGGTTCTATCCTTAGGAAGGGACACCATCCACAGAAACTTGGAATGTCAGGGAGGCCACCAGGGCTAGGAAGGATATGGATATAGATGATTAGGTTGCTCATAGGATGAGCAACAATTTCAGTAAGGGGGTGATGATGAGGATCATCAATAGGTAAAATATATTGGTCACAATGTCACTCTCGAGCTTATTAAATTGTCTTTTCTCACATTTATTTACATATTTTATTATATTTTGCTTAGTGAGAAGAGTAAAAATGAGCTACTATATCCTATGGCCTAATGGGTGTTAAATGCATGATATTGGAGTAGTTTTGAGTTGAATTGAGTGCAGGGACTTGGAGTAGACAAGCAAGAGAGATTATAGGAAGTGGTCTCCCTCCTTAACTCCTCAGATCATTTGAAGATTATCCCACTCTATCTCATCAACTTGGTGTCACTGGCAGCCAAGGAAGCCGAGTTCATTGGAAGTCAAGCTAATGCTAGTCAAGGAAGACTTATTCTCAAGTTAGGGAGCCTAGTATCCATATTTTCTAGGGGGTTGTTGGTAGCTCCAGTTTTGTATAAATAAGCAAGCTAAGGAACTCCTTAGGATTCAAAGTTTTATTGTAGCCAAAAGGCCATTAAGCCTAACCACATTTGACTGTTATTGGTATTATGTGTTTGAAATTTTTATGATAATGAGAAATTATGTTTTTATCCATCACTGAGTTGACTGAGAGGGATAAAGCTCTTGGGTTAGGGCCCAACCCTAGCAACAGAAGTTCCTCTCTTTTTTTACTGTATTCTTAGCTTAGAATGTTGATTTCTTGCTGAAGTTTATTTTTGTTTTCTGTTTAGCTTAGAAATCTAGTCAAAGTTGTTTCTTATCCATGGTTTCATTAGCTTAAAGAGTAGATCAGTGTTGCAATCTAGTGAAGGAAAATATACTAGAAAAGCTTGTGACAGTGACCCCTAACGCATCTCCCTTATGGGACCATGATTAGCGGACTCCACTCTCACAGCTCAAAAATAGAGCTGTCCTATATTCATTGCCTAGGTTAAGTTTCATTCTTAGATAGATAATTGTTTATATGAATGACATCAAAAGAAATTCCAATGTGGATGAGAAGATTGCTTGCACATCAACTAAAAAAGATGTAGATCTAAATAACCTTCAAAAAATTAAAATTTCTCAAATTTAACATTCACTTCTAAAATAAAAATGAATCTATACTAATTTGTATGAAAATATCAAAATAGATTACAAAAAATTACATTATTTCAAATGATATCTAAACTTAGACCTTATCATGGTGAAAATCTCAATATTAAATCAATCATTATTCCAATATATTGACCTCAAGCAACTTAATTTCTTAAAAAAGATTAAATACACTATCACATTTGAAACTCATCTTGAACAAAACAAACTCTCAAAAATAATTAGGGGGATTTTTAAATTAATTTTGCTTATTAAGTAGAAATTTGATGATGGTTATCTATTGTTGAATTGAGACTCCATATCAAGTTTGTAAATCACATAATAATACATTTGTGGATACATTTCTAACCATGGTTATATAGTTTTAATATTTATACATTTAAACTTTATCTATCACTTATATGTAATTATTGCATGTACTTATTTTAGAAAAATTATCTTCACTAACTAATCAAAGTCTATAACACTTAAAAATTGTTTATAAAATATATACTAACCATATTCAATTAGAAAATGCGATAATTTCAATTTTTACGAGTATTTCTTTTTGTGTCTGTAAGAATCTCATTTCCCGTGAATCTACCGAATAATGATAGTTCCCGTGAATCTACGGAATAATGATAGCAATTAATATGCAGTTGTCTGTAATGCGACTTTTTGAAAGCTTTTTTGGCGGGTTTTTCCGGTCGAAATCCGGCAAGAATTTATTGGAATCGCAAGTTTGATAGCTAGTTTCTGCACAATGAAAGCGTCCAAAAGGTTTTTCAGGGCGCTGAATTCAAATATGCAGTTAAAAAACCATTTTAACTGCAACAAATCAAGATTTAACCTCAATTTCTTCCGCCGGATTCCGTCACGGGAATCTCCAAAAAATCGCATTATAGACAACTCCATTAAATATCTGTTGCAACTAAGTAATGGTCTAATTGTCTAAATAAGTATCTATTCAAATTAATGACTAGAATTTATTGGCAGCTTAATACTTACACATGAAATTTAAGATTTTTTGTTTTTTTTTCAACCTTTTGATGTTTCATTTTTTTTCCTCACCCTCGAATACTTTTTAAAATGCCAAAAAGGTTTGGCGGAATGTCAAATTCCAGGCCTGCTTGGCACTGACCCTTTTTCATCACTTTACTGACAAACGAAGTCTTAAGTGAGGGACACAGATTTGAGAATTAATCATTCAGTTGGTTAAGCATGTTCTTCGCGTCGTGTGAGTCCCTGTCAACCAAAAAGTCTCTCCGTTCCAACACATGAGAGTGCCCCCCTCACCTGGTACGCCTTCCAATACATTTTCTGTATGTTGGATTCTTTTCCTGCGTTATCACAATAACAAGGGAAAACATTTCAATGGCAGACAACTGGTCCATTTTCGGGTAATTGACGTAGAAATGATGAATGAAGAGGTACCTACAATCAGGTGACTAGATCGGAAAGATCCACGGGAAACTTGACAGCAGAGAGAACAAGGCACGTAACTACTAAAACTTTTCGACACAACTTTTAGATTTGTTTGTACCAACGAGGCATCGCCCTGTGGCTCTCGAAGTATTATTCTAAATAGCCGGGAAAACATATTTCTCGTGGGTGTCAGACGAAGCAAGAAATTCAGAAAGTAGCTTAGCGAACTATACCCGTACCAAAAATTTATGATTGAATCACAGTACACTCCTAAAAGGAGAGTTGTACTGAATGATCTTTATTGTAATGCTGCAAACAGTTGTACAGTAGTTAAGCAAATATGCAACTGTACATGTACTGCGCAAATGAATGTTCACTGAAAACATGATTAAGAAACGTAACTATGCAACTTGCAAGTGTGCAGATACTGCAGAAATGCTGCTGTAAGTGTTCTTGATACATATTGATCACCTGCTTACAATCTATACGTTATACGTCATCCTTTGGGACCATTAATAAATTAATTTCCCACGTGTCACGACACTCCGTCATGCTCGCTTGCAAATTCATATTGCTTTTCTCTTCCTAAATACCCAGATACCAAACATACAGAACCCAATGAAATTGCAGGTAGCGGGTGCCGCCCGGTCCACCCCGTCCTATTGGCGTCTTCTGGAAACCCTAGATTATCCAGCTGAATGCTGTCGTGTTCAAATTATTTCATTGATTGCCACCGCGCGTCTTGCTTTTAAGGAGAAGTGACTTGAGGCTAATGGCGTCCATGTGATCGGCAGGTATGGGATTTTGACGGGTAAATTGTCGGTCTCAGGGTGATTTCTCTATATTATACCGGGTTTGGGGTTTCAAATTTCAAGTGTTTAAGATTTGAAATTCTTACTTAGTCATCTGGCATAAATTTGTTTGAAAAAGGTAGGATGAATATTATTTATGGATGTTCGCCATGGGATAGGAATAATTTGTTGTATTGATTGTTTCTTAAATTATTGTATTAATTGGGTGAGGTGTTGTTTAATTATGGTAGAGATATTGTAATGTCTGGTTTAAGTTTTTGTTTAATATTTTTATTGGGTTAGATTACATAAATATAAAATAAATTAATAATTAAAGTAAAGCAGTTAATTTAATATTGTCTAGATTGAGATTCTACATTTTGAATATATATATATATATAGCAAATATAATATTTTTTATTTTTTAATAAAACTACTCATTTTTTTATCTCATTCACTTAACTTAATGTAAACATTTTGACTAAGTCAAAAAAAAATTAAGAAACTAACATATGATATAGATATGTAATTTAATGTAACATAAACATTTCAAATGATTGGTAGCCTCCCAATAGTAGTTTCACAGAATGATGGTGTTAAACTTACATTGTAAAGGTAAAACTATTGCACTTATTGCATGGCAAGGATATAGAGACTCAAACTTTGGCATTCCTTTCTCACCTGACTCTGGGGAGGGAAAAGAGGACCATGCATGTGGCTACCAAAAATGGTCCAAATTACTCATCACACTCCTAAAGGCTATGTGGTGACTCAAGAATGTGTTTTTAAGAAGAATAAGGTTAAGCATGATTGCCCAAAGTACAAAATAATATCCTTTCATCATTCTCATGGTTTCTTTGATAACCACTTAATTATAATATCTATAATGTATTCTCTTAATTTATGTGCAATAATGTGCTATAGAAATAGGATGAGATGGATCTAAGATGATAAGTTTAGAAATGAATAAGCTTAACTATGAATATTATTAAGAGTATAATATATTAATAGTAAAACATATTTCATTAATAGTAATTGATATCTTTTTTTCACCCCTTCTTAATATATGAATATATGAATATTATATTTTATCCAAGATTTCCCTTCAAGTAATCCGCTTTTTATTAAAATATTTCTTTATATTTGAGGTTAATAAGTAAATTTAACTCCTATGTAAACATTTGATCCCAATATGATAGAGATGTTCTAATGTTTAACATTTTGATCAGGTGAAAAAAAAATAAAAAATAAAATAGAATAAAATAAAATAAAATTAATAATTATTGTTTTTTTTCAGCTAGAAATTTTACGTTAATTGCTCAAAATATTACATAGCATATACATGAGGACCATTTCTCTCAAGGCCTCACTCTCATCGGATTTGTTGGCGAGGAGAGTGATACAAAAGATAAGAAGAAATTGCCATTCTTTACATAATAACCAAAAGCAAAAAGACTAGGTAGCCCAACAAACATAGAGAATCAATAGACACCCAACAACCATCACATATTAATGGGGGAAATTATGTGCATGACCAACACCTCGAGCAACAAGAGGTCCTCGGTCCCAATGGGGATGGAATTCCACATGAGCTAGTTTTGCCACCATCTCCTCAAGTCTTTCATTGGTGTGCCTCTCGCTCCTTTGTAGAGATGCCAAGCAGTCCAATATGTTCCACTAGTTATGTTGCAATTCATTCATAAAAGAAGTGACTTCATTATGATCACTGTGTCTCTCCTACCTCATTTCATCCAAGGTCACCATTATACTTGTCATTTGTATATAAAGAGATTCCATGGATGGTGGTTGGTCTACAGGACGTGGCGACTGAATCCATTCCTGGGCCAATTTCCCCACCAACATAGTGCTTGCAACCCTACCATCCTCAACTAGTTATGCCCATTCATCCCTACCCTCTAACTGGATGTGAGGCCCCATTCCTCTCGAGAGATGACCTTGTTTCCTCAACATCTCAAAATTTGTAATAGAGAACCAGAAAAGGAACTCAGCCACAACACAAGCACGATATCCTCTCCAATAAACCCCAAGGTCACGACCCACATGTAGAATATTTATCCAACCTCTTGAATCAAGTGTCAAAACTCAACACTCAAACTCCCAACATATCCCCCACCCTTCTGGGCCACCGGTGGAACAAACAACCAAAAGAAAGTACCCCTTGAGAGAACCACTACAACCATCTAGACACCAAATTCCCACCTCCTAACACCCATGGTGTGAGTGCCTAAAGTCTTGGGCTTAAATTCTCTCCATAGAGTGCCACCACACTAGTACACAAGAATGAAACTGCACAAGTACACTCTACTGACACTAAGATGAAAGTCTCTTCCAAAAAAATCCACAATAAAAAACTTACGAGAGTATCACCAAGATTTCTAAAAACAAGCCTTCAACCACACTCCTCGGACATTACGAGCACCACGACACCCCCTGCTAGCATGAGGGAGATGCATTCTAGAATGCCACCAATTGTTTCCCCACAATCCCACACTGTGCAAACGGGCTTCCAATCCAACACTCTCTACAACTCTTCCCACCCAACAACAATGAAAAAGTCCTAGTTTACCCACTGAATGAGCATGCATAGGTTAGTGACCTTTGCATACTCAACCTCAATTATGCCATCCCTACTATTTCCCATACCAAAGGATCATAAATAGAGAATGTTGAACACCATCTAGGGTTTATACCTCACTTCTTCCATCTTGAGGGTTTGATACCCTCGATGTTAGTTGTCCTCATCGCCCTTTACATTTTTTGCGAGTGTCAACCACATGGGTCCCATTCACCCTAAGCCTTGCTACTTGTAACTTGTTCACCCCACCTCATTAGGGTACAAAATTAATAATTATATTTATATTTATAGTTATAAATAATTATAATTAATAATTTAATCAGTCTAGATAATAATTAATAATTTAATCAGCCTAGATCCATCTTAACTTTGTATATACAAAGCCCTAAGAGGGATCAAATTTATTGAGTTGCAAAACTTTTTTAAAGTGAAAAGATGTTTTATCCCTCTCGATGCGTGGTAGACTGAGAGTTAAGTTGGATCTAGGTTGGTCCATAATATAGTAACAAATCCTATTTACAAGTCAAGAATCTCAATAGTAAAATGGGGTGAATCTCTATGGTTAAAGATGTTGTTACATATTTTTTTAAATGTATATATGTTTAACTCATATATTAATTATTTTTATAATTAATAATAATTTAATAATTTGAAATAAAGTTATGACTTAGTTAGATTTCAATATTTCTTTTAATGATTTTTTGTAGTATAATGGCATTTATGAGCCTATTTAATATATACACTTGAGCTAGTTAATAATTATATCATCTTCTAAGAAGATATATATCTATCTATCTATCTATATATATATATATATATATATATATATATATATATATATATATATATATATATATATATCTATATATATATATATATATGTATATATATATCTATATCTTCCTCTTAAAAATATAAGGATAAAGTATGAGTATATCTACATACATTTCAATACTCAAATAGTTAGAGGTTCTCTTGTCCAATAAACAAGACTTTTATAAACCAATTTAGTGTAGTGAGCTTAAATTAGGTGATGATGATGATGATAATGATCATGACGATGATGATTGGAGATTTATTTATATTCAAAATTTATGTATAATATTAATACATCATACTTGAAGAAAGCATATGACTACATAAAGGGAGCAAGTATGCATTTCTTATCTTTTCCATTTGGAAAAAGTTTTGGGAATTTTTTGGTCCACTGTTTTATAGTTTTGTTAACAATGTTGGACCCGCCAACATGGCAAGGGGATCTCCCCAGTAATAAGTCCCAAGTAGACCTCAGACCGTTTGGAGTAGGAGTCTCAACAATGGGTAGTAAAGTTATGCCTTGACTGCAATAGCGTGCAAAGGTAATCAAGCTATCCTTCTCAGAATCAAGTGTGTGACATTCTAGTAAGTCAGGAGAGATACATGGGGAGGTTCTAAGACACGGAAGGGGAAAAGAAGTATATTCCTTAGAATCCTATAATAGTACACAGCTTGAAAGGAACACACGAGCTCAATGACACCACAAACTAGAATGCAGAATAGTTGACAATCCAGAGTGATGAGTTAAACCAACAACATGCTTTAACATTCATACAATCACATACGGAATAGTCCATACATCAATGCGTAAGTAAAACTACATACATTTCTAAAGTAACCAGAATAGTTGAACTATAATAAAAACATATGCATGAAATGTGTTGGCTCTGTTATATTACATAAAGTGAAAGTTCCATCCATACATACAACCATGATAGACACTAGCCATAATAGTGGAACGTTACATTCAACACCGCCTGCTCCTCCAAAGAGACATACTAGCTCTACGCTATGGAGAATCCAAGGCTCATCCCAATACTCTCCAAGCCCTCTCTAAGCAATTCCTAGAAAAATATTAGCTTCGAAAATCCCTTTCCATGAGTTATGAGGTTCTATTTATAACAAAGGGTGGAGTGACCCTTAACATTCCCCTTTGTGACCCTTGGACTACCCTCATGACTCTTTACATTACATATGATTACTTGTATTCCACTAATGACACTTGGAATTTCACTTTACATCATGTTTACAAAAAATGATACATTTTGCACATATACCCATGTGGGACAAAATTGGCTTCAATTAGCTAGACAAGTCAATAGTAAGACTGAGACAAATGTGGAAAGACTAGCTTGTCAACCTTCTCTCGATGATCCTCGGCGATGAACTAATACCATGCTTGATAGTGTGCAATGGTGTCTATGTTCTCTTTGATGAAGTCCTTCTGGAAAACAACTCTTGCCTCCATTGCTTCTGGGTATACTTTTTTAGAACCTAGGTCCAACTCATCTTGTAACATCCACAGATTAGTCTTTAGCATGGTCAGACAGATGATGTACATTCGCATGTTATCTGCGCTGACTTGAAAATCTACGATCTTGGCCGTGAGAATCAATTGATCGAAGTATGCATCGAGCTCCTATCAAAATTGATTCTTCTCTTTGGCATCAGTGAGCGTACCAATCAACAAGGTGCCATACTTCCTCATCTTGACATCCAAACTCCTGTACAACCATGCATACGAAGCCTCGATACTTGCGAAGATCGATGAGAGTTCCTCATAATTCTCGATCTAACTCCAGATGTGTGCTTCGTCCAACTCCATGTGTGGCTTAATCATCTTGTGTAACTCAAGCGAGGCTATCTTATACCTCATTGTCCATGTTTATACATGATCAACTGTGGCATGTATGTGTACGAGCATTCACGATATCTTGGTGAAGCACTAGTGATGACCATGTATGTGGACAACTTCCTTGTGCATGGTGAAAAGCCTGTCATACAGTCTTTGCATGCATGTCTCAAGAGCCAATACTTCAACCAGTATGTCCATCTTCATCTCTGCTCTGGCAGATCCTATTGACTATGCCTCTCTTTGCTTGGGAGCTTTCAATTCCTTAGCTATGCACTCATTTTCTGCTATCAAGAACCTAATACTCAATCTGGTGGCTTCGGCATAAAACTTTGTAGCATCAGACAAGGCAGTTGGATGTCTCCGTACATCTGACACAATCACCCATTCTTCCAAGTGCGTAGGTGATGCATGCTCATTCAAGCTGTGCGTTCTACGTGCGTGTACAACTATGTGTTGCGACTCATCAAAGGTTATGTTGTACATCTATGTTCCTGGATGGTCCCCAAGGAGGATGGTATCCCTTTATTCACTCGGGAATTTCTCTGCTGTTGGAGCTGGTGAAGCTTGTGGAGTGACCTCAGCTGTTGTTGGCATGAGGTTGGTATCCTGATCCTCTTCTAGCTACTGCACCTCCATATCCATATTTTCTACTATCTTTTCATCCTGTACAGCATGTTCCTATTCCTGCAACTGCTCACCGTCTTCCTCATTTGTTGTTGGTTTAGAGTCTTCAACCTGTATTGGTGCAATTTGCATCATCTGCATGCCTTGCACTTCCTCATGTCCTGGTTCCTATTCATGATAATGTTCTTGCTACACTTCCTTCTCTCTTCTAAGCATCTCTTGGTCTTCCCTGAGATGTTGTTGGACTTCATGCAACATCCTCTCAGTATCTTCCAACCTTTTCTTTTCTCTCTTTCTTTGTGTAATCCTCCTATTGTGTTGTCACCTCTTCGCATCTATCTCCAAAGCTACCTTTTGCACAAGCGAGTCATCCTTAAACTTGTAGCTTTTCTCCCTCTTTGTGCCTTCGACAATTTTCCTCTTGCCTTTGTCTTGCACAGGTTTGTTGCTTACTTCTCCTGTTATTGTTGCTACCTGTGGTGTTGTTTCCTTGAGTGCTTCTAGCCACTACACTACAATGCTGACTAGTTCATTGAGCCTAGAGGAGTTGTAGAAATATCTCCATGGGTCTTCCTCTTGCCAATGACATGTCCCGTGGATCCCAAGGCAGTACACTCTCGCACAGTGGTCCCTACATTAACCATGTGGGTCGTACGAGTTGAAACTCTTTGTGATGGACTTAAAATTCTTGAACTTTTCCACTTCGACATCTTCTTCTTTCAAACTCCTAAACGTGTATAGCCTAATTCGCACAAGAAGCGTGGGCCATGGTGCCTTCTTCTTCCTATGCAATCCAGTTGACAACCCTTTCGAGATGTGGTATGAAACCTCCTACATGAACAACTTTTCCATGGGGAACCTTGGCAACACATGCAGAGCTTTCTTCACACTAAACATTCTAATTAAGGTTCCCTTGGGTGAGGCATACCAATCTAAAATGTTTAGCAATGCCTTCATTGCTGCCTGGGACATGCAAGTTGGATCCTATTCAAAGATCATTGTGTACAAAGGGGTGATGAATTGGTCACATATTTTGGCCATGACTTCTCGGTAGCTACAATCTGAGGGAACCTTGCAATATATGTTCACAGAAATTTCTGAAGGTGTCCATGTCTAACCCATGCCAAGAAATTGTTGACAGGAACAGACTGCATCAAGAAAGTATGCACACATGAAGAACTTCGCTTGTTGATCCTTGAGAGGACTCTGAGCATTTGAAAAATTCACTTTGAACTGTAGAGCCAACATGTTGGACCATTTGAATGGGTTTCCTTCATTTTCCAGTTGATCCAACATAGAAACTCGACTCCACAAGAAGGTCTTTTTACTCCCTTGGCCATACAAGCGGCACCCGAAGATGACAAAGAACTGGTATGCCTTCCTAAGTGTCTTAATATTTTATATCTAGTTGGGTGTCATCCTGAACTTTGCTGGCTCCTTTACCCAATGCTTCAAGATATCTCTTGTGTTCGTGTTGTCATTGGGAGTGTAAAACAATGCATCTATCCTGCTCATTGGGAATGGAAAATCATATATCTCTTGATAATCCTCCTTCTTGAAGGAAGGAAGCTTTGTTCCGCTGACACTTCTCATTATCATTGTCTCGAGATAGCAATCTCGGGGACCAACTGGGCACTGTCTCCAAAAACTACGCAAAACATAGCATCAGAAGGAAGTTGGAGGCAAGCTCTGCATAATTCTCGGGAGCAAGGCATAGCCTTCCATCCTAGAAATGCATAGAGTAAGATGGGCAAGGCAAGATTTGGGCCATGCCAGCTCAAACTTGCCGACGGGCGACTCAAAATCACTAAGGACTCAGTGCGTGTGAAAAAATGGTGCATATTTAAGTCAAATAAACATGCATGCGATTTGAGGGAGTTTAGAAATCAACCAATTGACAAAACCAAAAATCTCAAGAGGAAAGTCACTGAAACGATGGCTATGAGTGCAAAAACAATGTTATGTGTGCGACACTAAGGAAAGGTAATGCAAAACTTGAAACAACACTTGTAGAAGCTAAAATGCATTGAAAATGCCAATGGTCATTCAGTAAAATGAAGGAAACAACACTCATACAAGATGAAAACTAAAAAGTGATAGAAAAAGAGGCAAAAGGCATGAAAAGAAAAACTTACCCAGAAAAGTTGCGCTGACTGCGCTGACGGTTCCCAGATGCCTCAAGAATACCAGAGCTCCAAGATAGAATGTGGAGAATGAGCTATGAGGCATTGATTAAATATATTTGGAAAAAATAGGGGTTATGACACGCATGCCACAAATTTAGGAAAAAGTGACACCTAGCGGGAAGTTTCTAAAAATGGTTTTGCATGTAACTCCTGCTGCTAAAAATAGATCCCTAAAATCTAGGGATGTTTTTTCGCTTTTTGTTTTTTGGGAAAAGTTGCCCAATATGCAAATAAATATTGCACAGTTATATAGGGAACTAGAAAACCTATTGAGACATGAAACATACAGTTAGTGAGGGAGAGCTTCTCTGATGTTTCTGGATTGAGGTGCCTAGGATGTTTGGCTAACTCTCCACAGTTTTCCAGAGCAATGATGTTGGGATGCACTACACATTTCTGGAAGGAAGTGCAGCGGGCTAGTTCTGCACAATTTCAGAGAACATTGTAGCTGGCCTGGTTGCTCTGCGCATTTCTGGAAGATAGTGCAGCCTCGTCAATTTCTGCACAATTCCTGGAGGTAGTACAACTGGATAAAACTGCACAAATTTCCAAAGCAATGCTGACTAACCTACTCTGAGCAATTTCTAGAGAAAGGTTTCCTGGTCTTCTCTGCGCAATTTCTAGAGCGAGGTTTCTTGGCCTGCTCCGCATAGTTTCTAAGTGCAGGGCAGTTGCTGGGCTACTCTGTGCATTTCTAGAGAGGAAGACAGGTTGCTCTCCATATTTGCACAGTTTTTCCAGATAGTCATTTTGACCAGATGTGGACCAAGTGTTGGGTGTGCTTGTGGTTGAACGACGGAACACGTGATTTGTACATAAGTAGTGAAATGACAGATGAACTCAAATAAGCAAAAGTACCTCATCAGTAGCGGGTATGTGTGATGATTTCAAGGAGGGAGGCTCCAAAACAAAGTGAAGGAAATATTTTGGAGCATGGTTGTAGCCGCTACAACATTGGCAACAAACTCGTAGAACTCCAACTCTCTATATGGACCTTGTTCGTGAAAATCGAGTCTAACTCCTCCGGAGGTATTGTTAAATTCTTTGATCTTGATGGCTTAAACACTAAGCTTGAGTTAAAGATATAGTCCCTTACCATTCTCTTGATTGGTCAGCACACATTCCAATCCAATTCAAGTCAGTTGTTTCACTTGGGGATGAGGGGTATATTGGTACACAAGCAATAAAGATGGTAGAGTCTTAGTTTCATTTTTGGCGTTGCTCCACTACTAGCAAGCCTGGACAGTATCCCGGTAGAGTCATGCAGCGACACAAGCATCGCTTCGCTACCAGCGAGCCTAGTCAGTACCCTAGCAGAGCTACTTGCATCACCTCTCTACATAGGAAGCCTTTCTCTTTTTTCACCTTATTCATTTTTCATTTTTCATTTTTTTTATTTTTCAAAGAACTATGCATAGGCACTATTTTATTTCAGAGGTGGAAGAGGGATCCTGACTTATTGAGAGTAGAAGAGGTTGCCCCTTTAGAGAAATATTTTATGTATACCTCTGACACTATTTGTTAAGGTTTTCCCCCACACCTTACTTTACTTGACTGAGCTAACAAGATTTAACTAAAAAGAACTGATTAGAGTAGTTGGTACTAATTAAAGTGCAAGCGTTGTGTTTTCACCAAGACTCACTTGAACACAATGTATTTTCCATTAGGGTATCGTCGATTGAAGACAACAAGTTCTTTCATAAAGAGAGAGGACAATAAATAACCAAGTGTTGATAGAAGTAAAAGTCCTCTTGTAGTTTACCTTTCTTGTCTCGAGAGCCAAACATGCTTTCATGCGAAACTAAACCTATGGGCGAAAAAAAAGCAAACAAATTGAAAGGAAAGGATAGAAGAAATTGAAAGAAAAGCAAGAAAACAAAGTAAGAAAACAAGAAATGCAAACAAAGCAAACAAAGCGAGCATGCAAACCAAGAAAAACAAGAAAGAAAACACTACTCCTACTCCTAAGATAAATAATGCATGGGTCAGATCATGTGAGGTGATATTTCCAATGCAGCCATCGGTGCATTGGTTGACCCATGTTGGTGAAGGTGTGGTGTACGAGAACGATAAATGCATAAAATGGAAAACAGGAAAGATATAAAAATGAATACCAACACACTCCGAGTTTAAACATATCCACATAAAATAAGAGAATTAAAGCACAAGACAAGCATTCTACATTTGTATCATGATCATACTTCACAATGCATGCAGATGACAAAAATTTACACTCTTTTGATTGTGACAAATGAGTAAAGATGAGAAAAAAAGATAACTTATGTTTAGCAAGAATGCTCGTTGTATATGATTCCTCCAATGCATGAGCAATGGGATCATGTGATTCAAGTGGAGGATGTGAATTTTGTGAATTATATTGATCTTCCATGCAAACAGGTGAGTGATGATGAGCCTTAGGTGTTTCAACAAATTTCTGATCTACAATGGAATCAATCTCAAGTCAGTGAGAACTTGACATAACCATTAGCTCGGGCTGAAGTGCCTTGACATCTTGTGGGGTTTCCACTTCACCAATAGGTACATCATCGAAGATAGGTGGTTTAGAAAGATTGATAAGTAGTGAATCAACATCATGATCGAATGAAGGAGAAAAGAGATCACAACAACCATGACTAGAAAATTCGATATATTCATTGGCATCCCCATGATCTAATGAATCATACAAAGGTGTTGATGAGAATAAGGAATGTTCAACCTCTGAATTTTCAGAAAATATAGATGAAATACTGAGTGGATTTTCAAACACAAATGTGTCCTCTTCACTAAGTAATGACAGATTGACACCCGGTGTATTCTGTGAATGATCAGAAGTAAATGCATCTAGGAATGTATTCTCACACAGATAATCAACAATGGCAGAGTCACCAAAGATGTCAGGAAAACATGGATGAGGTGTGGACAAAAGGAGGTCATCCTTCACCATAGGTTCTTCTTCAGATTCCCACACATACTCATAAAAAATGATTGTGCAAGTTGGCTTCTCAACACCAACTCCATTGGCAACTTGATCCTTGTGAAGAATATGTGTGGAGTCCATAATGGCAGAACACAACATAGTACAATATGAAGGATCAATAGAACGTTGGGACGGAGCTTGAGGAACTAAATCCATGTGACAACGAACATTCTTGTCAGCCAAATCTGGGCACAGATCAAGAGCAGGTGGGGTGGGAGGATGTGATAGTTCAATAGATAGATGTGCACCTTCTCCCACCTCACACTGTGGGGCTAGAGTTATTTGATGAGATGAGGATGGACAGTCACCTGTGACAGTGACCTTGTCGTCCTTGGATTTGGCAGCTCTAACACCAAGGTATGCTGGGATGGGTTAGAATGATTGCAAGATATGTGGATTCTCAGATATGTGAAGAAGATACCGAAATCTTCCATTGATAAATTCCAGATCAGTTCCATCCTTAGGGAAATCATAGGCGATATTATGAAAAAGATACCAGAATTGTGCCAGAGATTCAATTGAAGCTTTCCATAATCGAAGAATTTTTTTATTAAGTTCTTGACGATCAAAGTTATGGAAAGCATGACATAACTCTAAAAGAAGGTGACCAAATGAGTGAATAGATCTTTCGTGAAGCATGTTAAACCATTCCAATGGATTCCCAAATGGATTCCCACAAAGTGTGAAATGAAAACAATGTGCAGGTCACATAATCCTCTCAAGATTTGATGTGTTCACATAGATTGGAAAAAGAAAGACTATGTTTATCCCAAGTTGTTAAGCCTTCACCTGCATATGTGTTTTGTGACAAGAGATTCTAGAACTCTTTTGGGATTTCAAAGTCATCTCCATAAGACAAACATCTCAAAGGATGAAGAGTAACATAAGACATAATAGATGAGTGAAGATTCAAAACATATTTTGAGAGCTCAGCTTGTCATCTGGCCCTCCTTCCAGTGCTAGAAATGTTGACTGTGTTGGACCCACCAACATGTCAAGGGGATCTGCCCCGTAAGAATTCCCAACTACACCTCAGACCGTTTTGAGTAGGTGTCCTAGTAGTGGGTAGTAAATTTATGCCTTGATTGTGATAGCATGCAGAGGTAAGCAAGATATACTTGTCAAAATCAAGTGTGTGACCTTGAAGCAAGTCAAGATAGATGCATGGGGAGGTTCTAACACACAGAAGGGGAAACAAAGTGTATCCCTTAGAAGCCTGTAATAGTACACAACCTGAAAGGAAAACACGATCTGAATGACATCATAAACTGGAAAGTAGAATAGTCAACTATCCAAACTAATGAGTTAAACCAACAACATGTTTCAATAAGATTCATACACTCACATACAGAATAGTCCATACATCAATGCATAAGTAAAACTAAATAAATTTCTAAAGTAACTAAATTAGTCGAACTACAATAACAACATATGCATGAAATGAGCTGGCTCTGTTATATTATATAAAGTGAAAGTTCCATCCATAAATACAACCATGATAGCCACTAGCCCCAATGGTGTAACGTTACAATTAACACTGCCTTCTCCTCCAAAGAGATGTACTGGATCTGCACTATGGAGAATCCAAGGCTCGTCCCAATACTCTCCAAGCCCTATTTAGGCAATGCCTAGCAAAAGATTGTCTCTAAAAGTCCCTTTCCATGAGTTATGATGTTCTATTTATAAAAAACTATGGGGTGACCCTTGGAATTCCCCTTTATGACTCTAGGACTACCCTCATGAATCTTTACATCACATATGACTATTTGTATTCCACTAATGAGACTTGGAATCTCACTTTACATCATGTTTACAAAAAATGATACATTTTCCACATATACCAATGTGGGACAAAATTGGCTTCAGTCATCTAGACAAGACAATATTAAGACTCAGACCACTTTGGAAAGACCAACTCATCAACCTTCTCTCCACGATCCTCGGTGACGAACTGATACCATGCTTAATAGTGTGCAATGGTGTTCTTATACTCTTTGATGAAGTCCTTATGGAAATGAACTCTTGTCTCCATTGCTTCTGGGTATACTATTTTGGAACCTCAGTCCAACTCATCCTGTAACATTCGCAACTTAGTCTTTAGCGTGGACAGACCAATGATGTACATCCGCATGTTATCCGTGCTGACTTAAAAATCTACGTTGGTGGATGTGAGATAAAACTGATCGAAGTAAACATTGAGCTCCAGTCTGACTTGGTCCTTCTCTTTGGCCTCGGTGAGTGCACAAATCGATAGGCTGCCATACTTCCTCATCATGGTCTCCAAACTCCTGTACAACCATGCATATGAAGCCTCGATACTAGTGATGAGTGACAGGAGTTCCTCATAGTTCCAGATCTGACTCTAGATGCGTGCTTGTCCAACTCCACTTGTGGCTTCATCATCTTATGCAACTAAAGGAGGGATCCCTTATTCCTCATTATCCATGTATGTACATGATCAACTGCGGCATGTATGTCTGCGAGCGTTCGCACTACCATGATGCATTGGTGTTGATGACCATGTAGGTGGACAAATGCATTGTGCACATTGATAAGCCTATTATACAGTCTCTTTGTGATTGTCTCAAGAGCTAATACTTTAGCCAGTATGGCCATGTTCATCTATGCTCTGGTGGATCCTGTTGATTGTTCCTCTCTCTGCTTGGTCGCTTGCAATTCCTTAGCCATACACTCATTTTCTTCTATCAAGAAGCTAACACTAAAGTTGGTGGATTCAACATAAGCCTTTGTAGCATCGGCCAAGTCAGTTGGATGTCTTTGTACATCTGACACAATCACCCATTCTTCCAAGTGCGCAGGTGATGCATGCTTATCTAGGGTGTGCGCTCTATGTTCTTGTACAACTCTATGTTGCTCCTCGTCAAAGGTTATGTTGTACATCTCTATTCTTGGATGGTCCCCAAGGAGGATGGTATCCCCTTGTTAGCTTAGGACTTGCTCTCCTATTGGAGTTGATGAAGCCTGTGGAGTGATCTTGGCTCCTGTTGGCATGAGTTCAGTATCATGATCATGTTTTGGCTGTTGCATCTCCATATCCATCTATTAAATTATCTGTTCATCCTGTAGAATAAGTTCCCATTCCTGTGACTTCTCACCCTATTACTCATCTGCAGCTGGTTGAGAGTCTTCAACCTGTATTGGTGTAGTTTGCATTGTCTGTATGCCTTACACTTCCTCCTGCTCTGGTTCCTGTTCCTATTCATGTTCCTACTATGCTTCCTTATCTCTTTTGCATAGCTCTTGTTCTTCCTTGAGCTTCTGTTGGACTTCTTGCAACATCCTCTCAGTATCTTCCAGCCTTTTATTTTCTCTCTTTCTTTGTGCAATCCTCCTATTGCATTGTCGCCTCTTCGCATCTATCTTTAGAGCTACCTTTTGCACAAGTGGGTCTTCCTTAAACTTGTATCTTTGCTCCATCTTGGTGCCTTTGACAATTTTCCTCTTTCCTTTGTCTTCATAGATTTTCTACTTACTTCTACTGTTGTTGTTGCTCCCCGTGGTGTTGCTACCTTGAGTGTTGTTAGCCACTCCATTGCAATGCTAACTAGTTCATTAAGCCTAGAGGAGTTGTAACAATATCTCCATGGGTCTTCCTCTAGCTAATGACATGCCCCATGGATCCAAGGGTAGTACACTCTCGCATAGTGGTCCCTACATAAACCACGTGGGTTGTATGGGTTGTAACTCCTGGTGCCGAATTTAAACTTCTTGAATTCTTTCATTTCGACACCTGCTTCTTTCAAACTCCCAACCACGTACAACCTAATTCACATAGGAAGCGTGGGCCACGGTGTCTTCTTCTTCATGTGTAATCTAGATGGCAACCCTGTCTAGATGTGGTATGAAACCTCCTGCATGACCAACTTGTTTGTGGCGAACCTTAGAAACACATGTGGAACTTTCTCCATGTTGTACATTCTAATGAATGTTCCCTCGGGTGAGGCGTACAATCTGCAATGTTTAGCAATGCCTCCATTGCTACCTAGGACATGCAAGGTGGATCCTGTTCAAAGATCATTGTGTACAAAGGGGCGATGAAATGGTCACATATTCTGGCCATGACTCCTCGGTAGCGACAATATGAGAGTAACTTGCAATACATGTTCACAGAACTTTCTAAAGGTGTCCATGCCCAGACCATGCCAAGAAACTATTGACGGGCATAGCTTGGATCAAGCAAGTATGTAGACATGAAGAAATTTTCTTGTTGATGCTTTGGCGGACTCTGAACATTGAACATATGCACTTTCAACTGGAGAGCCAACATGTCAGATTACTTGAATGGTTTTCCTTCATTTGCCATCTGATCCAACATAGCAACCCAACTTTGTGGGAAGGTCATTGTACTCCCTTGGCCATACAAGAAGCTTGTGAAGATGACCAAGAGGTTATATTCCTTCCTGAGTGTCTTCGTCTTGTATATTTGGTTGGGTGATGTCTTGAACTTTGCTACCTCCTTTACCCAATGCTTCAAGATATCTCTTGTGTTCGTGCTGCCCTTAGGAGTGTAAAATGGTGCACCCATCCTCCTCACTGGAAATGGAAAATGATATATCTCCTGATAATCCTCCATCCTGAAGGAAGCAAGCCTTGTTCTGCTAACACTACTCATTGTCATTGTCTCAGGATCAGTATGCAAGGCAATCGAATGGATCACATATGCGCAAGGGAACACTGGAAACCTACATGGAACATTGTATAGTCTTGACTTATGGATGTTCAGATAGACATGTCTATCCTCTAGATTCTCCTGAAATATGCTTGAAAGGATGATGTTGATGTCTTTCCATGTGACCTTGATATAATTGTATATGAACAAGTGTGTTTTTGTGTACAAAGGTAAGCTCATTGACCTCTGTTCAACCACGTCCCCGGTATTGCTCTCAGCTATGTCTTTGGATCTTGCTTTCTTGGAAGCTAGTTTACCTGTACTACTAAGAGATGGATGAACACCTATGATACCTGGAGAAAGAACAACACTCATGGCAATGCAAAATAAATTGAAAACAAAAAGAAACTTGAGGACTTGCACGTAACACACCTGGTTGTCTGTTTGGGAAAATTGCACAGTTTTGTCTCGAAGAAGCTGGGAGACTGATAGTTGAAACTATGCAAAACACAGTCCAGGCTTCCAATGAGATGATTGTCTATTAAAACTATGCATAGCACAATCCATATTGGCCTAATGAGGACTGGAGCTACACAATGTGTAGTTTCAGTCAGCATGACTGTTGGTTGAGAAAATGCACTGCGCAATCCCTGGGGCCAACTAGGCATTGTTTCCCAAAACTACGCAAAGCACAACCTAAGAAGCCAGTGGGAGACAAGCTCTGTGTAATTCCTAAGAGGAAGGCAAAGCCTTCCATCCCAAAAATGCACATCGCAAGCTTGGAAAGGCAAGGTTTGGGGCAAGGTAGCTCAGACCTACTGACGGGCCACTGAAAATCACTAAGGATTGAATGCGTGTGAAAAAATAGTGTAGATCTGAGTGAAATAAACATGCGTTCAATTCAAGAAAGTACATAAATCAATCAATTTACAAAACCAAGAAGCTGAAAAAGCAAGTCGCTGAAACGATGACTATGAGTGTAGAAACACTTTTATATGTATGGCACTAAGGAAAGGTAATGAAAAACTTGAAACAACACTTCTACAAGATAAAAATGCATTGAAATTCTAGCGGTCATTCAGTAAAATGAAGGAAACAACACTCATACAAGATGAAAACTAAAAAGCAACATAAAAAGTGGCAAAAGGCATGAAAAGAAAAACTTACCCAGAAAAGTTGTGTCGACTGTGGCGAAGGTTCCTAGATGCCTTGGGAATGCCAGAGCTCCAAGATCGAATGTAGAGAATGATCTCTCAAGCATCAATTAAATAGATTTAGTGAAATTAGGGTTTATGACATGCATGCCACAAATCTAGGAAAAAGCGACACTTTGTGGGAAGTTTCTAAAAAAGTTTTTGCATGTAACTCCTGCTGTTAAAAATAGATCCCTAAAATCTAGGGATGCTTTTTCACTTTCTTTTCTTTTTACTTTTTTGGGAAAAGTTGTTCAGTATGCAAAGAAGGATTGCACAGTTCTGGAGGGAACTGGACAACCTGTTGGGACATGCAATGAACATTCAGTGAGGGAGAGCTTCTGTGATGTTTGTGGACTGAGGGTCCTTGGTTGTCTGGCTAGCTCTGTGATGTTTTCCAGAGTAGTGATGTTGGGCTGCACTATGCATTTCTAGATGGCAGTGCAACTAACTAGTTCTATGCAATTCAAGAGAACAATGCAGCTGGCCTGGCTATTCTGTTCATTTATGGAAGACAGTGTAGCCTGGTCAGTTTCTACACAATTCCTGGAGGCAGTATAGCTGGCTAAAATTGCTCAAATTTCCAGAGCACTGTCAGCTGGCCTAATCTATGCAATTTCTAGAGTGAGGCTGTGTGGCCCACTCTATGCAATTTCTGAGTGTAGGACAACTACCGGGCTATTGTGCACATTTCTAGAGAGGAAGACAAACTTCTCTCCATATTTGTGCAGTTTTTCCTGACAACTGGTTTAACTTGGTGTGGACCAAGTGTTGGGTGTGCTTATGGTCAATCGATGGAACACATGATTTGTACACAAGAAATGATATATGAACTCAAATAAGCATAAATACCTCATCAGTGTAGCGTAACTGTGATGATTTCAAGGAGGAAGGCTCCAAAACAAAGTGAAGGAAAAATTTTGGAGGGTGGTTGTAGCCGCTACAACAAGCTTTCAACATGGTTATTTTGGCACATCATTTTATAATTATGGTTAAGGAAAAAAGGATGTAATATATTCTTAATCAACATATTAGTGCTTTGGATGCCATACCATCTTTTATATTGTGTTGTAGATGGTGGAGATAATATTATGAAAGTTAGAGGTATACCTCTACGCATTTGTTGATTTTACTAATTAATATTTTTAGGGTAAGTTACCCTATACTATATGTTAGTGTGATTGTTTCCACATCCCCATCTATTTCATAGGTAGACACATGTTTGAAATTTAAAAAGAAACACTAGCACAAATGTAATTTTCTTTTTTACATATACATATATGTGTATACATCCATTGATTGGTAATCTATTTTCCTTCTAATAATCATGAGTTGCAAGCATTATTTTTGGAATAGTAATTCCTATTTTCTTCCTAAATCCACGCACATACATTAGCCATTATAGTGCACATAGCCACTTCATATTTATGTGTTCATGGTTCATTGCAAAGGCTTGACCTTTAGACTTATACATATGTTTATTATAAATCCTTCGCGCTACATGTGGTATATATACACATTGTTTATTCTAGCTACATTTATGTGTATAATGTTTGTCAAAGATTTATTAGCATATAATGGTCTCATCGCTGTAGATCCTTTGATTCAGTTGTTGGAAACTCCTTTCACATCAAGGTTGATGTTATCATACATGTGGAGTTCAATCTCATTGGCACTTTCAATGCTAGCGATTCCACCTCCAGTATAGATGGTGTAGATTATGTAGCTAGGGTTTAGGGTAACTTATGGGCCTCCAAATTAGGTACAAATTAAGGCCCATATGACCTTATCAGGCACATAACGCCTATATCCAATCTATGCTTTTACACTTAATAATGTTATTTTAGCTTTAATACGTTCATTAGGAAGGTTTAGAGATAATTTCATATTATGTGCCTAATATTATTTGTTTTTGTAGAATTTTTTGAGAATATTGGGCAGATTATGAAGATTTGGATGATGAGATAATATAGGGAATTTCTCCTTGCTACATGATGGATGAATTTTGGATAATAAATTAACATTTTATTATGAAATTATTAAACAAATTCTGGAGATCTAGTGATTGAGAAAATCTAGGAATGCATTCACTGTAGGGAACCATCCACTTTTAAGGGATTTTAGATGCGAAACGTGTGTCCTTTCAAGGAGTATGCGTCCATCAATTTTTGTAACTACCAATTCGAATTGGTCTATAGGGGCATGCATTTCTTAGTCTTCTTGTGAAGAAAAATTGTCTACTTTCATTTCTAACAGGGATGCACCTTGATTGACCCTAGTAATGAAGTTTGGTGTCATTTTCAGCTTCTAAGGCTTGGTTTCCTTCATAAGAATCTAAGTATCATGGGGATTTTCCATCCCAATAGCCTTAGAGCCCTGCTATACAATTTCTTTATCTTCTTTGAATGTCTTGTTCACTTGCATCTTTTATTTATGGATATAGACTCGTTCATGCTTCATTTGTTGTAGGTTATATTGGTTAAATAATTGAAGTGAGTTGTTTTGTAGGTTAATTATAGACTCACAAGCATGATGAATCCTTAGAATAACTTTTCAAAGTCATATCCATTACTGATCTACTTAGATTGGTTTACTAATTCACAATTCTAGAATTTCTAGAAGTTTTTTGTAGCAAAATAGTAATAAATTTGTACTGAATTTCAGCACATGCTAATGATATTTTTCTGAGTTGATTCCACCTGGATTCAAGCCTAAAATCATTCAAATTAATAAAAAAATGTACCCCATATAATTTTCACTTGATCATGTTAGGCATTTTCTATGTTAACTAGCTCACTGATTCTTGAGTTTTTGGTTTTTAGAATAGTAATTTTCTGCTATTTTTAGAGCCTTTTAACAAGGGTATTTTTGCATGATTCGACTTGGATTGTAGTTCTAGTACATTCCAATTAATATAAAAATTTACCCCATACCATTTTCATTTGAATTGCTTCGTTATTCAGTGAGATAACTCAGAGGAAAGACTAAGTAGCAGACTAGGTATTTTAGTCTTTTCAAGTATAAAAATCATAATATTTCTTGTGTGTAGGTGAGACTATGGGTTTGCATGTCTGAGAATTTTAATTCTCATTTTTCATCCTAACATCAATGACTTCCACCCCTCCTCAGCAACCCTTTCAAGAAAATATCTACAGAGAGTTGTTTTCAAATTTGTTAGAGGCCAATGTTTGAATCTTTCCTTGTGCAATATGGGCTCGTGAGGAGCACTAGGCTTTGTAAGGGCTTCATACACCCTTATCCTACATTATTCCATATTTCCTCACCTTCATATCACCTGCTAACCCCATAAAGTGTTGTCTAACATGATATTGTAGCAAAACAAGACAATCTTCTAGCACTTTCTCCCGATCTTGTAGCACTACGTAAAGACCCTTCAAAATCGACCATAATTTCCCTTTGAGCTTGATTTTGGAATCTTGAGCCTATACAATGACCCATATTCTTTGAACCAAGTTTTAGGAAGACTAGAGACCACTTAGGATTCTTCTTTTCACCACCGTAATACATCTCTACAAGTAGGGTTAGTAAACATGTTCATGAATTGAATAGAACGTGGATGGTTTACATGATTACCTTTTGAAATGATTAATGAGCATTGTTACTAATGTATGGTATCCTTGGATCCAGTGATATAGAGTTGGTTCATGGTATTAACTTTAATCAATTATAATAGGTTTTCTTTCCTTGTCTTATGTTTCCTACAATAGGTTAAGTTTTCCATTCCAATCATTTCCATTTCTGCAATTATTTTAGGCTTCATTTCATGATATTCACTTCATTTGATCAGATCAATGAAAGGACACATTGCATGTTGTACATATAGTGCTGACTAATATTAATTTTGTATGAACCCCAGGTTGATAATTAAATTTCGTAGTCTTGGGAGTTGCAACATTCATGTTGCAATACTAGGGCTCATCAGTAACAACCCAACCAAACTTCGACAACGTGACTAAATTTTTGTTTCCACCGAAGAAGGATGGAGCTATGCTCCCAACCTTCAACCCTATGGTATTATTTTGTTTTTCTAGTGACAGAATGACAACCATATCACCAAAAAACTCCTTCAAGTTGTTTTAGGAGAGTGGTTGTAAGTTGTTTACTAATAATATTGATTTAACACTACTTTTTAGTGTTCTTAGCTTTGCTTAAGTAACGTCTACAAAAATTTTACGATTTTCCTTTTTCTTTGAAACCTATAACTTTTAATCCCATGGTGGAATAAACTAATAGGGTTGGAAACTTCCTTTTAAAATGACAAGCTAGGGTCAGAACTAGACTTTCTATTTTCTGCAACCATTTCCAGGAATGGGTGAAGGGTTCACCAACCAGCACAAAGGTAATCTCTTGGATTGTTTCACCTTCACTACATTGTTTATATTATCTTTTGTTTGGGTTCCCAAAATAAATAAATAAACCACATTTTCCCTGCAATGTATACCCATGCAACACCATGGCCATGACTATTTACATGTAAGGAACACTAGTTACTTAGTGATTTGGTACCCATTACTAATATGAAATTTTGAGGGTTCCCGTCTAAGCAATGTTACCACTTTCATAGGTACACTTAAAATTTGGACTCGGGAGTTAAATGTGAAGGGGTTTAGGACTTCCCATAGCATCTCAAATGATATTTTTAGCAATATTTTTACTAGGTTATTCCTAAGTTTTCTCTCCTGCCACCAAGTTTGTTTTCCAAGAAGACAAATTCCACACTGGTGTGATAGGTGTCATTATAGATTGGAATGTAATTCCCTCCTCCCATATTTACCTGAACTAACTGATCCAGCTGGGTAAAAATGTGATAAAGAGTTACTATGTTATGAATCAAATCCCCATGTATAGTTAAGGAATTGGAACTGACAAGACATGACCAATTTGATCCTCCTCTAAAGCTACATAACCTTCAGGAGCCAACCAACACCTCCAAGTGTGCAACTCCTGAGACAACTTGATGTTTTGCTGAACTAGACCCCTAGTCACTCCCATGACAAGCCATCCATGTAACTGAGACCCCACTATCACTGCCAAAACAAGGTCTGCATGTGACCACAATGGTTTTTAGGCAATTTTGTACTAGTGACCCCAAATTTTGAGCCACATTTTTAGGGCAAGGACTAATGCCCCTGCCTAGAACTCCATGAAACATTAATAAATGGTAAATAATGATGAAATGTGGCTACTAATGCAAACACTTGAATGGGGACTTGACCTGACACCTACCATACATGACAAGTATTTCATCATACATATCATAAACATGTAATGTAAAGGTCATAAATACACATCTTAACATAGGGCTCTCAGACTTATTTGAGAATCATCAAGAAGGACTGATGCCCCCTGTAATAGTTGCAAGATAATCTATTAGGTCATGCATTCATTAACATTTCATCTACTAATCAAAACATGATGGGATACATAACTCAACTCTATGATAAAACATGATTATAACCAGAAAATAACCAGATAACATCAATGATGAAACCACCATTAAAGCCACATAATGACAAGAACATCTACTCATGAAGTGCCAAAGGAAAAGGAGCTTATATTAACATATGAAAATCCACCCAAGTCAAGGACTTCCACATGCCACCCGACCATAGATTGGGCTAAACCAAATCTCTCTTTCAGCCAACCACACTTGCACCATATTCCAAGCTTGAATGTGGGATCTCATGGAATAAACCAAGAACACAAGATGAGGGATTCCATAGACCAAAATACCTCATACCACAACCATTCATTCCACCTCATGGTTAAACATAAGTAACCATTACCATGTCAATCTCTACCCAAGTTGTCCAGGGCTCTACAACATTTGTTCCAACTAAGGATTCTATGAAGAGTAAGTCAACTAACATCTACTTTCAAGCTCTAGATCGTTTGTGCAATCAGGGATTCCCGGACTAGTAGCTCAACCCACTAAGGGATCTAGAGCGCTTTTTCAACAAAGGCTTCTAGGAATAGTAACTCAACCCAAGATGTTACAAGGATTCAATAGAATTTGTCCAACCAAGGCTTCAATAACTAATACCTCAACCCATAGCCATAAGGAACATGATAACCAACCAGAAAACAAAAGGAAAAACCCACAATACCATGAATATACATGAAATGGAAGGCTAGGAAAAACCATTGTTAATCCTAGCAATCTTCCATGAAAATGAGAGATTATAACCAAGAGATCACATGCATACACAATGCATGCCAAAACTAGAAACAAAATCATGCGTGACACTTCATACCTGTAAGAAAAACATTTTGCAGTTGTCGATCACATTGTTCCCTTGTGCTTTCCTACTCTTCCTTTGCCTTCTTGCTTCAAATTCCAAGTATGCCACACTCCTCCAAGGGTGCTCCAAGAAAAATCTTAAGTGTCTAAGAGTATGAGAGGGAGGGAATAGAATGAGAGTGTCAAAGGTTGAATTGACAAAAGCTATGGACTGATCCTCAGAAGCCATTTTATCATTGAGGCCTCTATTTTCTTCATTTTCCTTATTTTTCCTTCAATTTCCTCCTCACATGCAACCTGTGACCTTTTACCTTCCTTTTCTTATATTTTCCATTATTTTCATAAATAAATGCCAATTAATGCAACTTTTCCTTTTCAAATCTTTTTCCATTTCCTTTAACAATTTTGATAGACATTAATTAATCACAAGTGATCCCCATCACTAGGTTTTTCCCAACATTCAACTTGGAATACGTGTCCCATGACCTTGGTTATTGTTTTCCTTTATTAACTTTATTACATGGATTTTTGACCAGGGTTGTTACAGAACCATTCCCCTTGGGGGAACACCATCCTCGGTGTTCAATGACATGTACAACCCACAAGACTGCTGAAAACAAAAACATACTACCCATGGAACATTATAACTTATCTCGTTACAGTATTTACAATGAACCACCTGCTGAAAAGAAACCCAACATGAAAAACATAAAAACATGAAAACCATACAGCTTATTGGAGCTTTATAACACATTTCATGGTGGTATTTACATCCATATACATATATAAATATACCAAAAATACTTTTCCTTAATCGATAAACAATTAAGGATACACATCCCACATCGTGGACTTTCACTATCATAGGTAGTGTAAGTCGGTAGGCTACTGGTCCAATCCTCTCAAGAATATTGAAAGGTCCACAATACTAAGGTTCAAACTTGGAACATGATCCAATCCTCAAGGAATTCTTGTTGGGAGTGATGTGTAAGTGCACATATTTTCTAACTCGAAACTCCTTAAAGATCATGTTTTGATTTTCATAACTCTTCTATCTATCTTGTGCAACCTTTGGGTTCTTCTTAATAACCTGCATTTCATATTCCATCTCTGCCAACATGCTTGGTCCTATCAACACCTTGTTCATTGGATCACTCCAACTGATGGGAGTAATTCAACTCTGCCCATAATGTGCCTCAAACAGACTCATCCTCAGAGACTCCTGATATTGATTGTTGTAAGCGATCTCAACTAGTGGAAGATATTCTTCTCACTTTCAATGTTCATGCATGATGTACATTCTCAACATGTCCTCCAAAATATTGTTCACCCTCTTTGTCTATACATCTATCTACATATGATAAATTGTACTGAAGGCCAACTCTGTACCCAAACCTGCAAATAATTATTTCCAAAACATAGAAGTGAACTTGACATCCTTGTCTAACATAATCTTGTTTGGAACACCATGCAACCTCACTACATCTTTGATGAGGACCTGTGCTACATCATTATATGAATAAGTAGACTTCACTCGAATTAAGTGTGCTACCTTTTTCAACATGTCTACCACAACCATGATAGAATCATGCTATCTATATGTCCTCAGAAAACCTGTAATGATATACATCGAAACGACCTCCCATTTACACTATGGAATCCGAATTGACTATAGTAATCTACCCAGATCCTTAAACTATACCTTTTCCTATTGAAAATCCAAACATATAACCACAAATTCTACCACTTCCTTCTTCAGATTTGACCAATAATAGAAATTCTTCACAGCTGTCAATGTCTTCTGATATCCTGGGTGACCTGAATATAGTTTAGCATGAAATTCTCTCAATATAATATTTTTGAGCTCATTGTCGTTCGAAACATAGATCATGTCCCTAAATCTAATCAAACCATCTACTGTGAGATGGCAGTCCACATCTTGATCACCTATACCCTGTTGTAACATGTGCATAATATCCCAATACTTATCATCCTACTATCCTGCCTACAATATTTGATCTTGTAATTCTGTTCCATAGAAGCTCAGAACTGCTATGTGATTTACCTGTACCATCTTCCTAAGAGAATCTAGAACCATATTCTCTTTATCTTTAATGTTTGTGATCTCAAAGTTGAACTCACTGATTGTGGCTTACCATATAGCTCTTCTGGAATTCAGGTTTGGTTGGTCGAATAGATATCTCAATATACTATGATCACTCATCAATACAAACCTCTTGCGAAGAAGATAATGCCTTCGCATATTCAATGCATGGATGATCACTGCCAACTCAAGGTCATGTGTCACACAATTCTACTCATTCTCATTTAGTTTCCTTGATTCATATCACACTGATTATCCTTCCTGCATCAGGACTCCACCAAGTCCTCTCTTTCAAGTATTTGTATGTACCACAAACTCTTTGTCTGGATCGACAATCTTTAAAACTATATCATTTGTCAACAATGTCTTCAACTTATCAAAACTGGCTACACATTCATCTATCCATTCAAATTTCTTACCTTTCCTCTCCAATGATGTAATGGGATTGGAAATCTGAGAGAATTTCCTGATGAACTTCCTATAATAACCTGCTAGTCCCATGAATGATCTTACCTCATCCACATTTCTAGGAGTTTCCCATTCCATGATAGCTCTTGTCTTTTTCAGATCCACTATTATGCCTTTCTTAGAAACCACATTCCCCAAGTAATGTACCTTTGTCTAAAATAAACTGCATTTGCTGAGCGTAGCATACAACTCATAATCTCGTAGAAATATCAACACTGTTGCTATGTGTTTGACATGCTCTTACTCATTTTTATAATATACCAATATATCATCAATGATACAATCACAAACTTGTCCAAATAAGGATGCAATACACTATTCATCAATCACATGAAATTAGCTAGTTTATTAGTCAAACCAAAAGGAACTACAATAAACTCATAATGCCCAAACCTAGTAAGGAAAATTTTCTTGTAGATGTCATCTCCTTTAATGTGTACCTAATGATATCCAAATGTCAAGTCAATCTTCAAGAATATTGTTTCCCCCTTCAACTGACCAAACAAGTCATCAATCATCGACAATGAATATCTGTTCTTGAAGGTTACCTTGTTCAACTATGTGTAATCAACACACAACCTGAGAGAGCCATCCTTCTTCGTAAAAAACAACACTATTGCACCCCAATACGATACCCTTGGCCTAATGTATCCCTTTTCAAGAATTTTGTTGAACTGCAACTTCAATTCCACTAACTTTGGTGTGCTCATACTGTATCGTGTGTTTGATGTTGGTGTTGCCCGTGGTACCAACTCAATAGAAAATTCCACTTCCTTGTGAGGTGGAAACTCTAAAATCCCTTCAGGGAACACATCCTAATGTTGATGTAAAAATAGTTACCTCCTTAATACATCCACATCCTAAAATTCCTTACCTTTATCACTGGAAATAAGTACCAAAAACAATATACATCCTTTCCTACAACTGCACTTTTCTTGCATATTTGTCACCATTCTAATTGATGTTACCTTCTTCTTACCCTGCATGATTATTTATTATGCATTTTCATCCAATAACTTAATAGCCTTGTCATAGCAATCCACATTCGTCCTGTGAAGATATAGCCAATCCATACCTAAAATCATACTCTATGATCCCAGTGGAAGTACATTTAGATGCACTAATGTACATATACCATTTAACGCAAATGCACAAGCTCTTACCCAATGGTGAACTCTCTTCTTAGTACCTGTGGCGAACTATAATCACCAAGACTTTTCATGCACTTCTTTATTCAAACCACACTTATCCACTAAGTCAACATTAAGATAACTATAATTATATCTAGGGTCAATAAAA
The DNA here is from genome assembly GCA_031772625.1 of Pinus tabuliformis. NCBI lineage: Eukaryota > Viridiplantae > Streptophyta > Pinopsida > Pinales > Pinaceae > Pinus > Pinus tabuliformis. The sequence continues at coordinate 297,141,185 of CM062810.1, read as the reverse complement.
ATAGAAACAACCTAATCACAAAGCTTACCATCCATCTTGATAATAAATGTCTGTTATCGAATACCGCATAAAGATGAGGAATAGTCTATCCAACATCCTCCACTATCTGTTCCTCATGAGAACTCTAAATGTGTTGTCTACCACCATGATGTTGTGGATAATATCTCCTATGATTCTCTCCTCGACAAGTCCAACACTGCAAGGTCTTCATACCATCACCCTTGTTCTTCTCCTCAGACTGAAATCTGTGTCCTCTATCAGATGCATTGAACTTTTTAGGTTGTGTTTCATTCTTTTTATTCCCTGTGTCCTAAGGTCTTGTTAACTTCTTATCCCATTTTCCCTTTTTCTTCTCATTAACTTTCCAATCCTTCTTAGTCTCAGATCTGTGCTTTGATTGCTCATAATAGTGCTCTAGCTTGCTAATGGTGTCCTCCAATTATCTAGGCCCATCAAACTCAATCTTGTGCTTGAATGATATGTTAAACCCACTGATGATTCTTTGAAACTTCACTTTCTCCTCCTTAAGATAAGGCACATACCTTAATAACTCTAAGAATATACTAGTGTATTTGTTAACACCATAAAATCATACACATGTTTGCACGATCTAGAAGACACTAAAATATGTATAACATAATGCACAAGTGAAGGTTTTCGATTTGAATACATCATGAAGTTTAAATAATTTAATTTCGCCTAAGGTCCAAAGTTTATAAAGTTAAAAAATTGAGGACTCCACGGTTGTTTCTTTGATAGCCGTGCACCACGCGGAATTTTGTTTGAAAGATGTGCGGTTGAGAACATGGATGACTCATTGAATTCAGGACCACTTCACACACTTGGAGGTGATTCCTTGAGAAGAACTCAGTCCAGGACAGCTGAATTCGAGTCACCCTAAAGATATGCAGCTCTTAATGGAATCATCTTGTCCTACTCGTGAGTCATTGTCATTCATGAACCAAGAGAGGGCAGATGGATTCAAAAATTCTATATAAACATGCCATGGGAGAGGTATGAGACAATTCTATGCTAGCCAAATTTCTATTAGAGAAAACCAACATTCCATTGTTGAAGCTAAATAAAGTAAGAGCACTAGCATGTTGGACATATTTATTCCAAGCAATCCATCATCTTAGTGAGAGGATAAGAGTCCACCATTGAAGAGTCTTCATACTTCTTTAAGAGAGAGGAGAATATTACAAAGATATTGAGGAAAAGAACCTCCTTTCTAAGGATTTTTGAGCACCATATCTCAAAGAATTCTCTTCAAGTATTTAATATTCATCTATTGTATTCAACTTATACTATCAACAGTCAATAAAGGGAGAGTTTTCTATTATTTTGTTGACTTGTTTGATCCATTAAGCATTTGTTTGTGTATTTATCTCTTTGTTTTAGTTCATGTTTATGTATGCATTGTTTCATTATTTGCAATGCTTTGTTTATCTAAGTATGTTCACTAACAACACCATGTTTGTCTGTGATCCTTTGTAGGGAACAACAAACTACTAAGTAGGTGTCTTTTGCTACACCATTGCCATAAAAACACTACCACAAATATGGAAACCATATTTTTCTATTTTCTTTTATCTAAAGCTTGTGTTTGCAGGATATTCTCTTTGCATTTTCAACCTAAAAGGTGTTAAATACCTCGCTGGAATTTTCGCAGGACCCTCTGAGCCTGTGGTGGGTAGAGAAAATTGTTAATTTACAATTTTTTGTCTACCGCGTGGCTTATTCTTTGATAGACACGCACTCCATGAATTTTTCTCTCACAGACGTGCCACCACATATGTGCACTATAAAAATCATGCGGTTTTCCAAAAAGAAAAAAAAAAACCTCATAATTTAACATTTTTCGGGTGATTGGCAGCCTTTAGTGAGCTTCCTTCACCTCTACAAAATTTTACAGTGAGTTTAGATTGCTTAGTTACTTTACTAATCACAATTAGTAAAGTAATTAGATTATCTTTCCATTTAATTCACAATCTTCACATAGCTTAATTAGTAAAGGAGTAAATGTCACATCATCCATAAAACTTGTTACTAACCAAAGGATTCGTTTCTTTCAGTTTATGGGACTAGGAGAAAGCGATATTATATAAGGTAAGTAATCTCTACTTCCCTTCCATTCTTAACGAACCTTGGCTTACATATGAAAACCTTTTTAAAGCATTTGAATTTCCATATCCCTGTTTTGAAATTCACATAGTGTAATAGGAAAAAGACTAAGTGGCCCATTATCCACATATCACTTATTTTTCATGCAAAGAAAAATTGAAATCTAGTATAGGTAGGGGAATATTGGAACAGATGACTGAATATACACATCTTCTCACACTTTACATGCTCACTTCATCACTTTCACACAATGACACACCATACATTAAGATTCTATACAATTCATATTAGAAGGCATCCAATTTTTGGAGCTTTTGATACTTAGTTTCTTTTAGCTTACATATCACACGTTAAAGAAAAGTAAGACCGTTAAAAGCAGCCATAACATGAACCAACTAAATTCCCCACAGGGGCCACCAAAAAATTTATAGTTCAGGTTAGGACCTTTGTCGGTAGGCATCCCATAAGACACCATGGTCATGTTACATCTTTGAAACATAGTAGTTTACTTTTTAGGGAGATTAAAATCCTTCAATCATCCAACAAAAAAGAATACCTGAGCATGACAGAGACTCAATTCAGAGGGGGTTCGACTTAGGTCCAATGTGTGCAGTACTTTTTGGGGCTACCCAACCCATCTAGTGCTCAGTACTATAATTCAAAACCAAGAAGCTAAGTACTTTAATGCTCATGTGGGACAAAGGTAATTTAGTGGCCAAAATCTAGGGCATCCTTTCCCTATCGGTGATGGTGCGGACAACACTTGAGCCTCATTTCCATTACCTTGGTTGATTCTTCAACTGCTGGAAGGTGTTGCCAATTCTTTCAGGATGTTGCCCTATGACCCATCAGAGGATACCTCCATAAGGCCCAGCTACTTTGAGAGTGGTAAGGATGAATAGGTCTTCTTAGGATCTTTTTTCACACAAAAAAACCATTTTTTGTTTTTTTAGCACACAGGCTAAAGTTAAAGGGAAAGTAATATTTTTATTTTTCACTTTGTTTTATGTATCTGATTAATTTTATTTGAAGAATCATCTCCTTCCCTCACCATACACAAATTAGCACACACTTTAATCGACACCATAGGGGACCCCATGACTCCTTGTCGATCTAGATGCTTCTTAAACCTCCCCCCATTACTGATAGGTGTGCTAGGACTCCCACCATTTAGGCATAGAGGACGTCACACAACCACCATTATAGGATCTTCCTTTATTGGGAAATATTTTCTCGGGGCCCCTCCCTGTCAAAGCACACCCTTCATAACCCCATAAGGATCCCCAAGTGTTACCCCTTTTGGGATCCCACATACCACTCCTTAAAATAATCTGCGAGACACCCATCGAGGTAGTTATCCTTAAAACTCCCCATAGAGGACCCATGGCAGATATCTCACAGATCTTGGTCTTAGCTTATTTAAACCTACTGGATTTAAATAAGCTAACTAGTGACATGATTTCTCATAGCTAGAATTGGAAAACTATGCCCACCAAGCTCCCTTCGGACATTCCAAAATTCAAAGGGAAATTGAGAGAAGACCGAGAAAACCATGTTATGACTTTTCACCCGTGGTGTTCAACTAATAATATCACAAAAGATATTATTTTATTACGACTATTTCAATGCACCCTTAGTAGGCCTGCAGTGAAATGGCGCATTGACTAGCCTTCTGTGTCACATGGAAACTTGAGCTCCCTAACTATAACTTTCCTGACATTTTTCCAGTTCCTGGTTCATCATGATTCAGGCCTGGAACTCCTCACCCATTTCAAACTAACACCTTTTACCCACATATCTGATTATATACATGAATGGTGGAAATTTCATAGCTTTTGTAAGGAATAGTTTGAAGACAAAGTCCTCCTCGACTTGTTTTTGAGATCCCTCACATCATAAATTCAAAAGACATGGAAAATTCATCCCCATATAAGGAGGAAGAATCCATTAGAAAATCTCAACAGTTAGATCTTATACACACCCAGTCTGGATATATCTATCATGTGCTTCTCGATGCCCTATGCCTGCAGACTTATAAAGAGACACCAGGTGCATCCAATGCTGTTGATGGATTGACTAGGTCCATAACCCAAAACCAACTCAGCAACACCTACCATTACCATTGATATTATTTCATTGGCCATGAATTTGATGCTATGCAAAACAAACCACCACTGCAACATACACGATACCACCCTGGTTAAGAAACACCGATGCAGAATTATGTTAGAAAATTATATATTACAAAGAAATGGAATGCATAAAATATTGCAGAAACACAAACGCATAAAACAAATAAAACCATAGAAATTAAAATATACACGGTTCACCAAAAATGGGCTACGTCCATGGAGAAATAACTAGTCCTTCCCTTATAATATCCATCGAAACAAAGAGATACAACCTGTATCAGATTTGTTGTTATTTCCTCTTCGCTGTCACAAAATCTCCTGTCTTTCTTTCTCACTCATAATAATAATACACAAATGGAATAAAATTCCCTCATATAAACATATTTTCCTTCTAGGTGAAAAAACCCTAAATTAAACATAAATTCTACTATCATATCATCTGCCTAATGAGTGGTCGAGATTGAATACCAAATTACAATATTTTACAAGGAAATTTTACATCTATTTTTAGCTTCTAGGTGCAACACCCAGACCCTCATTGGGGGGGGAGGGGTGTTCCCCCCCGCAACCCCCTTCATGGAGGGGTGTAAATTCTTCCTGGGGTATACATTCGGTTGAAACAAATACCTCTGAATCAAGAAGATAACTAACCTCCACACCCAACAATCTCCCACTTGGAGACTGATTATAACAACTCCACCACTGCTTCATTTGTTGGACAATGACTCCACTTTGAACCTAGTTGTTTCTCATATTCATCGTCATACTTTAATACCAATTGAAACTGAGCATAATATCAGTTTCTCCCTAGTTACAACTTTTGTTAACATATCTATAGGATTCTGGCTAGTGTGTATCTTTTCTAGCATCAATTGTACATGTTCCAACACTGATAGTATGAAATGGTACTTGAGTTGTATATTTTTATTCTTAGAATGAAATGCTCAGTTATTTGCAAGATGAATGGAAATATTTTTGTCACAGTAAAACCTGTCCATCTCTTGCTTCTTGCCCAATTCATCCATAAACCTTTGTAACCAAATCATTTCTTTACTAGCTTGTGTAGAAGCAACATAATTTTATTTTGTCACTGAAAATTCAATGACATTTTGCATTCCTAAAACCCAACAAACATTTGTTCCACCTACAATAAACACACACCCTGTGGTGATCCTCCTGTGATCTCTATAACCTGCCATATTTGCATCAACATATCCATGTAGAGCAATGTTTGAACCACCAAAGCATAATGCTTGATTTGTGGTACATTGTAAATACCTAAGAATCCATTTAAGTGTTGGGAAAAATATTGAGAGGGGGGTGGGGGGGTGAATCCGTATTTAAACTTTTGCAATAGTAATTTTATTTTCCAAACGGTATATGAGATTTTAGAGAAACTAAACAACGTATGTTCACGACTATAATGAATGGAACCAACGTATAGATAATAAACTTGTAAAATAACTAATTCATTGTCTCTTGAACTTAAATCAGAGTGTGATGCATTTACTAAGCAATAAATAGATGCAATAAGAACAAAATATATCAACACACATAAGCATCACACATGAACACCAGGATTTTTCAGGTGGAAACCCAATGTGGGAAAAAACCACCGCTGATGTCGTCTTAGTCTCGAATCAATCTTTTTATTAAAAATTGTTTACAAGTTTTTTACTAGTGTAGAATCTTTCTAGTATGCAGGCATCTACTTGCTGAAGGATACAACCTTCACTCATTTTCCATATTCTACTAGAAGGGAGCTCCAACCCCCTAGCTCTTGTACTGGCTAATATGATTACTAGTATGCAGATGTTGGCCTATAGAAGGCTATCACCTTCACTCTTTCTCTAGGGACCAATTTCATGAATTTTCAAACTGGACACTCTTGGTATACATCAACACAATATGTAGGCCATGTTTCATCAAATTTTTAGAATCGACCCATCAGTAACATTGAAGCTCAAAATCAATCACCATTGCAATACAACCATCAAATACAACTGCATCAACCAATCACTGAAACCCATCAACTCTGAAGAAGAACACAGTCAAATCACTATCACCACAACATAGCACTGAACCCAAAACATTGCATCAACAATCAGAGCTAACTACAACCTCATAAATCATATGTCAAAATGTATACACTACATCAATGGGGACAACTTGGGTGTATACACTACTTTCTGTAACCCAACTTGCATGTATGCACTACTTTCGGTAACCCAACCTGTGTATACCTCTAAAGATACTAAATCATAAAGCTTCTAAACCAAAAATTGTACTAACCAAATATATCTTGAAGATCTACTATCATATTATAGTGTTCTAAATAGATAGTAGCAAATATCACTCTTCTTACTCAATAATAAGTCAACTAGATTCAATCTGCTTATACAATTAGTTTAACTTCATATCTAATGAAGACATCACTGAAAAACAACAGTAAAACAACAACACTGATAAGATAGATTAGTCATTTCTGAATAATAAGCCCTTCCTTTGCATACGCTACTTGGAAGTGCCAAATCTACATGTATACGTGCCTTCACCGAGGCGAACCTGCGTATAAAGATACAAATAATGACTTATAACTTCACATCTTTTCAAGATTTCAAATATACCCAGATCATAGAATTTAAAGGATAAAACATGTGTTACAACTCAGATCTAGCCTATCCAATATCATATCATACAATGATAAGTCATTTCAGGTCTCATGATCCTAATCCAACATTGTATCCAAGGGTGCACAAAATGTTTCAAATCTATATCATAAACTCAACCCCTACAACACAAAATATACTTGAGATAGAAGTATTCATGAAAATTCCTTTCACTTGCACATCTAAACCTTTGATTTTCTCCTCTTTATATACTTAGAGCCTTTGTCAATATCATGGACCAAAACAACACTCATAACCTATGGTATTCTTAGAAGGGATCAGGTAACCGTTATTTTTCTCAATATTGTGGGCTAATACCATGGTATGGACCCTTGGTATTCTTTAACCTTAATTTTCCATCCCATACACGCTTTTCCTTTTGTGAAACTGCATGCATATGCATATGCACCTTTTATTCTATGTACCCACGCGTATACACAACTTGGACTAGTTTAAAGAATGTATACAACTTAAAACATTCTCTTTCCTCAATTTCTTGATTCTGATCCATAATCCTTTGTCCCATCATCCTGTTCTTTTGTGCCATTACTTTGTTACCTCTGAATTGACATGTTACAATGTGCTTTTCCATCATGTATCACTTTATCATTTCTGAACTAACCTGTGGATACATGTGGTTATCATATATGTGACTTTCCATCAAGGACAAACACCTGTATCATAATGCAAACATTCAGTGCCATCCAATGTTCTTTTCCTGGATTGTTCATGTACCTACTTACAAATCCCACTACGTGTACAATATCAGGCTTTGTGTAGACCATTGTATACATTAAGCTTCCAACTTTTGATGCATATAGAAATTTAGTCATATATTCCATCTCTTCCTGAGTCTTGGGACACATCTCCTTACTTATTTTGAAATGGATAGCCAAAGGCGTAGCAGCTGGTTTTGTATTCTGCATATTAAATATTTTCATCAAATTTTGTATGTACTCACTCTATGACAATGTTAATTTGTGATTTTTCCTATGTCTAGTTATTCTCATACCAAAGATTTGTTTTGCAACACCAAAATCCTTCATTGCAAATGAATTTTCCAATTTTCTTTTGAGCACATTTATTTCCTGCATGTTAGACCCTGCGACAACCATGTCATCTACATACAATAAAAATATAATATAGCTTCCATCATTTTTCCTTTTGAGATAAACAAAATCATCAGAGTGACATCTAATATAAACTTGTTTAGACATAAACTTGTCAAATTTTAGATACCACTGCCTTGAAGCCTATTTTAAGCCATGTAATCTTTTCAACTTGCACACTAATTTCTCCTTCCCTTTGACCTCATATCCTTGTGGTTGCTACATATATATATCTTCCTCCAAATCCCCATGGAGAAAGGCTATATTTACATCTGACTGCTCAAGATGCAAATCTTCTACTACTACTAGAATTAAAATAGTTCTTATTGAAGTCATTTTACCAACAGAGAAAATATTTCATCAAAGTCTATACCTTTCTTCTGTGTGAAACCCTTCACAACAAGTCCAGCTTTATACCTTTTTCCACCTCCATATTCTTCCTTCCACTTGTAAACCCATTTATTCTGCAACGCTGTTTTACTTGCAAGCAACCTGACTAAGTCACAAGTCTGGTTTCTATCTGCATTGCTTCTCCATAGCATTCTGGCTCACCAGAATCAGACAAAATAAAACAATATAGTGAAGAAGAGTATTGTTCATGGGGTGTACTTATCCCGGTAGATCTTCTAACACCACTTTTAGGTGTTTGAGGTGCCTTTTGTTGTTGTTGTTTTTGTTTTTTTTGTGGTTGTTGATCATTATTATTTTTAGACACTTTTACTTTTTATGTGATCTCATCAAGCACTGTGTATTTTTTGTTTTCCTTTTCCCGTTTTGTTTCCTACATCTTATCCTTATACTAGACCCTTTCATTGAATATGACATCTCTACTTGTAATGATTTTGTGATTTTCATAATAATATAATTGATAACCAAAATGATTAACACCATATCCAATAAAGGTAAATTTCTTTGACTTTGCCTCAATATTTGTTCTATTTTCTTTATTAATGTCGACAAAGGCTTCACAACTAAAAGTAGTTAAAAATGAGCAGTTTACCTTTTTACCTATCCATGCCTCCTCTAGAATACCACCATCCAAGGAACTTGAAGGCCATATATTTATTAGGTAAACAACAATATCTACAACATCTTCCCAAAATAGTAAAGGCAATCCCGCATGCAATCTCATGCACCTTGCACAATTGTCTTGTTCATCCTTTCAGACACACCATTTTCCTGTCGTGTTCTTGGAAGTGTCTTCTCTCTACAAATATCATGCTCTGAATAGTACTTATTAAACACTTTTTTGCAATATTTGCTTCCATGGTCTGATATGAGACACTTTAACTTCTTACCTGTCTCATTCTCAACCAAAGTTTTCTATTTCTTGAAAGTACAAAATACATCAAATTTATTTCGAATAAAATAAATCCAGGTTTTTCTCATTGCATCATCAATAAAAGTAACATAATAATGAGAGCCAGTGAGAGATGATACCTGACTAGGTCCCCATACATCTATATGCACAAGCTCTAATTTTTCATTCTTCTTTTCTTTCCCAACTCTGAGAAATTTGACTCTCTTATATTTTCCATAACACAAATCTCACAAAAATCCCTATCAACATGCTTCAAACTTGGCAACAAATTTCTTGAGTGAAGAATTTACATCCCCTTCTCACTCATGTGCCTGAGCCTATGATGCCACAATGTTGTCTCTACTCCTATGGAGGTTAAATCATTAACATAAATAGACATACCATTGCATAAATATAATATACCAACCTTTTTTCCTTTTGCTATTACTAGGGATCCTTTAGTGACCTTCGAGGTTTTATTTGTAAAAGTAGTTACATAGCCTTCACCTCCTAACTGCCCTATTGAAATTATATTTCTCTTCATATATGGAACATGCCTTACCTCCTTCAATATTCATAGGTTTCCATTCTGCTATTTTATGAAAACTTGACCCATTCCAATTATTTTACATGGTTTATCGTCACCTAGATGAACTTGTCCAAAATATCCTTGAACATAATCATGAAAATGTTGTCTATCAGGTGTGGCATGTAATGAGGCCCTAGAATATACCACCCAGGCGTCAATAATATTTTTTAACGAAATAAACAAAACATCTTGCAACACATCACTTGTCACATTCGCGCATGCGTCTCCTTTTTTTCCCTTATGCGGCTTACAATATTTCTTTAGGTGTCCTTTGTTTCCACATTTCCAGCACACTATCCTTAATCTAGACTTGCATCTACCTTTCCTTGACTTATTCCGATATCCTGGGCTATTTCCCCTTTACAATTTTCTTCCGCTAGTCTCTATAGTCAAAGCTTTACCTGATGTCTCACTAGAGCTTTTCCACCGCATTTCCTCACTAAGGATGGTATTAACAATATCATCAAACTTTAAAGTAATAGATCAGAGACAAATTTATTGATGGCCATAACTAAACCATTCCAACTTTCTGGTAGTGAGCACAAAAATAGCAGATCCCTAACTTCATCATCAAAATTTACCCCTACAGAACTTGAATGACTGGTATCAATAATAAATTCATTTTAGTGATCAGCAATAGATCCACCTTCTGACATCTTCATATTAAAAAAATGCTTCATAAGAAATACCGTGTTCGAGGCCAAGAGTTTTTCATATAGTTTCTCCAATGTCGTCATTAAACCCTCTGTTTTTTTTTTCCTTTGAAATATTAAAGGCTATTGATGTCGCTAGGCAAAACCATGTTGTTCCAAGTGCATTTCTCTCGAGAATATCCCATTCTATGTCTATCATACTCATCGGCTTCTTTGTTTTTCTACTCGATGGTAGGTATAGATCTTTCTGAAATAAATAATCTTCAATCTGCATCTTCCACAACTGGTAGTTTTCATCGCTAAAATTCTCGACCCTAAACTTACCATATTCTACCATTTCTCCCACTCAAACCAGGAACCCTTCTCTCCTGTGAGTTTATCAGCCAATTACACCTTTAGCTCTGATACCAATTATTAGAAAATTATATATTATAGAGAAACGGAATGCATAAAATATTATAGAAACAAAAACACAGGAAAAAAAAACAAGAGAGACACAAATATATGTGTTTCACCCAATATGTGCTATGTCCATATAGAAACAACTATTCCTTCCCTTATATTATCCATTAAAAATGAATAGATACAACTTACAACAGATTCACTGTAATTTACTCTTTTCTTTCATAGAGTCTCATCTCTTTCTTTCTCGCTCAAAATAATAATACACAACTGAAATATAATTCCCTCATATAAACAGAGGTTTTCCTTCTAGGGAAAAAAAATGTAAATTAAACATAACTTCTATTGTCAAATCATTTGCCTAATGAACGGTCTAGATTGATTTTAAAATTACAATATTTTAAAAGGAAAGTTTACATCTATTTATAGCTTCGGGGACGTTGCTCCCAAACCCTCACGAAGAGAATAATTCCCCCCCGCACCCCTCCACGTGGAGGTGTGTACGGTCTTCCTAGGGTATACATCTGGCTGAAATGAAGACCTCTAAATTAGGATGATAATCAAGCTCCACAGCCAACAAATTCGGTCAGTAGGGTTAATCAATATCAAACCCCTCGTGGAGGCTCATATCTTCCCCCATAGGGAAACCAATACACCTCTAGGAATACGGACACAACGTCCTCTTCCTAGAATCCATATACCAATTAGCAACAAGGAAACCAATATTCTCCTTTCCATTCACAACAAAAAAATAGCCCACGAACAAAAAATAACACAAGGGTTAATCTAGTAAAACCTTCTCTTGCTCAATAGCAACAATCGGAGGAGAAGTTGAACCCAACTAACCCACCTAATGTTGCTAAGAAAAAACCAAAGAGAAAACCAAAGGGAGAACTTGAATAGGGGGGTATCAACCACCAACAACCCCCACAGTTGATGCTAAGGGGAAACCCTAACCAGAATCAAAACTAGGGATCGACCAACAACAACCCACAAAAAAAAAAACAAGAACGCAAGTCTACAGACTAATCATTATTGTGCCATTCGTGAGGAATATGCTCATTATACCCATCATTGTCCACAACTCCCTGATTTAAAAAGGATACAGGATAATAGGGCCCAAGAAGGGAAAAAAAATGTGGTAATGCAAGACCCTCTCCCCCATCAGGGAGTGGTTAACACTCAGCAACAATCATCCCATTCACCTCCTTCTCGAGGGAACCCACATAACAATTCTAATCACGAAATTTTCATGACAAGAGAATATATTCTCATGAAAACAAGAAATATAAGTTATGAAGCTCCCATAGAGCCCAACCCATCCACTTGGACCATGGGAATATGTACAGGGTCGTTGAGTATTCCTCGACTTCTTATAGAACCTAGGCGAAATATGGTAAAAGGAAATTTAAGGAGATCAACACATAACTCAAAAAATACTCGTAGCTACAAGATAGTCGACGACTTAGCACAATCACCATCAACCATGTTAGCATTAGAGGTCCTACAAACATGCCCAATGGAAAGCCTTACTTTCTGTTATAGGCATAATTGACCTGACTGATTATCATCTAATGGTCTTTGACTTGGATAAAGATACCCCACGACTACCATCAACCATTTCTTTCCAAATTCTAGTCTCAGTCTAAAATATCACCATCCATCGTTGCATTGTCGACGAAGGGAAATCCACATGTACAATGTCAAAATATGTTTGGCAGAAACTGGGATACCCCTAACTCAAGCCTTCTAACATCACGCTTAGAGCATACTACAGTCACCCTTCAGCCCCTATAGGAATATACTTGGTTGTGCTAATATAGCTCGCTGGAAAAGCCATGCTAATAGATATCAAAGTACTAGATGCTCAGTTGGATTACAATATCCTACTGTGAAAAAATTACATGTATACGATGTTAGGAGTGACCTTGTCTGTGTTTAGGGTAATGATGTTCCCCCATGATGGAAAAATCATTACAATAGATCAAATCACATATTATGAGAAGAAGACATTACTTTCACCCTTCGGTGTGTTACCTTTAGTCTCATCTTCTCATGAATGGATCACCTCTTACATTGAACTCATCCTAGGAAAATATAAGCCGTCAACAATCCTAGGTACATTCCCAATATACCCTCCTGTGATAGACAAAATTTCCCCAACCACAGGAGCACCAATGTGCATGATGAGCTCATCAAACACCCCACCAAGTCAGGAACCAGTTCCAGACACCACAAGGTCTGCAACTATTGATTCCATGTTCTTACCATATTCCATCACTCAAAAACCCTAATTATTCCCCCCACCTGGTTTTGTCTCACACCAAATCATCACAACACTTTCATTTACCCATATGGATATTGCAATACTGGTCTAGTATCTAGACCCTTAAGCCACATCAGCAAGCTCAGGAATCACTGCAACTCGCATGATTCCTATTCCTCCTCAGAATAGCACAACACCATAAGAAGTGATTGCATCAACACAAGTTGGTGCTAGAACAAGGAATAAGAAAAAAAGGTTAAAAGGTGGAAGTCTCAAAGAGTCCCTCAACCTTTTTCTTTTTGTGAAACAGTTGGGCACCCCACCAATAGGTGCTCCAAGTTAGATGAGTTAAAATATCTTATGCATGCTTTAAAAACATAAGTAACCACAACTCCATCGAACGAAGCAAAGGCTATGCGATTGCGTAATAAAGTATTGGACACTAATCATGCATGCACTATATGTGCAAAATATGGACACTACACTCATCATTTCCTTCAAATCCGTCGATACCGAGAGATGTTAAGCACACTCGTTAATGCTATTATTAATGAAAAATTAGCAGCAGACAAAACCCCAGTTGATGATGGATGCAAAACCATCTTCTACATTCAAGAGGAACCAACTTCATGCTCTTATCCCTCTCAAACACCCACCCATAGCACAAGGGGATAACCTGAACAACCAATCCTCTGTCCTGCATTGGCATGTGCTTTATGCAATGAACTAGACCATTTGGTTAACCAATGCCCTGAATTGTGGGCATTTAACCAATACTATCTGGTCCCCTAGGTTTCTCAAAGAAGCAAACCTAGGTGCAGACGCCATACATGAAAAATCTGTGTAGGAAACCATCATATACGAAAGTCCCCCCACCTCTCCAAGTTCCATGAATTATTGAGTTTCATGCATTGATTCATGGCAGAAAAATCTTATTTACTAGATTTTGATACCAAATCTGCAGAGCCCTTCCCTCCACCTGGGGAAGGCATACCCTTGGACGTCTTATGTGTGTTTGAGGAGAAACGAAAACCAATAGTTTGGAAAGGCCCCCATCATTTAACCTCCCCTCACCATCATCAATATAGATCATGGAAAAAATGATCTAAGGTCATTTAGCAAAAAATATCACCCCTCTCATGTGCCCTATTTGATAAACCCAACCACTTGGTAAATCAATGCTATGAATTGAGTAATATGAATGAAATCTTTCGCTTAGTTCTCCAAATTACATAAATCCATCTCTCAAGTCAAGAGAAAATCACACATTGTTATTGTTGCATCTTCTCTCAATCACATCATATGAGGAATTTTCAGTACCTTCCAGATTTTCGCATAGCGAGAGAAACATTGAGGAAAACCCACACCAAGAAGTCATGTCACGCCAATACTAATATCTAGAGACAACTACCACCACAGGATGTCCCATCTCATGATGGCAACCAAGTGTCATCATGTCATACTATGAGCAATACTGCCACCCACACTATCTATTATGTTAGTTCTAGTCCAGTGTGTAGTATTTGTACTAGTACCGCTCATAGCACCAACACATGTGATATGCTAGAAACATTTCGACATATTAGGATTCAATGTCAAAAACATATTGAGGAAGATACCTTTGCCCCTTGTACACCAAGAATAATGCAATAAATTTCTCCCACATGACATCAACCCACCATAACTAAAAGTATACCACCACCTAATGCTAACGACACACAACACCATATACGATTCATTTCCTCATTTGTAGGAACAATGAATCATGTTGTCTGCTCATCATTTTTTTGTTTCAAGACCATAAAACCCACCCCACCAATGGTAATACCATCTATGGTGCAAGCCCATCCCATCTGCACTTTGTCAACCTTGCTTGGTTCTATGAGGTCAACCAACAAATCATATTATTTCTTGTCAACAAGCACAACCAGGTTTGAACCCAAACCTCAAGACCTGGCACAACCTAAGTCAACACTAGATAATATTTTTCACTCATATGAAGATATTCTAGAATCCATTTCAAAAACTGAATTTCCATGGGATTCCATGCACCAATTTTCATTTTCTCTACCTGAAAAAATGTTTGTAACCACTAGCGCAGAAACCCACGAAATTTGCACCATAGAGCCAAAATATTTCCTAACACCAGGAAAGGTCGATTGGTTCAAGAATCCCATCCCAGAATCTGATGCATTTGAGGAAGTAAATATGTCAAATATTTCACCTACTATGAAGGTAAATATTTCAAACAAACTTGGAAGAGTCAAAGAGATCTCCCTCGGAGCAGCATGCTCTTTAGAGGAAATAACGGCATACATAACCTTGTTCCAAGAATATAGGGATATTTTTTCATGGGATTAGTCTGAGATGCAAGGAATTATTCCCACCATTATGGAACACCATATTAACACGTGGCCTGATGCCCATCTCGTAAGGCAAAAACAACATCAGTTACATCCTTCTAATGCAGAAGCAAACAAATAGGAAATCAATAAACTCCACAAAGATAGGTTCATCTACCCTATCACTTACACGTCTTGGGTTTCTAACCTTGTACCCATCATGAAAAAACAGGGCACCATCAATGTTTGTACCAATTTCTGAGATCTGAAAAAGCTTCTCCCAGATACAATTACCCTACGCCATTTTGTTGAATCTTTGAAAATCACTGCAATAAAATGAGGGAAAGCCACGCGGTCGGGGACTTGAATATCGTCCCTTTTCCATTTGGATTAGTGGCTTCGACTGGATATAATGGCACCAGTTTCCCAATCAAAATGTGATAGGATGGATAGAGTGGTTGATTTCCAAAACTAAGTGATAGATGGGCTAGTTTTCAACTTAAACACACACACATATATATAACCTATCTATATATTACCCGAGAGTTTACTTATACTTGTGCAATCTATGATGATGACCTTTAGTACATGATAATGAATATTAACCAAGTACTAACAGAAATGAAAAATCCTTTGAAATAATTATTTTGATTAAATAGTTAATAAAAATAATTTATAAACATATATCGCACCAAATATCATTTAAATGCTTGCTCATCAATGTATTATAAATGACAGTCCTAGTATGTTCAAAAGTGAATGGATACAACACTGTATGGAAAATGATACATATCATAAATAATATAATAAAAATGGTTGTTAATTCATGGACAAATAAATAAACAAAGATAAAAGTACTCAATGCATATTAGTCTGCTCATAAAGTAAGTAGCTTCAGTCCAATCTTTCTTATTAAGATAGTTTGCAAAAGTACAAAACTACAAGCTTCCGTAAGCCTTCTTCACAAAATTTCAGGACTCTGATCCAAGGATTCTACCAAGAGAAACTTTAAAGTACAAAAGTGAAATCTTGTAAAGAGTTTCTTTATCATATTTTGGATCCTTTCTTAAAGTACATGAAAGGGTTTATATAATAAAATAAAAGTACATATGTAGGCATTGCATGAAGTTCTGAGGATTTTTTAACAACTCTCCTTAAAATAAGCGACATAATTACATAAAAGAAAAATTATTGAAATGACTAGTTCCAACATGAAATGGTATCTTCTCTTTTATTTGTTGTTGGAGCTCATAAATATCCATAGTCGACATGAGTTTAGGAGGTTGTTTCATCATTGTACGCATCTGGCCGGTATACACTACATCGGAAAGGGAAGGCAACATGTCCATGGCTGCGTCCTCTAGGCAACATAGTACTAGACACTGACTGTGCGGCTTTACCAAATACCTCCAATACACTTCCCAGTATAGTTTTGTAAGTTTGCTAATCGATTCTTCTTTTTTTGTGGAAGTTACTTGCCATTTTTCTTCTAGGGCTCTGATATTGGGGAGACTCCCATGTGGGCATTCCTATATCATATTGGCATTGATGGTCTCAATGATGTTTCTTGTAGCATCAGTTACTCTTTCAACTTCCCTTTCTTCCTTTTTTAGCTGAATATCCCAATCAGTGAAGAGGATATCTTTGTGATATTCTTCTATCCTAAGGAGATCTGCTACCCTTCCTTCTAGAGTATCTTGCCATGTAATGTATCCTGAAATCTTCTCATCAATCTCGTTGAAAGTGACCCTAATATCGGATACTCAATTCATCAGTGAACCACTTTCATTTCACATTGGATTGATGGTTGATAGCCTCTAACAAAATGTTGCCTATTGCATTCACAAAAAAGAATTGATTTCTATTGCTTCTTTAACAAAATCTTCAATTTTAGGATTATCTTTCAGTTGTTCCACAGAAAATTGCAATTGTTGTATTTGAGCATATTTAGCACTTTCCTATGCTTGATACTAGAGATTTAACTGATCAAATATCTATTGTAGTTGAATTGAGGCTTCTGTGATCCATAATAGTTGAAAGAATAACTTCGGTGTAAATCACATGTAGACAAACATTTGTCGATGCGTTTCGAACCAACTAGTGTGGTTCATCGTCAGGACAAGTTGAAGGAACAAATCTAGCTTAGCATGATAAATAGTCCGAGCAGAGTCTCCAATGACTAAATTGACTAACGGCTAATTTTGACCTTAGGGCCCAGGTCTAATTATTTTAATATTATTATTATTATTATTATTATTTATTTTAATTAATTATTATTTATTTTAATATTATTTATGGAAATACGTTAAATTAGGTAAAAATACATAACTGAATTAATATTAATGGTTGGTTTAAAAAGAAATTTAATTATTATTTATTTATTTATTATTGTAAATTTCTTTTTAAACCAACCATTAATATTAATTTAGTTATGTATTTTTACCTAATTTAACTTATTTCCATAAATAATATTAAAAAAAATTAAATAAATAAATGAATAAATAAATAAATAAATTAAAATAAATAATAATAATAATAATAATAAAATAATTAGACCTAGGCCCTAAGGTCAAAATTAGCCGTTAGTCAATTTAGCTGTTGGAGACTCTGCTCAGACTATTTATCATGCTAAGCTGGATCTGTTCCTTCAACTTGTCATGACGATGAACCACACTAGTTGGTTCGAAACACGTCGACAAATGTTTGTCTACATGTGATTTACGCCGAAGTTATTCTTTCAAATATCTATTGTAGTTGTGCCATTTGTGCTTTCATTTGATGGTCTACATTCTACTTTTCTTTGGCCAACTATTGCTCCAATTGTTGTATCCTCTCATCTTTCTCCCTTACTAGTTTTTTGACTTCCACTACCTTATCAATAGTGGCAGATGCATAAGCACCTGTAAATCGTGATAGTTTGGTCAAATTAACTGAAGGATCCATAGGGGTATCCTTCCAAACAACATCCATTGGCTCATTGTCAGGAATTATCGTCGAGCACTGTTCTATTTTCCTTTTCTTCCTCTGCCGTTTTACCACAGCCAGATGTTTTGGACTGTACAAGACATCAAGAGGAGGAATTTCCTCTACTCTGAGAATAATTTCTGTTGAGGAGAAGTTCGGGATGATTTCAATCTCTTATGTGGAAACAACTTTGTTAGTGAGTGAGCTGTATTTAGTATTCTTGGGTGTGTTGAGTATTTTTTTTGTTTCAACATTTTCCTCCCCTTTTTGTCCTTTCATTTGTCAATCAAATTGTTGCCATGCCTCATCTACTTGGTTTTTCAAGGGGGTCTCCTTTGTTGGCATTATGATAAATATGTTGTCCTTGATGGCAACTCACATAGATGACAGTTCACAGTGCAGCAAGTTAACAACAAAGGATTACAGACCAAACTCTAGAAATGGTTTAAGAAGTATATGCTAGTTCATTTTGTCCAAGTAGCGTATACATGCGGGTTAACAGAACAAAAGGAGTGTATACGTATACACGCACTTTCACAGAAGGAAAAGCGCGTATGGGATGGAAAATCAAGGTTTTGGTCCAAGGTATTGGTTTGAGGTATTTTGCCTGAGGTATTGGTCTGAGGTATTTGGTCCGAGGTATTGGTCCTAAGTGGTTTTTGTCCAAGGTATTGAGAAAGGCTTAAAACTATTTAAGGAGGAGAAGATCATTAGGCCATAGTGTGCAAGTGAATGGGTTTATGAGGAATACTTCTATCTAAAGTATATGTTATGTTTCAAGGGCTATGATTATGAGATGATCTAAAATATTTTGTGCACCTTGGATACAATGTTAGATCAGGATCATAAGAACTGAAATTACTTATCATTGCATGATCTGATGCTGATTGGGCTAGATATGAATACTAACTCATGTTTTGTTTTCTAAATGTGATGATATGGGTATGACAGAATTATGGAATAGTTGTGAAGCTTTAAGTTAGTATTTTCAGATTTGTACATTGGTTCACTTTGATAAAAGTGCATATACACGCTGGTTCGACACATCAAAGTAGTGTATACATTATGAAATATGATGTTGGAAGTTGCAGCTGGTTCTAGTTGTTGACGCAGAGTTATGGGTTCTACTTTGTGTTCTAGTAACTGTGTTCTGGTGGTAGTGTTCTGAATGTTCAAATTGATTGATTATGATTTTCTTCAGTGATGATGGGTTTTCAGTTATTGGTTTTATTGTAGTAGTGATTTATTTTGAGTTTCAATGTTGCTGATGGATCTAGTATGAAAATTTGATGAAACATGGCCTTCAGATTGTGGTGTTGTATTCCAGGAGTATCCAGTCTGAGAATTTATGAAATGTGGTCCCTGGAGGAAGAGAGAAGGTCGTAGCCTTCTGTAGGCTGGCACCTATGTACTGGTAAAAATATCAGCTTGTACAAGAGCTAGGGGGTTGGAGCTCCCTTCTAGTAGAATCTGGAAAGCGAGTGAAGGTTGGAGTCTTCTATAGGATGGCGCCTACGTACCAGTAAATGGATCGGATAGTACAAGAGCTAGGGGGTTGTAGCTCCCTTCCAGTAGAATCTGGAGAATAAGAGAAGGTTGTAGCCTTCTATAGGTGGGTGCCTATGTAATGGTATGAGTCTGCACTAGTACAAGATTGTAAACATGTTTTTCTAATATTAAAACAAGACAACAACAGGTGGTTTTTGTCCCTCATTGGGTTCCCACCTTAAATCTTGGTGTTCATGTGTGTTGCATATGTTTGATGGTTTACTTTTTTATCACTGCACATGGTTACTATTTAATGGTTAATGAAGTATTGATGCATTGATTAAAGATCAACATATGATGAATTCACTTAATCATGTGTTTGTTGGATATACGTTGGTTTCTTTAAAGAGAGTTGCGTGTACACACGAGTTACCTTAATCTGAGTATGAAATGAAAAAGTTATTGATTTGATAATATTGATTCACCCCCCTCTCAGTATTATTTCCAACATTTGTTATTAGAGCAGGTCCTTTGACAGAAGCTTGATCTCTTGAAGGAGATCCATAGAAACAATGGGAAGAAGCTGAAGAAGAAAGCACCTCAGAAGAAGAAGACATCTCAAAGGAATAGTGATAGTAGGAGAGACAAATGGTCGTTAGGTGGAAGCAAGTATTCAGATTGAGAATCAACTCAGATTGAAGATGAACAAGCAAAAGAAGTATCAGGTACAAGTTTTTGGTCTTCTGGTGATACTTTTCTCTGTTCATGCAATGTTTAAGATATTGAAAGTGATAGTGAAAGAAATATAGAGGAAGAAGTTAAAAGACTCATGGTTAAAATTGGAGATCAACAAGATCTATTTAACAAAAGGGAGTGTGCCTTCAAAGAAGAAGTTACCAGATTAAAAGTTCAGTTGGAGGAAGGAAACAAGGTAAGGAAGCAGTACAAGGAAAAGGGGGATCAATGTCAAAAGCTATAGGATGAAGTAACATCATTAAGAAATGAAGTAAATGAAAAGAGCACAACAATCAAGATACTTAAAGATAGATCTAGTTACTATGAAAATCTTGAAGCTAATATCCTCTCTCTAAAAGAAGATCTTGAAAAATCAAATAAGCAGAATGAAGAACTACCTCAAGTAGATGAAGAACAAGAAAATGAGATTCTCAAAGTAAGGCAACAAGTGGAAGAAGGAAGAAAGGCTGAAGAAATCATGAAGAAGAAATATCTTGAAAAGGAAGAACAATATTAGGTTGAAGTAAATATCTTAAAAGGTAAATTATAAGAAAAGGATAAACTGTTATGATTTCAAGATATTACTAAGATTTTGGACAATATTCTTAATAGTCAAAGGTATCCTACCATCAAAATTGGTCTTGGTTTTCATGAATCTATTGAAGGTGAATCTATCTCTCAAGATGAGGCAAGGAACTCTAATGAAAAATCTGAAATGATTAACAAGGAGATGAGAAGTCAACCACATCAACAACCAAGGAAAGAAAGTCTTCAAAGAAAATATTTTACTCCTAACTATGGAAGTGATAGTTAGTTATTTCCTCTAATGAATAATGTTGAATGTTTTATATGTCATCATTTTGGACATGTTGCAGTGAGGTGTAGAAGTAGAATGGTTCAAGATCGTCACATAGAATGGTCATCATCTTCCAGGTACTTTAAAGGATATTGTTTTTCTTGCAATATGTTTGATCACAAAGCCATTTACTATTATAGAAGGAATATGAAACATGTAAGATTCCATTTTTGTGAAAGAAACAGACAGTTAAAAAATGTAAAGAGGGTATGCCTTAAAAGAATAAACAAAAGGCAAGAAAATGAACTGGTCAAAAGGAAAAATAAATGAAATGAACCCCAAATAAAGACCATGAAAGTGGCTAAGCCAAAATGCCACTGCTATCTTGATGGATGGTCCAACAGTTCAAGTTGGGCCATACCATGTTTTAAATTGCCTGTTCTAGACTAGAGGGAAAGTACCTGCTCAAACAGTTCAAGCTTGGCAGATAACTAGTTGGATAGAGAAAGGAAGGAGCCCAACTGCTTAATCTGGGCCCTTGGAAGACATAAGGGTAGACTTAGATAGGAGGGTAGCAAAAAGAAAAGAGGATTATCAGGGTTTGCAAGGCTAAGTGCACACCTCCAAAAGAAGAAGGAATGTTAGGCATATTAGGTAGGGTAGGCAGTTGAAGGTTGCAGAAAACAAGATCTAAACACATGATATATGAAAATCATATCTGATCTCACCAATAAGAGAAAGGCAAGAGCAATGGCCTATATGGCAAACTACCAAACCATCACTAACTTCCCTCATTTCCCTCAAAAGTTTTCTTACTAACATCCCCTTGAGGACTGTAGGATCTGCCTAAACAGTCCTCCTTACATTTCTCATTTGTGAATTTCATGTCAAGTTGTGACCTCCTTCTCCGAAAAGAAGCCACATTTCTTGTGTAAAATCATTCCTCACTCTCATCTGCTTCTAAATCTAAGTTTACTCATTAAACTTAGCCCTCTGTTCCTCTTTCACATACCAAATCCATATTAATTTCTAAACTTACTATATAGCTCCCTAAGTGCTCCCCCTCCCCCTACTATTATAGCATTTTATGCAAAAAACCCAAAAAGAAATATGTAAATATTCCCCCCTTTTTAGCATTATAGCTAAGTAGCATTGTCATGGGAGACATTAGTCCATCTGGGACTCTAGTCAACCCTTACCTTGGAATTAATCTAACCCCTGGTTAGATTAATAGCCTATAACTAAACCCTTACCCATCATTCACCCGAAAAACCTTTGAAAATTCACCCCCGCGGTCAAACCCAATGTTTAAATATTTTGTTAAGCCCCGTTGCATTAACCCTTATCCATTTGAAACCCATAAAACCCTCCAAAACCAAAGTTTTTGAACCCGCAGCATTTAAATATTATTTAATTATCGGGCGGGTCCCGCATCAAACGTGCACGCCGTGTCGGAGTGCCCGCCAACCGTTGATCTCCCGCCGCACCTAATCCAACGGTGGGCAGGTAATCTGGGCGGTGGATGTGTCGTTGTTTAGCGTCTGGGGAGCGGGTGGTTTTGCTCCCGTACGCAGGACACGCGTCGGCCGCTGGGGTTGTTCGGAGCCCTCCTCCCCAATACCACCTTTCCCCAAAGGCGGTGCGGGGAAACCGGAAACCACCCTCCCGCAAACAGCCACCCCTGTTGTGTCAGCCCCTTGTCACGGTGACGTCACAACCAAGGCCCCCGCCACTGTGCCGCGTTGTCCTCCACACCGTCTTGCCACCTCCGCATGCCTCCACCGTGTCCCGCCATGCTGGCATCCAAGTCAGCATCCACGTCACCATCCGTACCCAGGGCCCGCTGATGACGTCATCACGGAAAAGCGCCAAAAAGCCATATGCGCCAAATTTATCGTTATAAGCACGAAAATGGACCATTTTTGGTCATTTTCATTGGAAAGGTGAGGGAGCTGTTTTGCTCGTTTATGCCAAAATTGCCTCCATATTTCGAATTCAAAAGATTTGGACGCCGCCACCTGCAAAATTCAACTACATTCTTCACCCATCGATCAACCCGACAGCTCTCGGCGCTAATTATCCAGGTATTTTGCCAAACCAACCCGTTTGCCGTGTTCTTCCCATTCTCTGCGAATTTGCCACTAAATTGCCTAAAGAACTCCTAAATTAATAATGTTCACCTGTTAATGAATAGCCTTCAAAGATCTAAGGCACCCTGTATTCAAGTTTTCACTATTACACAGTTGTTTTAGGCTTAAACGCACGCTAAACTCTCACGCCTGCCCGGCATTGTTCCCTTTTGCCGAGTGTATGATTTAAAGACTTTATTTCACCAGACTATAATCCTGCTCTCCTCTGCAATTTTCCCTCACTGTCCATAATTCCTGTGAATTCACCAGAAGAAACCAGAGTTAAGTCTACTCCTCCAAGTTGCTCCTTCCAAAAGGAAAATCTGGCCCCATCTGCATTTAGTCTGCCACCTTGCTTCTAAAGCCTTACAAGCTATCATATTCAAACTGTTACACTCAGAAGCTGCATTCTAAAGATAACACCTGAAAGTTATACAATGGCTACACCATCAGCTCTCAGTGTTGCTCCTATGAATCCACCAAACAAGGAGCTTGAGGCCATGCCTCTTGCTGACAGAGATTACCTCATCCGAGACCTTGTGGCTGACAGGAACCGTTTACAGAACTTTTGCCAATTGAGGGACAACTATTTGAGCAACAATGACATGTATGGGATATGGGTGTCCAATCTGCCTTACTATTTCCTCCCATCTGTCAATATTTTTCCAGAAATCATCCGCTTATGTGCTGAGAATTATGATCCAACTCAGAGAACTGTCAAGTCTCCATCTGGGAGCATACTCTTCCACATCAATCCTGACTCCATCAACCAAATGCTCAACTTCAAGCAAACTCAGCTGCTGTTTCCCTTTTCCATGAACTATTTACTGGATGCAGGCGCCAAACTTTCCACTGCTGACATTGAGAGCTGACCGCCAGCCTATAGGGCCACCTCCTTTCTTGTATGTCCATTTCACTGATATAGGCAAACTCCTGGTTGACATGATCTCCTATGTGCTGGGCTACAAAACCAGTGAGCACATTGATGAGACAGTGTTGGTATTATTAGCTGCTTACAGCCCAAGCCAGCCTCCCGCCTACAAATATAACTTTGCCAAGTTTATAGCCAACAAAATACATGACCAACTCTTGAAAGTTGATAGGGAGGGTGTGTTCAAATATTCATCATATATCTACCACTTGTTCATGTATTATCAGTCCGAGGCCTTTCAATGCCCTATCAAGAAGCTGGATTCTAGGGGAGAAAGGAGGTCTGTCATCTTCTGGTCATCAGTTTTCCACCAAGTCCAAGATTCACCATATTCATACTGTGAATTTATTGACCAATTTGTCTACCCGGTCTCTTGCCTATTGATGAGATCCCCTCCTCCCAGACTGTCATTTGAAATCCAGAAAACTCTGCAGCTGTCCAAGAACTATAAAATAGGTGATTGGTACCTATACCAAAATCATACAGTCATCAGAATCTATGGCTGTGAGCTCTGTCCATATAGGCTCCCAAGATATGTACCAATGAGAATGTTTGCCTTGGAATACTATAGGTAGCTTATTAACTCTGACCTCACCCACTTTCATAGTGCCAAGAAGAAAGCCCATCTCAAGTTCAAAGACCACCTGGGCCCCTTTATCATGAATAAGAAAGAGGGTTGGCAAGAGGCTGAGCAAATTCTCAGAGATAAATATAAGCTATCAAGAAGCTTCTGGTGGGTCCCTTATGACCCTGAAGGCTTCATCAGTGCTAGAAGAGTCAAGTACAGGCTGCTAGGGTATAAGCACTGTAAATATCCACAAATTGAGCAGTATGCCAACCAACAAGAATGGTTGCAAGGCACATTAATTGAGGAACTAACTCAAGAAGAAATAATGGAAATGTCAAGCATTTAGAAAAAACTCTTGACTTAGATTCTGTGCAGCAGGTAACTTTCAAGTAGCCGCATCCAATTGGAGAAGGTACCTCCACTACTGCAACCGCACCAGTCACCCAGGGGCCATCTACATCAGCATCAGTTACAGAAAAAGGCAAGGGAATAATGGGTGAAGAAAAAGAAGTAGTGAAAGAAAAGCCTGCCTCCTCAATTGGGCAGCAGCAAGAACAAACCCCTCTGCCACAAACAAAGGCACCAACAGTGCCTGCCTTGCAAACCCCTGCACATGAGGAAAGGGGCAAGAAACGGGACCGAGAAGAGTCCACACCTGCTAGTGGATCCTCTCAGCAACCCGAAGCCAAAAGACAAAGGGTTGATTCTCTGGTCATAGAAGAAATCAGCGAGGAAATCCTTGAGAGCCCAAGGAAAGAAACAGGAGACAGCCAGCAGACAGCCACAAGTAGTTTTCAACAAGAGCAAGGAGTACAGCTTGGCATGTAGGTGTCCTCCTCCACTCAGCAGAGCAAGAAGCCTTCCAGCACCAAGGCTTCCTTCAAAGAGATAAAGGCACAAAATGAGCTGTTGAGAGTGGAGGTATACAGACAATTTCTCAAGGCAACACCAACTAAACAAGAGAGGCTGATGTCAGTATATGATATCCAAGAGGAAAAGATAATCCTCAGCCATTTTAAACCCAAAGTACCACAACCTCACTCAGCTGAAGATTTTGTAAAAACAAAGCTAGAAGTCATGGCAAAAGACATTCACCCCATGGATCAGATAGAGCTGCATAAGCAAACGGGGGAAATGGTCTATGCCACACTGGTACACAAGGCCACAATGGCCCATGAATTGAAAGAATCTCTGAATAACACCAACACTCAGCTAGATTTGGAGAGAATGTCCTCCACGGCCAAGGACAACAGGATCAAAACACTGGAGGACATCATTGTGGACTTAGGACATGATCCTAAGGATCCTAAGGGTGTGAGGGCCCTTATGAAAAAGAAAGAGGATGATATTGCTGCATTGAAGAAAAGACTGAAATTGCTTCCTACTAAGCA
This sequence comes from Pinus tabuliformis, assembly GCA_031772625.1. Taxonomy (NCBI): domain Eukaryota; kingdom Viridiplantae; phylum Streptophyta; class Pinopsida; order Pinales; family Pinaceae; genus Pinus; species Pinus tabuliformis. Next base: position 297,114,597 of record CM062810.1, on the reverse strand, counting down.
CCCTCAAACAACAGAATTGCAAAAAGAAAAGGAGTCTGAAGATCAATTGGACCTAATAATGCAGCTGAATCAAAGAGTGATTGATCTGGAGAAGGAGCTAGAAAGGGCACTGCTAGACAAACAGGGAGAATCAACCTCCCAACCTCCTCAGACTGCCTCAACCACTGCCACAACTACAGAGGCAACAGTGACCCCTGCAATGGCTATAGCAACAATAGATGCGGCAGCAGCAACAACAACAACTCCTGAGTCCAGCTTAAACATGGATGAATTGACAAAAGTTATCAAAGAGCTGGAGCTTCAGGCGACAGAGATCAAATAAGCCAAGGAGAAATTGGAAGAGCTGGAAGCTAAGTATGACAAATCCAAGATGACTGTAGCAGAGCAGACCAGAGAGATTAAGTCCCTCAAAGACAAAATAAAGGCCTTAGAGAAAGAACTAAAACTAGAAAATACTCTGGCAGAAATAAAAAGGATTTTGTGGGCCCGGATTGACCACTCCCTTACCAAACAATGGAAGTCAATCAAAATAGTGCATGAACAGATGGAATTAATAGGCCAAGCACAAATTGAGAGCCAGAAAGCCAGAAAAACACTAGGGAATAGGCCTGAGCAGGCCAACAGGATGATAAATTTCCTTAACAACCAGACCAAGGAGGAGTTGGCAGCCCTGAACATCATCAACAGAACAGATGTTGTCCTCACAGCTAAAAAGGTGCTGACACTCAGAAATTTTGTACAAACTGTAGAGAGAAAATGTCATGAAATGCAGGCTGAGGTGGATGAATACAAGCTTAAAATGGGAGCAATGCAAGACAAGGGATTGCCTAGCCTACTGACCAGCACGGGAAGACTGCTCCCCCGTGAGCAATATGCTACGAGGATGAAATTTTTTATTGAAAATCTGATCACAGCATCCGCCAGTACTTCTGAAGAAACAGAACCTCCATCAGGGCAGAGCCTCTATGACAAGCTTGAAAATCTGTTCTACATTGAGCATGAGATTAATCATTTATTTGATGTCCCACCAAATTTTTACAGGTATACGGAGGCAGATGAAACCTTGATAAAGATACGAAGACACCAACTGCCCAAGGAAGATTGGTGGTAGGCAATGCTGCAAATTTTGCCTCAGTAATCTCAACTTAGTCAGTCCTAGTCCGCTTCAGCTCAAACAAAGTCAAAAGCAAAACCAGGGCAGCATGCAAAGCGGCCAAAAAAGATGACTCAGCATAAATACCACGACAGCAAGCCAAGACAAAGGAAATGCGTAGATTTTGGGCAATACAGCTGCAGCCGACTCAATGTGTCACAAAGTCAAAATTCTCTGACAATTTTGGACAGCTAATACACTAAGCAGTTATTACAGCATTTATTCTCTCAGCTGCAATTCTCCAGGAGTTGGCACAGTATTTATGAGCCATTAATTCATCAGCTAGATATTTTCTGATCTAAATTTTGTATATATACCTCCCCTGGCAACGTATTCGAGGTTGGTGATTTTCTCTCTAAGACAATATATTTTATATTTTCAGATGATCTAATGCAAAAGGCTGGAAAAGCTCATTATCTCCTGAATGCTTGATGTCTCAATGATGCTCTGTGTGCTGTTACAGAATTATTGTGCTGTCTAATGGAACAATAAGTTTTCTTAAACTATGTTTTATCTTCTTATGTTTGTTTGAATCATATGCATGTTTCACCAGTCTAACAATAGAGAAAAAGAATAGTACAGGAAATGTTTGATTACACCTTGTGCTCAATCTCTGTCGTTGAAAATGTTTTCTTCAGAATTAATCATGGACATGAATTCTTAATTGCTCATGTTCGTATCGGTTCTATAAATATGAATGTTATCCAGGAATTCTTCAATGCTCCTAAGTAATGTTCCCACTGTTCCCCATATTAGCTTACTGAAAGATCCTTAGTTGCCTTTCACGCCCTGATTCCATCCCATCCAATTACAGATTTAAAGAATTGTTCCCTAGACACTTATCTGGCTCTGTAGCATCACTGTTGTTTCAACACAGACATATCAAGCAATTAAACATCACTGACTCCATGCCCAATGGCCTAGATCACCCTGCAAAAATATACCTATTCTGACTGAAATCATCATCCAGCAAATTCAAAACAAAACCTTGTGCATCATAGCTAGCCTAAAACATCATACAAACAAAGTTAAATCATAAAGAGAGAGCCCTCTCTGGTTACAGGTAGGCTAGGAACTGTGACCCAAAGATTGGTTAGTGGTTACCTCTAGGAGTCAAAGGGGACAACCTGAGTGCTAACATAATTGGCGACTCCACTGGGGACAGAACGGATTTTTCAACTGCTGTCTGCTTTAGATAGTGGTTCCAAAAACTTGAGCATTTCCTTAACAATTCTGAAAATATTCTTAAAAATACCAAACACAAGTTTGGAAGCTGGCTCCTAAAAAGAGAACTAGGCATACCAGGTCAAATCCTGACCCAAATCCCCCACCTGTTTTCGATAATCCTAATTTGATTCCCAAGACTCTTAGGAACCAAAAGAATTTGCTGATTCCAGCCCTGAGGCAGTTCAACAAAGTTATATCCCAACCCCTGCTAAACCATCGGTTCATCCCCATATAACCCAGTCTTCCCCCTCTTCCTCATCCACTTCCCAAAATATACTATTCGCACATCCAACCAATACACAAACTGCTATTGTTGTCCCTGTTGTTCCAGCTGTTCCCCTTCTACCTGTTGTCCTATTGATCCCTGCAAATATGGCTAATCGATATGCCCCCCTTCATGTACCTGCTAATGCTGGGGCTATGCCTCAGGACTACCAAAGTAAGATCACTTATTTTGATGGAACCAATACGTGCACTGCCTTACAACATACCAAGAAAATGTAAGATTACTTTGAAAACTATGAAATAGACGATGATGATGTGAGAATGAAAATTTTTGTCCAAAGTTTAACAGGTGAAGTAAGAACTTGGTTTAGAGCACTTGCTGCAAATTCCATAGCCAATTCGGGCGCTCTTTATCAATCCTTCCTGAACAGATGGGAAAAGAAAAAGGATCCTCTACACATTTTATCGGAGTATGACACCATAAGGAGAGGCCCACAAGAAACTGTCCTAGATTATTGTACTAGATTTAACACTGTTTATGATGCCATTCCTCAAAATCTTAGGCCTCCACCTGATTTAGCCTTAATCAAATTTCCGGATGGGTTTGATGCTGATATGGAATATCAATTAAGGGAAAGAGCCCCTGCGACCTTGGCTGACATGCAAAACATAGCTGTAAGTGTAGAGGCAAATCTGATTGCCAAAAGAAATTGGGCAAGAGCTGAAAGAAGAACTACTTTTAAGGAAGAACCCTCAGCATTCGAGCAAAAGCTAAATGCAATCATCAAAGTTATGGACAGACTTGGGGATAGGGTAGAAACCATTGAAAGAAAATCATCATGGGAAGGTCAAACAAGCACTGCTAGAAATCCAAATTTTAGAAAGAATCAAAATCCCAATGTTGGAAGGGTTGATCTTGACCAGCACATTAGACCTCCTTTCCAAGAAAATTATGCTGAGGCCTCAACATCTAGTGAACCAACTGAGGAGCCTCACATCAACCTAATGGGTTTAGACAGTGAACATTAGGTCTTTTTAACACAAGAAGATCAAGAGGTTTATAATGACAATCAATTTCACACTAAGTCAGGAGAATCATTTGATTTTAGAGAAGGTTATGATGCAGCAGTCTATGAGGTACATAAACAGTATAAACTAAGGAGTAGAACTATAGATGTACCTGAACCTCTTAAACCAAGGGACAGTAAGCAGCCAAAAAAGACCAATGACAAGACTGTTCTTCCAGAATCCGCTGGCAACTCAAACCCACATACCACAGAAGTCACTGTGGAGGATATCTCAGAACAACAACCCTCTGAAAACCAGCCAGGCCCACCCCATCCTTCAAAGGTAAGGTCACATACCACCTCTGAAAATAAATATGGTACCAATTTCACTCAAAATCATGCCAACCATGAAGAAAGGACTACTGAAAACCCAGCTGAAAGGGAAAAATTTGATGCACTTAATGCCAAAATCCAATTGGAAAAGCCCTTTAACTTGGAAACAGAAATAAGTAAGCTAAAGATATCGGTCCCTCTTTCTGAATTGGCCAAACATTAGGTGTACAGACAGCAGATTAATAGGTCACTCCAAATATCAGACAACAAAGACGCTGTCAATGTGCTAGATGATCAACTTGAGTTACTGTTTGGTCCTGAGGTTAATGGAAAAACAGCAAGTGGAGGGGTTCCACCCTTCTATGTCAGTTTAAACATTCATGATAAGGTTCTACACAATGCAATGTTTGATTCCGGGGCCTCACACAACTTAATGCCCAAATCTGTAATGGAAAAACTTGACTTGGACATCACAAGACCTTATAAAGATTTATTCTCATTTGATTCAAGCCAAGTCAGGTGCCTAGGCTTGATTAAAGATTTATGTGTCTCCCTGGTCCAATACCCAACCAAAACAATTTTGATGGATGTAGTGGTAGCTGATATACCTCCTAAGTATGGTATGCTCTTGTCCAGATCCTGGGGGGCCAAACTCCAAGGATCTTTGCAGTTGGATATGTCCTACGCTACCATTTCGGTCTTTGGACAGCCAAAGAGATTGTACCGCGAAACATTAATGAAATATGTGGTAAGCAGCCAAGAGAAGCCCCAGAACTTCCCAATCTATTCAATACACTCTGACATGGATTCATTTATTCTCTATAATACTGACATCTGCAGCAAGGCTTATTCTGAACTATTAATGGCAGCAGAGACAGAGGAGTTGAATGAACAATGTGCCTCCAAAGACCAAAGGACTGTAGGTATAGCTGATAAAACAAAGGAACATGATGTATCAAGTGTCTTGCAAGAAACCAATCTGCCCATGATCCAATTTTCTAAAGATCTCAATCCAAATCTTGATCATGAAACCTTATGGTACCTAGAATTTGATGGTTCTGTAAACAAGTTAGGAGCTGGGGCAGGAGTCTGGATCCACAATATGCAGAATGACAGAGCTGAAGGTCATGCATATCGGCTAAATTTTCGATGCACAAATAATATGGCTGAGTATGAAGCCCTTCTGTTAGGTCTCAAACTCACAAAGAATTTAGGTGCAACCAAAATTTCAATCTTAGGAGATTCAGATCTGATCATACAACAGATGAAAGGAAACTTTATCACTAATGATCTAAGGCTAAAGGCCTATAAAGGAGCAGCTACCCAAGTACTTGATACCTTCTCAGAATCCCAGCTAACTAAAATTTCTAGAGAGCTCAATCTACATGCTCATAGCCTGGCAACCTTTGCCAGCACTTGCAAGCTACCTTTCAAACCCAATCACACTTTTACTGCTGAAATCAAACATAGACCTGCAGTCCCGGATAACATCAAGAATTGGCAAGTCTTTGAGAGTGACACACAGATAAATAACTTCCTCACTTTAAAGGAAGAATTTTCCGGCATGAACATTGATACTAGCACTAGAGATGATCAACCACAGGCATACACAATTACACAGAATATGTCAGCCGAAACAACAAATCTGGTTTTGCATCCTACCACCTTTAACAACGAAAGTATACAAAAGTTGAGGCAAATAGATGAAGATGAACTGGCTGAAACAGAAGCAGAGGTAATTGAGTTAAAAGATAATTTTCTGCCCACAGGTTTAACCCCTTTGGAGGATCTGTTTGATTCAAATGATATCTCAAGAAAACCAAAAATGCAACCTCTAAATGCTGAAATTGAAGACTGTAATATTGGAACCACAGACAATCCCAAAATGATAAAATTATCCAGGGCATTACCAGCTGACCAGAAGTTGAAATACATTGGACTGTTCAAAGAATTCCAAGATATTTTCGCTTGGAGTTACGAGGACCTCAAGTCCTATGATACCACAGTTATCCAACACACAATACCTTTGAAAGAAAATAAAAAACCTTTTAAACAGAAGCTTAGGAGAGTGAATCCGGTCCTCCTCCCCCTCATTGAAAAAGAAGTTAAACGTATGTATGAAGCAGGAATCATTGCTCCAATCAGGTTCTCATAGTGGATTTCAAACCTAGTGCCCACTAGGAAGAAGACGGGAGAGATTAGACTATGTGTTGACCTAAGGAATTTGAACAAAGTCTCTCTCAAAGACCATTATAGTGGCAGCTATGAGGTTTGATCCTGGGTCTCCCATGGATTAAACTTGATAGTTACTGATTCACCATGTGGTTAAAAAAAAAAAAAAAAAAGACCATTACCCCTTACCAAAAATGGATCATATCCTACAAAGGGTAGTGGGAGCCTCTAGGATCTCGTTGTTGGATGGATTCTCTGGATTCAATCAGATTTTAGTACACCCGGATGATCAAGACAAAACTGCATTTACAACACCTTGGGGGACTTTCAAATATGTCAAAATGCCTTTTGGGCTTAAAAATGCAGGGGCCACATTCCAAAGAGCAATGGATATTGCCTTTTCCAAAGAAATCCATGATTTCCTAGTTGTCTATCTCGATGATCTTACCGCCTTTTCAAAATCAGATCAAGAACACTTAGAAAATTTAAGGCAAATTTTCCTAATTTGCAAAAAATATGGCATATCTTTGAATCCAAAGAAATCACTGTTCGGCTTGGAGGAAGGTAAACTCTTAGGGCACATAATCTCAAGAGATGGTATTAGGATTGATCCGGACAGAATTCAAGCTATCCTTCAGGTTCCCCATCCAAGAAATATCAAAGAACTACAAGGCTTTTTAGGAAAGATCAACTTCTTGAGAAGGTTTATTCCTAATTTGGCTAAGCTCATAAGACTGTTAAACAATATGTTGAAAAAGGATTCCAAGGTCAAATGGACCATGGAAGCTAGACAAGCCTTTGAGGATATTAAAAGAGCATTGACAAACACACCAGTCCTAACAAGCCCTAGGTTTGATAGAGATTTTATCATTTTTTCTTTCGCATCTGAGCATACAATTGCTGTTGTTCTGTTACAGAAAGATGACCAAGGATGTGAAAAACCCATTGCATTTTTCAGTAGGGCCCTTAGAGATGCTCCCTTGAAATATCAGATCATGGAAAAGCAAGCCTATGCATTGGTAAAAGCCATCAAGGACTTTAGAATCTATATCCTGTACTCTCATATAATTGCCTATGTCCCTAATGCAGTGGTCAAGGACATTCTAACCCAAGAAGGAATTGAAGGCAAAAGGGGCAAATGGATTGCCAATATCTTAGAATATGACATCGAAATAAAGCCTACCAAACTAATAAAAGGACAAGGTCTAGCCAAGCTGATGACTGAAACCAACTTTCAAGCCCTTGACATTAATGAACTGGACAACGAACAGGAGATGGCGACTCCACAGATCAACCAAGCCTTTATGCAATCTCCCTGGTATGCTGATATATGTTTTGTATTGTTAAACCTGCAAGCTCCTCCAGGGTTGTCCAGAACCAAGAAAAGGTTCTTGAAAATGAAAGCATCAAAGTTTTGTATCATAGACAATGTTTTGTTTTGGAGAAATCACGAAGGAATCTTACTTAATTGCCTAACATTGGATGAAACTGATAATGTCCTCAAAGAATTTCATGCAGGTGACTGTGGAGGACACTTATACTGGAAGTCCACAGCTGATAAAATCCTAAGGGCTAGATTTTATTGGCCTTGCTTGTTTACTGATGTGAGAAAATTTGTAATGTCTTGCCACAAATGCCAAATTTTTGAAGGCAAGAGAAAGCTGCTGCCTTTACCACTCAAGCCAATTTCAACTGAGAGACCATTCCAGCAATGGGGTTTAGACTTCATTGGTGAAATTCACCCTCCATCCTCTGGCCAGCATAGGTGGATTCTGACTGCTACAGACTACTTTACCAAATGGATAGAAGCCATCCCTTGTAGGCAAGCCAATGACTCCATTATTATACAATTTCTAGAAACCAACATCTTGTCCAGGTTTGGCTGTCCAGACAAAATTATTACAGACAATGCTGCTGCTTTCAAGTCCAAAAAAATGATCAACTTTTGTCACAAATATCATATGACCTTAGGCCATTCCACTGCCTACTATCCTCAAGGTAATGGCCTAGCTGAGTCTTCTAATAAAAGCCTCATCAACATCATCAAGAAAGTTTTGGAGGAAAATAAAAAGAATTGGCATAAGAAGTTGGTGAATGCACTGTGGGCAGACAGACTGACCACCAAGAGATCAATTGGCACAAGTCCATATGAACTAGTTTATGGAATGAAAGCAAGGTTTCCTTCATCTTTAGGTATTCCTGTAATCAAGTTGCTGCAAGAAATACAAGCTGAACCCAATGACATCCAAAGAAGGATTAATCAGACAATTCACCTACAGCAAACAAGAGAGGAAGTCTATCAAAGAACCCAAGTACTGCAAGAAAAGCTCAAAAGAATATTTGACAAAAGAACCAAAGCTGAAGACTTCTTTTTAGGAAACAAAGTGCTGAGATGGGATTCCAGGAGGGAGGACAAAGGGAAACATGGTAAATTTGATTTCTTATGGAAGGGACCTTATGTCACTTATGCTGTACAAGGTAATAACACCTATTTTCTAAAGAGTTTGGATGGCTCAAACACTGAGGAAGGCCCAGTCAATGGGAGGATGCTCAAGCATTATTTTGACCCGCTTTGATCAAACACTACACAGTCATATATTGTACATAAATATTTGTATTTCCAGTATTTTCATTTACAGTAGATAAATAAAGCGCCAAGTGGAACAGATTTTGAGAAAAATCAGGATACTGCATCATTTTTGGAATATGTTTTGGTCCTATCATTGGAAAGTAAGAGAAAACACTTGGAAACTATCAAGGTGATGAGGAGAACTCAGAGAAATAGCTAAAAAAAACAGAGCTGTAATTTCGCAGCAAATCAGCTCAGTGGATACCTCGTACAAGTATCTAAGATCCAGATCAATAGTCTCCAACAACAGGAAAATTCAGACTACAGCAAGAATGGAGAAATAAGGCAATATGACCTATTGTTCTTGGCTTTTCATCTGGAAAAGCCATCCCCAAGTGGAGCCACTATTAGCCTCCTATACCAATAGGTTTTCATTTTTCATGATTGAAAGTGGAAGTTCCAAAAATGTTCATCTTCCGTGGTACTAAGGTTCCATTTTTGTGAAGGAAACAGACAGTTAAAAAATGTAAAGAGGGTATGCCTTAAAAGAATAATCAAAAGGCAAGAAAATGAACTGGTCAAAAGGAAAAATAAATGAAATGAACCCAAAATAAAGACCATGAAAGTGGCTAAGCCAAAATGCCACTGCTATCTTGATGGATGGTCCAACAGTTCAAGCTGGGCCATAGCATGTTTTAAATTGCCTGTTCTAGACTAGAGGGAAAGTACTTGCTCAAACAGTTCAAGCTTGGAAGATGACTAGTTGGATAGAGAAAGGAAGGAGCCCAACTGCTTAATCTGGGCCCTTGGAAGACATAAGGGTAGACTTAGATAGGAGGGCAGCAAAAAGAAAAGAGGATTATCAGGGTTTGCAAGGCTAAGTGCACCCATCCAAAAGAAGAAAGAATGTTAGGCATATTAGGCAGGGTAGGCAGTTGAAGGTTGCAGAAAACAAGATCTAAACACATGATATATGAAAATCATATCTGATCTCACCAATAAGAGAAAGGCAAGAGCAATGGCCTATATGGCAAACTACCAAACCATCACTAACTTCCCTCATTTCCTTCAAAAGTTTTCTTACTAACATCCCCTTGAGGACTGTAGGATCTGCCTAAACAGTCCTCCTTACATTTCTCATTTGTGAATTTCATGTCAAGTTGTGACCTCCTTCTCCGAAAAGAAGCCACATTTCTTGTGTAAAATCATTCCTCACTCTCATCTACTTCTAAATCTAAGTTTACTCATTAAACTTAGCCCTCTGTTCCTCTTTCACATACCAAATCAATATTAATTTCTAAACTTACTATATAGCTCCCTAAGTGCTCCCCCTCCCCCTACTATTATAGCATTTTATGCAAAAAACCCAAAAAAAAATGTAAATATTCCCCCCTTTTAGCATTATAGCTAAGTAGCATTGTCATGGGAGACATTAGTCCATCTGGGACTCTAGTCAACCCTTACCTTGGAATTAATCTAACCCGTGGTTAGATTAATAGGCTATAGCTAAACCCTTACCCATCATTCACCCGAAAAACCTTTGAAAATTCACCCCCGCGGTCAAACCCAATGTTTAAATATTTTGTTAAGCCCCGTCGCATTAACCCTTATCCATTTGAAACCCATAAAACCCTCCAAAACCAAAGTTTTTGAACCCGCAGCATTTAAATATTATTTAATTATCGGGCGGGTCCCGCAGCAAACGTGCACGCCGTGTCGGAGCGCCCGCCAACCGTTGATCTCCCGCCGCACCTAATCCAACGGTGGGCGGGTAATCTGGGCGGTGGATGTGTCATTGTTTAGCGTCCAGGGAGCGGGTGGTTTTGCTCGCGTACGCAGGACATGCGTTGGCCGCTGGGGTTGTTCGGAGCCCTCCTCCCCAATACCACCTTTCCCCAAAGGCGGTGCAGGGAAATCGGAAACCACCTTCCCACAAACCGCCACCCCTGTTGCGTCAGCCCCTTGTCACGGTGACGTCACGCCCAAGGCCCCCGCCACTGTGCCGCGTCGCCCTCCACGCCGTCTTGCCACCTCCGCATGCCTCCACCGTGTCCCGCCACGCTGGCATCCAAGTCAGCATCCACGTCACCATCCGTACCCGGGGCCCGCTGATGACGTCATGCTGACGTCATCACGAAAAAGCGCCAAAAAGCCATATGCACCAAATTTATCGTTATAAGCACGAAAATGGACCGTTTTTGGTCATTTTCGTTGGAAAGGTGAGGGAGCTGTTTTGCTCATTTATGCCAAAATTTCCTCCATATTTCGAATTCAAAAGATTTTGACGCTGCCACCTGCAAAATTCAACTACATTCTTCACCCGTCGATCAACCCGATAGCTCTCGGCGCTAATTATCCAGGTATTTTTGCAAACCAACCCGTTTGCCATGTTCTTCCCATTCTCTGTGAATTTGCTACTAAATTTCCTAAAGAACTCATAAATTAATAATGTTCACCTGTTAAGGAATAACCTTCAAAGATCTAAGGCACCCTATATTCAAGTTTTCACTATTACACAGTTGTTTTAGGCTTAAATGCACGTTAAACTCTCACGCCTGCCCGGCATTGTTCCCTTTTGCTGAGTGTATGATTTAAAGACTTTATTTTTCACCAGACTATAATCTTGCTCCCCTCTACAATTTGCCCTCACTGTCCATAATTCCTGTGAATTCATAAGAAGAAATTAGAGTTAAGTCTACTCCTCCAAGTTGCTCCTTCCAAAAGGCAAATCTGGCCCCATCTGCATTTAGTCTGCCACCTTGCTTCTAAAAGCCTTACAAGCTATCATATTCAAACTGTTACACTTAGAAGCTGCATTCTAAAGATAACACCTGGAGGTTATACAATAGCTACACCATCAACTCTCAGTGTTGCTCCTATGAATCCGCCAAACAAGGAGCTTGAGGCCATGCCTCTTGCTGACAGAGATTACCTCATCCAGGACCTTGTGGCTGATAGGAACCATTTACAGACCTTTCGCCAATTGAGGGACAGCTATTTGAGCAACAATGACATGTATGGGATATGGGTGTCCAATCTGCCTTACTATTTCCTCCCATCTGTCAATATTTTTCCAGAAATCATCTGCTTATGTGCTGAGAATTATGATCCAACTCAGAGAATTGTCAAGTCTCCATCTGGGAGCATACTCTTCCACATCAATCCTGACTCCATCAACCAAATGCTCAACTTCAAGCAAACTCAGCTGCTGTTTCCCTTTTCCATGAACTATTTACTGGATGAAAGCGTGAAACTTTCCACTGCTAACATTGAGAAGGTCACCAAGACATTCATGAGAGCTGACCGCCAGCCTACAGGGCCAGCTCCTTTCTTGTATGTCCATTTCACTGATATAGGAAAACTCCTGGTTGACATGATCTCCTATGTGTTGGGCTACAAAACTAGTGAGCACATTGATGAGACAGTGCTAGTATTATTAGCTGCTTACAGCCCAGGCCAGCCTCCCGCCTACAAATATAACTTTGCCAAGTTTATAGCCAACAAAATACATGACCAACTCTTGAAAGTGGATAGGGAGGGTGTGTTCAAATATTCATCATATATCTACCACTTGTTCATGTATTATCAGTCTGAGGCCTTTCAATGCCCTATCAAGAAGCTGGATTCTAGGGGAGAAAGGAGGTTTGTCATCTTCTGGTCATCGGTTTTCCACCAAGTCCAAGATTCACCATATTCATACTGTGAATTTATTGACCAGTTTTTCTACCCGGTCTCTTGCCTATTGATGAGATCCCCTCCTCCCAGACTGTCATTTGAAATCCAGAAAACTCTGCAGCTGTCCAAGAACTATAAAATAGGTGATTGGTACCTATACCAAAATCATACAGTCATCAGAATCTATGGCTGTGAGCTCTGTCCATATAGGCTCCCAAGATATGTACCAATGAGAATGTTTTCCTTGGAATACTATAGGCAGCTCATTAACTCTGACCTTACCCACTTTCATAGTGCCAAGAAGAAAGCCCATCTCAAGTTCAAAGACCACCTGGGCCCCTTTATCATGAATAAGAAAGAGGGTTGGCAAGAGGCTGAGCAAATTCTCAGAGATAAATATAAGCTATCAAGAAGCTTCTGGTGGGTCCCTTATGACCCTGAAGGCTTCATCAGTGCTAGAAGAGTCAAGTACAGGCTGCTAGGGTATAAGCACTGTAAATTTCCACAAATTGAGCAGTATGCCAACCAACAGGAATGGTTGCAGGGCACATTAATTGAGGAACTAACTCAAGAAGAAATAATGGAAAGAAATGTCAAGGATTTAGAAAAAACTCTCGACTTAGATTCTGTGCAGCAGGTAACTTTCAAGCAGCTGCATCCAATTGGAGAAGGTACCTCCACTGCTGCAACCGAACCAGTCACCCAGGGGCCATCTACATCAGCATTAGTTACAGAAAAAGGCAAGGGAATAATGGGTGAAGAAAAAGAAGTAGTGAAAGAAAAGCCTGCCTCCTCAATTGGGCAGCTGCAAGAACAAACCCCTCCGCCACAAACAGAGGCACCAACAGTGCCTGCCTTGCAGACCCCTGCACATGAGGAAAGGGGCAAGAAACGGGACCGAGAAGAGTCCACACCTGCTAGTGGATCCTCTCAGCAACCCGAAGCCAAAAGACAAAGGGTTGATTCTCCGGTCATAGAAGAAATCAGCGAGGAAATCCTTGAGAGCCCAAGGAAAGAAAGAGGAGACAGCCAGCAGACAGCCACAAGCTCTTTTCAACAAGAGCAAGGAGTACAGCTTGGCATGGAGGTGTCCTCCTCCACTCAGCAGAGCAAGAAGCCTTCCAGCACCAAGGCTTCCTTCAAAGAGATAAAGGCACAAAATGAGCTGTTGAGAGTGGAGGTATACAAACAATTTCTCAAGGCAACACCAACTAAACAAGAGAGGCTGATGTCAGTATATGATATCCAAGAGGAAAAGATAATCCTCAGCCATTTTAAACCCAAAGTACCGCGGCCTCACTTAGCTGCAGATTTTGTAAAAACAAAGCTAGAAGTCATTGCAAAAGACATTCACCCCATGGATCAGATACAGCTGCATAAGCAAACGGGGGAAATGGTCTATGCCACACTAGTACACAGGGCCACAATGGCCCATGAATTGAAAGAATCTCTGAAGAACACCAACACTCAGCTAGATTTGGAGAGAATGTCCTCCAAGGCCAAGGACAACAGGATCAAAACACTGGGGGACATCATTGTGGACTTAGGACATGATCCTAAGGATCCTAAGGGTGTGAGGGCCCTTAGGAAAAAGAAAGAGGATGATATTGCTTCATTGAAGAAAAGACTGAAATTGCTTCCTACTGAGCACCCGCAAACAACAGAATTGCAAAAAGAAAAGGAGTCTGAAGATCAATTGGACCTAATAATATAGCTGAATCAAAGAGTGACTGATTTGGAGAAGGAGCTAGAAAGGGCACTGCTAGACAAACAGGGAGAATCAACCTCCCAACCTCCTCAGACTGCCTCAACCACTGCCACAACTACAGAGGCAGCAGCGACCCCTGCAACGGCTACAGCAACAACAGATGCGGCAGCAGCAACAACAACAGCTCCTGAGTCCAGCTTAAACATGGATGAATTGACAAAAGTTATCAAAGAGCTGGAGCTTCAGGCGACAGAGATCAAACAAGCCAAGGAGAAATTGGCAGAGCTGGAAGCTAAGTATGACAAATCCAAGATGACTGTAGCAGAGCAGACCAGAGAGATTAAGGCCCTCAAAGACAAAATAAAGGCCTTAGAGAAAGAACTGAAACTAGAAAATACTCTGGCAGAAATAAAAAGGATTTTGTGGGCCCGGATTGACCACTCCCTTACCAGACAATGGAAGTCAATCAAAACAGTGCATGAACAGATGGAATTAATAGGCCAAGCACAAATTGAGAGCCAGAAAGCCAGAACAGCACTAGGGAATAGGCCTGAGCAGGCCAACAGGATGATAAATTTCCTTAACAATTAGACCAAGGAGGAGTTGGCAGCCCTGAACATCATCAACAGAACAGATGTTGTCCTCACAGCTAAAAAGGTGCTGACCCTCAGAAATTTTGTACAAACTGTAGAGAGAAAATGTCATGAAATGCAGGCTGAGGTGGATGAATACAAGCTTAAAATGGGAGCACTGCAAGACAAGGGATTGCCCAGCCTACTGACCAGCACGGGAAGACTACTCCCCCGTGAGCAATATGCTACGAGGATGACAAATTTTATTGAAAATCAGATCACAACATCCGCCAGTACTTCTGAAGAAACAAGACCTCCATCAGGGCAGAGCCTCTATGACAAGCTTGAAAATCTATTCTACATTGAGCATGAGATTAATCACTTATTTGAGGTCCCACCAAATTTTTACAGGTATACAGAGGCAGATGAAACCTTGATAAAGATATGAAGACACCAACTGCCCAAGGAAGATTGGTGGCAGGCAATGCTGCAAATTTTGCCTCAGTAATCTCAGTTTAGTCAGTCCTAGTCCGCTTCAGCTCAAACAAAGTCAAAAGCAAAATCAGGACAGCATGCAAAGCGGCCAAAAAAGATGACTCAGCATAAATACCACGACAGCAAGCCAAGACAAAGGAAATGTGCAGATTTTGGGCAATACGGCTCCAGCTGACTCAATGTGTCACAAAGTCAAAATTCTCTG
Organism: Pinus tabuliformis; assembly: GCA_031772625.1. Lineage (NCBI taxonomy): Eukaryota > Viridiplantae > Streptophyta > Pinopsida > Pinales > Pinaceae > Pinus > Pinus tabuliformis. The sequence goes on along the minus strand of CM062810.1, from coordinate 297,099,256 downwards.
ACAATTTTGGACAGCTAATACACTAAGCAGTTATTACAGCATTTATTCTCTCAGCTGCAATTCTCCAGGAGTTGGCACAGTATTTATGAGCCATTAATTCATCAGCTAGATATTTTCTAATCTAAATTTTGTATATATACCTCCCCTGGCAACGTATTCGGGGTTGGTGATTTTCTCTCTAAGAATATATATTGTATATTTTCAGATGATCTAATGCAAAAGGCTAGAAAAGCTCATTATCTCCTGAATGCTTGATGTATCAATGATGCTCTGCGTGCTGTTATAGAATTCCTGTGCTGTCTAATGGAACAATAAGTTTTCTTAAACTATGTTTTATCTTCTTATGTTTGTTTGAATCATATGCATGTTTCACCAGTCTAACAATAGAGAAAAAGAATAGTACAGGAAATGTTTGCTTACACCTTGTGCTCAATCTCTGTCGTTGAAAATGTTTTCTTCAGAATTAAGCATGGACATGAATTCTTAATTGCTCATGTTCGTATCGGTTCTATAAATATGAATGTTATCCAGGAATTCTTCAATGCTCCTAAGTAATGTTCCCACTGTTCCCCATATCAGCTTACTGAAAGATCCTTAGTTGCCTTTCATGCCCTGATTCCATCCCATCCAATTACAGATTTAAAGAATTGTTCCCTAGACACTTATCTGGCTCTGTAGCATCACTGTTGTTTCAACACAGACATATCAAGCAATTAAACATCACTGACTCCATGCCCAATGACCTAGATCATCCTGCAAAAATATACCTGTTCTGACTGAAATCATCATCCAGCAAATTCAAAACAAAAACTTGTGCATCATAGCTAGCCTAAAACATCATACAAACAAAGTTAAATCATAAAGAGAGAGCCCTATCTAGTTACAGGTAGGCTAGGACCTGTGACCCAAATATTGGTTAGTGGTTACCTCGGCCGTATTCCCTTAGGAGTCAAAGGGGACAACCTGAGTGTTAACAAGACTCAGGGGGAGTTGAAAGTGTAAAACTTTAGTATTCCAATTCTCATACATAGTTATTATGAAGAGAAGTCACGTATATATGCGAGGTAGAAGATGCACAGTCGTGTATATGGTGTTTCAAATAAAAAGCAGTGGGACAGACTCAGGAAAAGGGGTTTGATATGGTTTAGTCAATAATCAATTATCTATTTTGTTCTCATTAATGATGGTTACAGTCTGCTGACGATATGTGGAAGTGTTTTTGGCCCTCATAAGCTGTTAATAAGTTGATGAATAATTGGTTGATGATGATGCCTTGATGATTCTTACTAACAAATGCAATAATTAGATCTAATCGTAAATAGTTGGTACAGGTTCAAAGGGAGCATATGTTTCTAATAATGCATTGTTGGCATTATATTAGAAGACCTTGGTACATGAGGATAATTATATTGCTTGATCCACATGGTTGTTTGATTTAGGTGACTCTTTTGATGATGGACATATACAAGTTGTTGATCTTGATGTCGATGATAGATGTTGATGGTACATATCATATATGGTGTATTATAGTTGTTGATGACTATCATGGTCTTGTTTAGATTGTTGGTCCTTGTTATAAATGCCATGTATATCATTTGATGTAAAGATCATGAAAAGACCTAATTTGTAACCCCACTATGCATGGGAAGGATGATGAAATACTTGCTTTTTCAGTCATGTATAAACATTTGGTATATCCCCACTTGGTTTGGTGGATGAGTCAAATTTGGTGTATCCCCACTAGGTTGGGTGGATGAGTCAAATTTGGTGTATCCACAATTGGTTGGGTGGATGAGTCAAATTTGGTGTGTCCCCACTTGGTTGGGTGATTGATCTATGTATGATTCATTGGTCTTAGGTAGGTCATACTCACTTAGTTGAGTTATATAGTCATGTTATTCTTTTGGAAAATATCTTTGTAGACTTTGCATGTACTCATGGGGAGCATGGACAACATAATCTATATCAAAAGGGGAGAATATCTTGGTCTACCGTTTGCCCTTGATGTCAAAGGGGGAGAGTATCTTGGTGTTGTGGTTACCATCAAGTCTAAAGGGGGATATTGTTGGAATTATGATACAAGTGTTGTCCTTGATGGTAACTCACATACATGATAGTTCACAGTGCAACAGGTTAACAACAAAGGATTACAGATCAGACTGCAGAAATGGTTTAAGAAGTATACGCTAGTTCATTTTGTCCAAGTAGCATGTACATGCAGGTTAACAAAATAAAAGGAGCATATACATATACACACAGTTTCACAGAAGGAAAAGTGCATATGGGATGGAAAATCAAGGTTTTTGTCCAAGGTATTGATCCGAGGTATTTGGTCGAGGTATTGGTCCAAGGTATTTGGTCCCAGGTATTGGTCCTAAATGGTTTTGGTATGAGGTATTGAGAAAGGCCTAAGACTATATAAGGAGGAGAAGATCATTAGGCCATAGTGTTCAAGTGAATGGGTTTCTGAGGAATACTTCTCTGTGAAGTATATGTTATGTTGCAGGGGCTATGATTATGAGATGATCTAAAATATTTTGTGCACCTTGGATACAATGTTAGATCCGGATTATAAGAATTGAAATGACTTATCATTGCATGATCTGATGTTGATTGGGCTAGATATGAATACTAATGGATGTTTTATTTTGTAAATGTTATGATCTGGGTATGACAGAAGTCTGGAATAGTTGTGAAGTTTTAAGTTAGTATTTTCAGATCTGTATGCTGGTTCGCTTTGATAAAAGTGCGTATACATGTTGGTTCGGCACATCAAAGTAGTGTATAAATTATGAAATATGATGTTTGAAGTTGCATTTGGTTCTGGTTGTTGATGCAGAGTTTTGGGTTCTTCTCTGTGTTCTGGTGACAGTGTTCTGAATGTTCAGATTGATTGATTATATTTTGCTTCAGTGATGATGGGTTGTCAGTGATTAGTTGTATTGCAGTGGTGATTTATTTTGAGCTTCAATGTTTTTGATGGGTCCAGTATGAAAATTTGATGAAACGTGGCCTTCATAGTGTGGTGATCTATTCTAGGAGTATCCGGTCTGAAAATTTATGAAATGTGGTCCTTGGAGGAAGAGACAAGGTTGTAGCCTTCTGTAGGCTGGAACCTATGTACTGGTAAACATATCAACCAGTACAAGAGCCAGGGGGTTGGAGCTCCCTTCTAGTATCAGTTGGAAAACGAGTGAAGGTTGGAGCCTTCTGTAGGCTGGTGCCTACGTACTAGTAAATGGATCGGCTAGTACAAGAGCTAGGGGGTTGTAGCTCCCTTCGAGTAGAAGCTGGAGAACAAGAGAAGGTTGTAGCCTTCTATAGGTGGGTGCCTGCATACTGGTATGAGTCTGCATAAGTACAAGATTGTAAATAGGTTTTTCTAATATTAAAAGAAGACAACAGCAGGTAGTTTTTGTCCCACATTAGGTTTCCACCTCAAATCTTGGTGTTCATGTCTGTTGCTTATGTGTGATGGTTTATTTCGTTATTACTACACATGGTTACTGTTTATATGATTAATGAAGTACTGATGCACTGATTACAGATCAAAATATGATGAAGTAATTGAATCATAAGTTTGCTGGATATATGTTGGTTTCTTTAAAGAGAGTTGCGTGTACACGCGAGTTACCTTCATTGAAGTAGTGTATGTAAATTTGAGTATGAAATGAAAAAGTTGTTGATTTGATAATATTGATTCACCCCCCGTCTTAGTATTATTTCCAACATCCTTTTTGTACACTTTAGTGGAATCATCTTCCACTTCTTTCTCTGTTGAGGGATTTTCAGATTCCTTCTCAGTGTCCTTTTAAGGACTCTTCTCTAGGCTCTTCTGTGGACTTTTCTGTGAATCATGTTATGAGTCATGCTATGAGCCTTGTTATGAACTCTGGGATGATCTCTTCTCTGAAGTCTGTTCAAAACCCTACTCTGATTTTTCTTCTAAATTATGCTTGGAATTGTGCTTTGAGACCTTTTCTGAGCTCTGTTCCTTTTCAATATTTGGCTTAGGTATTTCTAATAGGTCCAAAGGGACTTTTAGTAACATTTTCCTCCTGTACTAGTGGAAATGGGCCAAATCTGATGGATTGAATCTCAGAGTAGTCGGATGTTGAACTTGTGAAAATAGCTCAGCTGACTCAAAGAAATCATCAAAATCATCTTCCTCATGGATGAATTACCTTATTTTAATTGAGGCAGTGAAGTTGTGTGCGATCTTATTCGAGTGATACTTCCTGTCAGGAATGGTAGTGAGATTCAAACATAAAATGTGTTTGATTTCAAGCACAACATGCTTGAAATCGTCCAATACATAGACACCACATTGGAGGGGAAAATAAGGCCAAAGGGATTTTTTTTATTCTTTCAATGTTCTGGTTATCCCAACCCCTACACTCTCATAAACAATCTCCCTGGAAGGAAGCTTGTCAATACATACCAAGGGAGGACATGAGGGGGTTCTATGCTTCCAAAAGATTGGACATAAGTAAACAATTCTTCTTCGAAACAACTACCTATTGGTAAAATATAAATTTTGGCCTCATCAGATAACCTAAGGTCCCTTTTGTCAAAAACATCTTGGTGGATAGATAGCATAATCGCCTGGCAGATTTTGTAGAAATGGGTTTGGTAATTGGATTCCCACAAAATTTTGTGATATATGTCAATGGTGTTAAGGTCTTGAATACTCCATTTCCACCCCATAGTTAGGAAACTAGTGGTGACATAGACTGGATCCATAATAAAGGCACTCATAAAAAATGGTGGGACTGTCGTAGTGGTGACAAATGACATTTGTCTATATTCCTGAACTTGTAAGGCAAGGTAGTTAGAAAAAATGGTACCCCAATCCATTATAAAAGAGTTCAGTGCTACATCTATTAGGGGAACCCACTCAACATAAAACTTGGTTGTATCGGCATGCCCAAATAATCTACACATCATAGCTACGACATAAGAGTAGGGAGCAACGAGAGGTGCTATAGGATACATACCTGATTTCTCTTGTTTGAACTTGTTTGAATTGGACCTCCATTGCCAAATTGGGTCTAATGGTTCCTCATTATCTTTTGTGAAATGCTCGAGGAAGGTTTTATCATATACCTTCTATGGGTCTGGTATATGATACATTCTCTTTAGGTTTTTTGTTGTGAAGGAACCAATCACCTATTGTCTTGAAGTCTGGAATGCACAGTCTGAAACGTTAATGTTGTCTATTATCCATTTTACCATATCAATGTATGGTAAAATCTTCGTTCTAGCAGCAATTGTGTGCACGAAAGAACTTGCATCTTCAAAGTAAGAAGCTTTAGAAGAAGTGGTAGCATCTGTTGTTTCTTTGCTTTGAATTATTCTTAGACCCTCGTTTTCCAGCAGATTGTACATAGTTTCCCATGAGGAAGTCCCGCTATCAATAGTGCATGTTGTATCTGAGAATAATGGAGGCATTTCTGTTACATCAGACATAGAGGATTGAGTGGCTTCACTAGACTTCTTTCCTTTCTTAGACTTAGTCATTTTGCTACACAATTCTTTCTCGGGAGAAATCCTACAATACAGAGAATACAGAGCAAATGAAGAGAAAATAGGAGTTAAATGTAAAAGCATGCAAACACATAAATCTTTTAAAATGACAGAAAGAGAAGTTTTAATGCAAATCAATCTGAACAGGTCACCGAATCTCCTTGGGTGTTGAAACCATTAATACAGTTAGAACACAATAATTAACTAGAATCATGGTTTCACATGGTTTGTTTATTATTCATAAATATATTGCATCGCAAAACTTCTTCAGATGTTAAAAAAATTCATTCTTTAAGTGTCGCGTCGATATGATATGGCGATATCACTGTATTGATGTGTTACATATGGGAGATGCGTGATTGTGATAATCACATTATCGCAATATCGCAATCAATGATTTCGGGACAGCAGAGAATAAATATTTCCAAAATCTTTTAGCGAATTTGATTGCAATAAGTGACATGGCAGTGTAGCGAGCCATTAGGTTTATATTTAAGCAGAGCTTTTGTTTAAGCTTTATGATTTCCTCGGGCGCTTTTCTTTAATGAATATCTTTATCGCAATTGGAACCATTTGTAATGATACGAGTAGAGCTTATTGAGATTCTTGCGATATAGCCAGATGCGATATGCTTCTTTAATGGTATAGTTTATTATTTTGTCAGGTCCAATGACTTATCATGTTTCGCAAGAGGGAGGCCTTTTGGATATATTTGCTGTTTGTTATGGGATTGTGATGTGAGGAGCTTCCACCGTAAGGAATTCTCATTAATTCTTTTAAGCTTTTATAAAGAATGAATATGTTTGGGTTCCCTGGGGGCTATCCTTTATCGCAATCGCAAATCTCGATTTGGTAGGTGAACTATTATATTCTTGAGACTTTGAGATATGTGATATTGTCGGATTTTCAATTGAAGTTTCCTTGTTTGATGATTCAAGCTTTAGTGAGGTTTTATTAAAAATAAAATCAAATTTATTCCTAAATTTTTTTAAATTAAATCATATTCCTATGTTTTTTAATTTTTTAAGGGACCCTATTTATTTGTGCCATAATCACCTGAGCCATTTATGGAAAGATAAATGGGTGGTTTTTGCATAACAAAACAATTCGATTCATTGGAAGAACCAGTTATCTCTAGTTATAAGGAAATTTCTAAAAAAATTCTAAGTAAAAATAATTTAGGAAAGAAAAATATTTTTGAAATATTTGGATAAGTAACATTACTCTGAACATAAAAAATCACTTAATTATAATTCTTTTTATATCCTCTTATAGATGAAAATCCTTTTTATCTATATCAGTAATTAATTAGTTGTAAAGATAAAGTATGGGGATTTTACAACTTACCGTTTTAATATACTCATTTGTCATAGTTAGAGCCACTATTGCAAGCAAGCATCTATAGCATTGTCAGGGTTGCCTTTTAACCATCAATGATTTAGAATCCCATCCATATAGGAGTGTAGTCTTTAGAGATAATTTTAAAATCATACATATATTTCATTTTTTCTTTTTTCTTTTTTATTTACTTTTCTTTTTAACAATTTTTTATTACCTGAAAGCCATTGTCTTGGTTTGGTGACTAGGAAGTGACAATTCCATTGATTGGTTGTAATTGAACTGAACAAGCTAGATTATAACAAGACCCCTTGTCTTAAGATTAAAATAATCATAAGCCATTAGCCTGGTTTGGTATTCAGTGTTGTTAATGTCAACCTATTATTTCCCTATTAACATGGTAAGTAGGCTCGTGATGAGACCCCTTATCTTTTAAGGATAATATATTTTTGAATTACACTCTAAAATAGTAAAGTTAATGGACGGGGAGAATCATTGACTCCTTAAGAGTTTTGGATGACAATTTTATAGTTAGAGATGCTTAGCTATAATTACTCTTTACTTTGTTAACGATAACCTTTATTGACTGATAACAGAATAAAAGGATTTTATAAAGTTGAGGTTTTTTAAAGAATTTATAACTTCAATGGAAAAGAAAATTTCAGATTTTTATGATACTTAGCTAATTTTCAAATGTTGTGAATATTTCCTTAAGAATTTCTACTTCAAAAGTGAAAGATAAAAATGTTTCAAGAGATTTTATTGTAAAGCCAAAAGTGATGCTATTTAACATTACTTTCCAAAGAAAAACACAAAAAGTAAATGCAATAATCTTATAGTAGAAGATGTAATCTTCTAAGAAAATATTTTTTTCAAAATAAGGCCATTAACAGGAAGAGAATCTCTCTTTCGTGATAAATCTTGCAATATTAATGTTGATGGGCCTACTTATTCAACAATTTGAAATGGTCCAATCCACATTTTGTATAATTTGGTATGCTTTTCTCTTTCCTCATTTGCCTTATCCTAGTTCAAAACAAGATCTCCAGTTTGAAATGATTTTGTGGAAACAAAATTTCCATCAAAAGAAGATTTCACTAACTATTGATGGCGAGTAGGTGTAAGTTTGGCTTTGTCCCTTTCTTCTTCTATTTTAAGAATTTGAGTCTGTCTTATTTGCATAGAAGAAGAAGGTGTTTCTTTGATAAATTGGACTAGGGATAAAGAGGGAATAACTAGATTTGAAGGGATGATAGCTTCTCTTCCATATACTATTGAATGGAGAATTTCCTATTGAGGCCTTTTGAGTTATTTGATCCACCCATAGTGCAAATGTCAAAGATTTATTTCAATTGTTTTGGATTTGATCAACAGTTCTTTTAATAATCCTTATGAGGTTTTTGTTGGTTGATTTTGTTAAACCATTTCCTTGAGGGTAGTAGTTAGCAGATTATTTAAGTTTAAAACCCCTCTTAAGAGAAAATTCAGTCATATTATTTCCTGAAAAATAAGATGCATTATCAGACATAAGTTCAGTTGGTAAGTCAAATCTAGTAATAATGAATTGATCAATGAATTTAACGATAACATCAGAATTGGCTACCTTTAGTATAATTGCTTCAACCCACTTAGTAAAATAGTTTGTAGCTGCAAGGATATACTTATGTTGCTTTGAGGAATGAGGAAAAATCTCACTTATGATATCCAATCCCCACTGTTCAAAAGGATATTCAATGTGGATTGGTTCTAGAGGTAAGGCAAGTTTCTGTTGTCTCCTACCAGCAGCTTGACATATTTTTCATTTCCTTACATATTCATCGATATCCTTGAACAAGGTCGAGTAATAGTACCCAGCATGTAGGATTTTATGCGCACTAGTATATCCAACAAAATGTCCACCAGTTGGTCCATCATGGAGTTCCGGCAAAACCTTATGTGTTTTAGATTTTTTAAGGCATCTTAATAATACAAAATCGTAATTTATTCTAAATAACACATCATCAATGATTTCATATTAATTTTCTTTCAATCTTAAATCCCTTTTCCCTTTATGATTGAGTTCAAGAGGAGTGTATCCATTTTTCAAACAGAAAATAAGGTCAACATATTGGGATTGTAAATCGTTTAGGCTTACCTCTGATATGTGTACAATGTTACCTAAGTCCTCATCTATTGGTAGGTTGGAAGCTCCTGTAAGCAATCTGCAAAAACCTTGTCCTCTGACAATTTTGGCTAGTCTAATGTCAATATCATATTATTTCAGAGTTACTACCTAATTTTCCCTTTTTTCTCATACTTCCCTTTGCATAAGTAATTGTCTCACTCTTGAGAATGGGACTATTATTTTAGTATGGGTTTTGAGGAGAAAAGGCCTGAAATGCTTTATACATTTGAAAACAGAAAAATCCTATTTTTCCACCTCTGAATAATTTAGTTCAACACCTTCAAAATTAGAACTGAAGAAAGAGATGGGTGCTTCGATTTGTTGATCATTAAATTGTGTTAAAACAACGTCGTAAGATGTTTCAGAAGCGAATGTATACAAAATGAAATGATTAGAAAATTTTGGAGTCATTAAAGAGGGAGTATTCATAATAGCTTGTTTGATTAAATCAAAAGCTTCTCTTTCATTATGTCCCCACTTAAATATTGAATTCTTCTTAATCATGGTTTGTAATGATAAAACAATTTGGGAAAAGTCAGAGACAAGGCTTTTAACAAAATTTATCTGACCTAGAAAAAACTGCATAAATTTTTTATTGTGTGGTAGAGAAATTTCATAAATTTATTTTATTTTGTCTTGATCAATACAAATGCCTTTTTTGGATACAATAAACCCTAGAAGTTTACCTTCGATTAGAGAAAAATAAGACTTTTTTGGATTTAATGAGATTTCGTATTTCTTACAGTGTTCAAAGTTTTGCTTTAAGTCATGTAAATGGTTGTTTTTGTTCATGGAATAAACAATTATATCATCCAAATAGATGATAACAGTTTTTTAATCATACCCTTAAAGGCTATATTCATAGCTATTTGGGAATTTTTCCCTGCGTTAATTAAACCAAAAGGTATTTTTTGGTAGGCATAGGTTCCCCATTTAGTCCTAAATGTAGTCTTTAATCTATCATCTGGATGAACAAGGATTTGGTTATATCCTGAAAATCCATCTAGAAAAGACATTAGTTTTGAACCAGCTACTGATTACAGTATTTGTTCGACGGTCGGTAATGGGAAATTGTCCTTATGAGAAGATTTGTTGAGATTTCTAAAGTCTATACATATGTGAATGTCGCCAATATTCTTCCTGACATGTACTAAGTTAGAAACCCATTTTAAATGCCTAACAGGAAAGATAATCTTGGCTTTAAGGAGTTTATTAAGCTCTGATTTGATTTGACTTTCTAAATTAGGATGAATTAAATCCTTAATTTTTGTTGTACAGGTTCGTCATTGGATATCATGGGAGTGGTGTGATGTATGATAAAGTTATCGTATATTTTAAGATCATCATAGTTCCAAGAAAAGATACCTTTTAATTTTTTTAACAAATGGATAAAGGTTGATCTCTCATCAGGAGAGAGACCAAGTCCTAGATTAGAGTTTTGAGGTTTGACATTAGTTCCAAGGTTTACTAGTTCAAAACTTAAGGTTAAACTTTGGATTTCATAATTAGTAACCTTTTTGAATATATCCTTAAGATCATAAATATCCTCCAATTGTACCACAAATTTAGGTATGGGATTCGCATTAGACTTTTGTTCAACTAATTATCATGCTCATTTTCATCTATTATCTGATCACCATATGACTCTTCTAATGTTAAAAAGTTTATGATATCCTCATCATCGTTAAGGACTCACCAATTGGTGACATTATCGGGAATGGATGGTCGAAAAATTAATTCTACTATCTAGACTGTAATCCTCTGATGGTATAAGCTTGGATGTTATGTTAGCCAAAAGGTAAACACTTGTATTTTGAAGTCTAGGTATAGGAGAGCTGTTGAAAGCTAAAAAATGTGAATTAAGATCGTGGACTAATGATTGGTATTGTTTTAAATGTCCAGAAATACAGTGTGTGGCATTTCTTGCTTAATAACAATTTCTAAATCTCCAAAAACTTGAATATATTTGATATCAGTGCCTCATATTCAGCAGTATTATTTGTGCATTCAAACTCTAACCTACATGCTAACATGTTTTTTTCTCCTTCTAGACCGATTAATATACAACCAGCTCTCACACCATCATTAGATTTAGATCCATCAAAAATATCATGTCCAAAACAAAGTTTTAACTAATGGTTTATCTACAAGATTTATACATCTAGAATAATTTGTTTGATAAAAGTTCTCAATTTTGGAAGTAACAAAGGTGTCCAAAAAAGGAGACTTATGTGTGTTGAAATTTCCTAAAAACGACTTAGTGGAGTAATTTCCAATGATATTATTGTTGAAAGCTACTGGCTCATTCTCACCTTCAAAATTAGTCGTTGTGTGCTTAAAATGATTTTCTCATTCAATTCTAATTTGATTTGGATTTCCATTGTAAGAGAGACACATGTGAGACCAATCTATTGCAAAATAGCCATGGATATTTTCAGACCAATCTCTTCTCAGAATTAAACCATAGAAATCGGTTATATTAGCAACTAGTATGCCAATTACATGAAAAACTTTCGGGTTAGAAGAGAGTCTAATAGTGACTGAATTCATTTCTCCTAAAACTTCTGATCTGATAATGAGATCTAAGACAATAATAAGGTATTACAGACTTATTTGCATGGATTAGTCTATGTCATTTTATGCAATGGATCGATAAGATTACTAAATGCACATACCATGAAGTAGTAAACAAAACATAATAGAAAACACATAACACAGAAAATTTAATGAGGAGTTCACCCAATACTCCTGGGCTACATCTCCTGGTCCAGCCTTCAGTGGTGGCCTCTCTATTATGTCTTCAAGCAGATTTCTTTTTACAACAGTGAGCTCAATTTGAGCCTCACACACAATAGATTACAATAACAAGAGCTTTACTTGATCCTCTCAAGTTTCTCTATGAGTACACAGACTCCCTCAGTGCTCTTTATCTCTATGCAAACTCTGTCTCAGCATTTTCCTGAAATACTGCTCTCCTCCATTGTGCTTTATGTTTGTGGATTTATAGCCAAAAATGTGTTGCTTGTTTGTTTCATGTTCCTGTTTCTCAGTCTCCCCAGCCTCGGTCCACTTCGAATCCCTCTCTCAGTGTGATACAATCATTATTTAATGCCTAGAGGGGAGTTGGCCAGCCATTCTGTAACACCATAGTGCAGCGGGCCTTTGAAACTCCTAAAACAGCCGCGCTCTGCTAAACACAGGGAAAATGTGTTTTAATGGAGAAAGTCCACCAAAACTGAATATATCGGACTTTAAAAGTCCTTAAATATGATTCATTCCCTTATCGGGTCCACCCACAAGTCGCTATCGCATATTGGAAGGCCCCTTTCCTTTGTGTTTTGGAAATACAACGAAAATCGTGAAGATATATTAAAAATGGCTTTGTTACGGACTTGAAATTATATCAAATTTTGCTTATAATGCTATCGGGTCCGACTGTCGCATGGTGTATTGATATCAACTCCGCTCCATGTTTCGACACAATATCGCATATCGCACATGACCCCTCCCAATTGTGTTGCTCCTCTCCATTTGCCGATTACATTAGCACATGTTAACATGGGTCATCAATCTGCGTGCTTGATCGACGGTCCTTGTTGATCCGTGTTGATCGCAATCACAACCGTCATGTGGATTTCGCCTTTAAGCGTTGATAGCCACCGCCGATAGTAATTTTCCGATCAGATCTTGACCGTTGATCGACCAGATCTGATGGCTCTGATTCATGTTGCCTTAAAACCGCCGATACTTTGTTTTCTCTATTTTCACGGGTTTTGGGCCTCCTGATAGTGTTCCTCCACCCTGCTAAGGGTGTGTCCTCTTGCATTAACTTTGATATTTTAAAAGAGTTTGATCTTTGGCATGATTTTTAAAGAGTTTATGAAGACTTAGAGAGCATTATCGACTCCATTTGGATCACGCCTTCCCACTGAAAAAGGATTTTGGGTCACTAAAAGTTGGTTTTCAAGCATCGCTTAAGTGAGGATACAGCTCCCTCACTTGCCCAATCTCTATCCATTTGGCATCGCTGTGTTTTGAACCTTTGAGTCCAATTCTAGGGTACTCCACATCCCCTCTACGTGTTGTTCTCACCTTCTTATCCAGAACTATATCTTCCTGCAGTTCATTGAGGTATTCAGGCAACATACCATCAATGGAAGGCAATTGAATTTGCTCTTCAAGATCTTCAATTAAAGAAGGTTCAAATAGTCTTAAATTTTTTGCGTTTACTACTGAATAGATGTGCATGTATGCTGGCAGATCAAGGCGGAAAGCATTCTCACCAATTTTCTAAAGTACCTTAAAAGGCCCATACCTTATTGGCTTCAGCTTCTTTCCTTCACCTAGCATTCTGTCCTTGCTGATATACAGCCAGACTTGATCGCGAAATTGGAAGCTGTGCTCCACCCGGTGTTTATCATGCCTTGCCTTGTATTTGGCTTGGCTCTTTTCCAGCTGATCCTGCACTGCTTAGTGAATTTCTTAGATCTGTTCAATGAATTTGGTTGCATTATCCACATCATTGTGTCCAGCAACTGCTATGTCTTTTTCAAAGACAAAATCCAAGGGAGACCTTGGTATGAAACCAAAACAGCTCTCAAAAGAAGATTTTTGTGTAGAATAATGTTTAACACAGTTGTAAGCATGTTGCACATAACAAGTGTTGATCCCAAAGCTTGGGATGCTTGGTGCAATAACCCCTGAGAAATTGGATCACTGTCCTATTGACTACCTTTGTTTGGCCATTTGTCTGTGGATGAAAGGTTGTGCTTTTCTTCAGTCTGGTTTCCATTAATTCCCACAGACATAAAACTTCCCAACAAATCGGGAGTCTAGATCAGATACTATGGAAGTGGGTAACCCAAAATGCACCTAGAAATGCTGAAAGAACAATTTGGTTGTTTGTTCAGCTACAATTTTCTTATTACAAGGTATTAAAAGACAAATTTTACTGAACCTGTCCACAATAACATATAAATAGTCATTTCCCTTTCTAGATTTTGGCAATCCCCCAACAAAGTCCATGGAAACACTTTCCCAAGGACGGGAAGGAATTGGTAATGGAGTGTACAAGCCTAGTTTTCTATTGCTGGGCTTGCTTTTAGCACACATGGTACACCCTCTTACATATCTAGAAACTGTTTCGTTCATTTTTGGCCAATAGTAGTATCTTTGCAACTGTGCAACTATTTTACTTACACCAAAATGACCTGATATCAGGGAAGTATGTGCCTCCCTAATTATGTTAATTCTCTCTATTTTTGGAATGCATAGCTTTCCCAAATGATACAAGAGTCAGTCCTTAATATAGTAATCCAATTCTTCTACCTTTTTTCCATTACTTAAAGCTACATATACATCTTTAAAGTGTATATCTTGAGCATATTGTTCAATGTAGCTTTTATGCATTACTTAGTTATGCTTAAGTATAGTAGATGCATTTATGATTGGTTTGGAAAACATATCTGCAACTTTATTGTGTATGCCCTTTTTATATCTGATGATTAAATGAAACTGCTATAGGAAACCATCCATCTATAGTGTCTTGACTGGTGCAATTTAGTTTGTGAGTGCAAGTACTGAAGTGGCTGATTATCAGTATATATTATTGTTTCTTTGCCCATTAAGTAATGTTTCCACTTCTTCACACTCTGAATTAATGCATATAGTTCTTTATCATATGTAGGATAATTAACTACTGTAGAATTAAAAGTCTCAGAATGGTAGCATATGGGTTTACCATGTTGAATCAACACTGCTCCCATGGCATAATCACTGGCATCTGTTTCGATCTCTCAAATGGTTGTTGAAGATTTGGCAATGCTAGTATTGGTGCTGTAGTAATTTTTTCTTTCAAGGTGTTGAAGGCTTTCTGTTGTTTGCCTCCCCACTGAAACACTTTGTTCAATCCTATCAAAGCATGTAAGGGAGCTGTAATTAAGGAAAAGTTAGCAATAAAATTTCTCCAATATTGTGTTGCCCCTAGGAAGCTTCTAACTTCTGTGGCAGACTTGGGTTTAGGCCAGATTACAATGATTGCAACCTTAGAGGGATCTATCTTCAGTTCACCACCCCCTACAATATGACCAAAATAATTCAAAAATGTTTTACCAACTTCACATTTTGATAATTTAACATAGAGATTTTCTTGCTTCAAAACATCTAGAGTCTGCTTTACATGATTTAAATGTTCTTCCCATGTTTTACTGAATACAAGAATGTCATCTAGATATACAATTACAAAATCATCAATAAAAGGCCTGCGTACATCATTCATAACCCTCATGAAAGTGGCAAGAGCATTAGTTAGGCCAAAAAGCATAACTAGCCATTCATACAGCCCTTGCTTTATTTTGAAAGCAGTCTTCCATGCATCTTTCGCAGCTACTCTGACCTGATGGTAACCACTACGTAGGTACAACTTAGAAAAGTAAATAGCCTCTTTCAGCTGATCCAATAAATTATCAATGCGAGGAAGGGGATAATGATTCTTGATCATTATTTTATTCAGTGCTCGGTAATCAATGCACATCCTCCACGAACCATCTTTCTTCCTGACCAACACGATTGGAGATCCGAATGGTGATGTTCTTGGTCTTATGAACCCTTTCTTAAGCATCTCTTGTACCTGCTTCTTGATTTCTACATTCTCTGAAGTGGATAACCTGTACATTCCGATGTTAGGCAATGGAGCATCTTGCTACAAATTAATATCATGTACAATTTCCCTTTTGGGTGGCAAACCTTTAGGTTCTTGAAATAAAATATCATATTCTGAAACAACTTTTTCTAAATCAGCTTGTTGTTTAGCATCACAACCTTCAAATACATTGGTTTTATCAGGCTTCTTTTCCTTTACAACCATTAGTAAAAATTGCTTGCATGAATTTACAATCCTTTTCATCTACCCTAAGTTTATGAGAGTATAATTATTTTTGAGTTTGTGAGCTCTTACAGTATATTCTATTCCATCTTTAACAAGTTGATACTTATTTTCAGCTCTATAGAAAATGGCTTTTCTATCATACAAGTAAGGACTTCCTAAAACAATCCCACATATATCCAAGGGAATTACATCTAACTCAACCTCATCTACAAATGTTGAACCAATGGCAAACCTAAGTTTACATTGTCTAGTCACTTGTAGCTTTTCTTTATCACATAACCAACCTAATGGATATGGCTTCTTGTGAGGTGTGGTTAGTAATCCCAACTTCTTTACAATTGCTTCAGAAATTAAGTTTACTTGTGAGCCACTATCAAATAAAGTATCAATCTTTTGATGCTTGGAAATAACTCTAATATGAAAAAGCTCATGTCTTCTTCTCTCATTTTCTTCACTATCAATAGTTTGGGCAGAATTACTAGTAGATGCTTTAGAATTTTTACCTTATATACATGTGGCTATGATGGTTGTTTCATCACCTAAGTCTAACCCCAAATCTCTCTAAACAACAGTAGCAACCTTCTTCTTCTTACCATCAAAATTCTTGGGTTTCAGCTCTAGATGCAAAGACCAGTGATGTTCATCATCATGTCCATCCTTCTTGCAGTGAGTGCATGATGGTTTGGGCTTTTGTATAGCATTTGCCTTCCTCTCTTTCCATTTCTGCTTCCTATTTTCCTTGTTCTTGATTGCAATGGGTTTTGATGATTCCCTAATCTCTGGGTTCACTTTCTTGCCTCTAGCCTCTAGATGGGTAGCCTAAACAGATACCTCATCTATGCTAGTAGGGTTAAACATGAGAATGGTGTGCCTCAAATAACTATGTAGACCACCTATATACTTCAGCAAAGTGTTGGGTGTGGAGGTTGGTTATCTTCTATATTCAAAGGTTTCAGCCGGATGTATACCCTAGGAAGACTATACACCCCTCCATGTAGGGGGGTAAATCCCCCCTGACTGGGGGGTCTGGGGTCCAGCGGTCCCCCGGCGGGGGTTCAGGGGCAGTGCCCCTGAAGCCAAAAATAAATGTAAAATTGCCTTGTAAAAGTCTAGTAATTTCTAGTCAATCAGGGCCGTTCATTAGGTGGATGATCTGACGGTAGAAGTTATGTTTAATTTAGGGTTTTTTTCCCTAGAAGGCAACCCATCACTATATATGAGGAAATTGTATTACGTCTATGTATATCTGTATTCTGAGTGAGGAAGAGAGAGGAGATTGAGAGTGAAGAGGGTGTTACAGTGGATCTACTATAGGTTGTATCTCTTCAGTTTGTTGGATAATATAATAAAAGAAGGACTGGCTGTTTCTCCATGGACGTAGCCCAAACTAGGTGAACCACATATATCTGTGTCTCTCTTTCTTTATGCATTTTCTGTGTTTATATTTTTGCAATATTTTATGTGTTCCATTGCTTCGTAATATAAAATTTTCTAGCAACTGGTATCAGAGCCAAAGGTCTATTTGGCTGATAAACTCGCAGGAGAGAAGGGTTCTTGGTTCGAGTGGGAGAAATGGCAGAAGATGGTAGGTTTAGGGTCGAGAAATTTAACGACCAAAACTTCTCGCTGTGGAAGATGCAAATTGAAGATTATCTGTATCAGAAAGATCTGTACCTACCATTGGGCAGAAAAACAAAGATGCCAACGAGTATGACAGATGAAGAATGGAACCTTCTCGACAGAAAGGCACTTGGAACAATACGGTTGTGCCTAGCAGCGTCGGTAGCATTTAATATTTCAAAGGAAATGACAACACATGGTTTAATGTCGACATTGTCCAAACTATATGAAAAACCCTCGGCCTCAAATAAGGTATTTCTTATGAAGCGTTTATTTAATATGAATATGTCAGAAGGTGGATCTGTTGCAGACCATTTAAATGATTTTAATACAGTTACAAGTCAGTTAAGTTCTGTAGAGGTAAATTTTGATGATGAAGTTAGGACTCTGTTATTTCTGTGCTCATTACCAGAAAGTTGGAATGGCTTAGTTATGGCCATCAGTAACTCTATCTCTAGATCTAGTACTTTAAAGTTTGATGATGTTGTTGGTGCAATCCTTAGCGAGGAAATGCGACGAAAAAGCTCTGGTGAGACATCAGGTAATGCTTTGACTGCAGAGACTAGGGGAAGAAAAATGGAAAGAGGAAAGAGCCCAGGATATCACAGTAAGTCAAGAAAAGGCAGATCCAAGTCCAGATCGGGGATAGTGTGCTGGAAATGTGGGAAGAAAGGACACTTGAAGAAAGACTACAAGTCTCGGAAGGGAAAAGAAGGAGACGCATAGCAAGAAAACAATCATGAAGCGAATGTAACAGGTGATGTGTTGCAAGATGCTTTTATTCTTTCATTAGAAAACATTATTGATGCATGGGTGGTAGATTCAGGGGCCTCATTCCATGCAACACCTGATAGGAATCATTTTCATGATTATGTTCAAGGAGATTTTGGACAGGTTCGATTGGGTGATGATAAACCCTGTAAAATCGTTGGAATGGGTACAATTTTCATAAAATAGCAAAATGGAAATCAGTGGCTATTGAAGAAGGTAAGGCATGTTCCAGATCTGAAGAGAAATCTGATTTCAATAGGGCAGTTGGGAGGTGAAGGTTGCGTAACTACTTTCACAGATAAAACCTGAAAGGTCACTAAAGGATCCCTGGTAATAGTGAAAGGAGAAAAGGTTGGTACATTGTATTTATGCAATGGTATTTCTAATTATGTTAATGCTTTAACCTCTACAGGAGAAGATACAGCATTATGGCATCATAGGCTCGGGCACATGAGTAAGAAGGGGATGCAGATTCTTCACTCAAGAAATTTGTTTCCAGGTTTGAATCATGTTGATTGAAAATTATGTGAGAATTGTGTTTATGGAAAACAGAAGAGAGTCAGATTCCTTAGATTTGGGAAAGAAAAGAAGAGTGAAAAATTAGAGCTTGTGCATACAGATGTATGGGGACCTTCTCAGGTATCATCTCTTGGTGAATTTCGTTATTATGTTACTTTTATTGATGATGCAACCAAAAAAACCTGGATTTATTGTATTTGAAATAAATCTGATGTATTTGATACTTTCAAGAAATGGAAAGCTTTGGTTGAAAATGAGACAGGGAAAAAGTTGAAGTGTCTCAGATCAGATAATGGAGGTGAATATTGCAGCAAAGAGTTTGATAGGTACTGTTCAGAGAATGGAATTCGAAGAGAGAAGACAGTTCCAGGAACACCACAAGAAAATGGTGTGTCAGAAAGGATGAACAGGACAATAATGGAGCGTGCAAGGTGCATGAGATTGCATGCAGGATTTCCTTTACAATTTTGGGCAGATGCTGTAGATACTGTTGTTTATCTAATAAACAAAGGGCCTTCAAGTTCCTTGGATGGTGGTATTCTAGAGGAGGCATGGAGAGGTAAAAAGGTAAACTACTCCTTTTTGAAGACTTTTGGTTATGAAGCTTCTATCCACATTAACAAAGAAAATAGAACAAAGCTTAAGGCAAAATCAAAGAAACGTACCTTTATTGGATATGGTGTTAATGATTTTGGTTATCGCTTATATGATTATGAAAATCACAAAATCATTAGGAGCAGAGATGTAATATTCAATGAAAAGGTCTTGTATAAGAATCAGTTGCAGGAAAAGAAACAGGAAAAAGAAAACAAAGAATACACAGTGCTTGTCGATATCATAGGAAAAGTGATGGTGCTTGAAAATCATAATGATCAACAGCTAGAACAACAACCACAACATCAACAAGCACTTCAAACACCTGAAAGTGGTGTTAGAAGATCTACCAGGATAAGTAGACCCCCTGAACGATACTCTCCTTCACTAGATTATGTATTGTTGACTGATACTGGTGAACCAGAATGTTATGAAGAAGCAGTGTAGTTAGAAACTAGGAAGAAGTGGGAGCAAGCAATGAAAGAAGAGATGGACTCCTTAGCACATAACCAGACTTGGGACTTAGTTAGGTTGCCTGCAGGTAAAAAAGCATTGCAGAATAAATGGGTTTACAGTCTGAAGGAAGAAGATGGAGGAAAATAGAGTTACAAATCTAGACTTGAGGTTAAGGGGTTTGCACAAAAGAAAGGTATTGATTTTGATGAAATATTTTCTCCTATTGTTAAAATGACTTCAATCAGAACTATTTTTAAGTCTAGTAGTAGTTGAAGATTTACATCTTGAGCAGTTAGATGTAAAGACAGCCTTTCTCCATGGGGATTTGGAGGAAGAGATATATATGCAGCAGCCACAAGGATATGAGGTAAAAGGGAAGGAGAAACTAGTGTGCAGGTTGAAGAAGAGCTTGTATGGCTTAAAACAGGCTCCAAGGTAGTGGTATCTAAAATTTGACTGGTTTATGTCTGAACAAGGTTATACTAGATGTCACTCTAATCATTGTGTTTATCTCAAAAGGAAAAATGATGGCAGCTATATTATATTGTTATTGTATGTAGATGACATTTGTTGCAGGTTCTAACACGCAGGAAATAAATGTGCTCAAAAGAAAATTGGCAGACTCATTTGCAATGAAGGATTTGGGTGTTGCAAAACAAATCCTTGGTATGAGAATAACTAGAGATAGGAAGAATCGCAAATTAACATTGTCTCAAAGTGAGTACATAGAAAATGTGTTGAAAAGGTTTAATATGTAGAATGCAAAACCATTTAGTATACCTTTGGCTAGCCATTTGAAATTAAGTAAGGAGGCGTGTCCAAAGACTCAGGAAGAAATGGCTCATATGTCTAAAGTTCCATATGCATCAGCAGTTGGAAGCTTAATGTATGCAATGGTCTGCACAAGGCCTGATATTGCACATGCAGTGGGAGTTATAAGCAGGTACA
Source organism: Pinus tabuliformis (assembly GCA_031772625.1). Classification (NCBI taxonomy): domain Eukaryota; kingdom Viridiplantae; phylum Streptophyta; class Pinopsida; order Pinales; family Pinaceae; genus Pinus; species Pinus tabuliformis. Next base: position 297,078,434 of record CM062810.1, on the reverse strand, counting down.
TGAACAATCCAGGAAAAGAACATTGGATGGCAGTGAAGTGGATTCTCAGGTATTTGAGAGGTACCACAAATCAAGAATTATGCTTTGGTGGTTCAAACATTGTTCTACAGGGATATGTTGATGCAGATATGGCAGGTGACAGAGATAACAAGAGGAGCACTGCAGGATATGTATTTACTGTAGGTGGAACAACTGTCAGTTGGGTTTCAAAAATTCAAACCGTTGTTGCACTTTCAACAACAGAAGCAGAGTATGTTGCTACTACAGAGGCTAGTAAAGAAATGATTTGGTTACAAAGGTTTCTGGACGAATTAGGTAATAAGTAGGAGTTGGGCAGGTTATACAGTGACAGCTAGAGTGCCATACATCTTGTAAAGAACTCTGCATTTCATTCCAAGACTAAACATATACAGCTCAATTACCATTTCATACGGTCAGCATTGGAAGATGGACAGTTGAAGCTCGAAAAGATACACACTAGCTAGAATCCTGCAGATATGCTAACAAAAGTTGTAACAAGGGAGAAATTGAGAATCTGCTTAGTTTCAATTGGTCTTCAAGTATGATGAAGAAGATGAGAGACAGCCAGGTCCAAAGTGGAGTCATTGTCTAGCAAATGAAGCAGCGGTGGAGTTTCTATAATCAGTCTCCAAGTGGGAGATTGTTGGGTGTGGAACCTCATTATCTTTTGTATTCAAAGGTTTCAGCCGGATTTATACCCCAGGAAGACTATACACCCCTCCACGTGGGGGGGTGTGGGGGTGACTTGCCGCCCCCCCCCGACTGGGGGGTCTAGGGGCCAAAGGTCCCCTGGTGATGCCCTCGAAGCCAAAAATAGATGTAAAATTTCCTTGTAAAAGTCTAGTAATTTCTAGTCAATTTGGGCTGTTCATTAGGTGGATGATCTAACGGTAGAAGCTATGTTTAATTTAGGGTTTTTTCCCTAGAAGGCAATGAGGGAATTGTAATGCGTCTATGTATATCTATATTCTGAGTGAGGAAGAGAGAGGAGATTGAGAGCAAAGAGGGTGTTACAACGGATATGTTGTAGGTTGTATCTCTTCATTTTGTTGGATAATATAATAAAAGAAGGACTGACTGTTTCTCTGTGGACGTAGCCCAAACTGGGTGAACCACATATATCTGCGTCTCTCTTGTTTTATGTGTTTTCTGTGTTTATATCTCTGCAATATTTTATGTGTTCCATTTCTCCGTAATATATAATTTTCTAATACAAAGTTTTAGGTGAGTCCAAAGAAATTCCTAGAATCAAAGCTCTTTTTCTAAATTCTTGAGTGTAGCTTTGTACACTCTACCCTTTTAATTGGCGAAGAGTTTGCCAACTCATCATAGCTTGCTTCATATAAGCTAGTGGATAGAATTTTTTTTTAATTGCAGAAAACAAATTCACTCCAGATAGAAAGAATTTTACCATGCTTCTTCAAGTCAGCTTGTGTCCTGTTTTCCCACCATACCAAGGCAGTTCCTCCAAGGCGTAGGGTAGCCAGCTAAATTTTACTTCTATTTGAATCAATGCTCTACACCCTGCATTACACATCAGTCTATCTAATCCAATTATCTAGCTTCTCTACACTTAACTCTCCATCATATATTGGCAAATCAATTTTAACATGTAATTTAACCAAATATGTCTTCTTTGTATTTTCGGGGCTATCAAGAGGTGTGGATAGAGGAGCCTTTTTTTCCTTTCCCTTTGCCTTTAGAATGGCCATCTATAAGAGATTCTTCTATTCCCTTGTCTTGTTTGGAAGTGGAAGAATATTCACTTCGACCTTTCTTAAATTCTCTATACATTTCTTCTACCATGGCTCTCATGGTAATGAAACTGTCCATGAACTAAGATTCTGATTCCAAGGGAATTTCTTCCGTCATTTTCCTCTTAGGATAGACTCTACCAATTTCTAGGTTAGTTTCAACTAGTTCTCCTTCTCCTAATTTAAGCTTTGACCTAGTTAGCATTCACAAACAGTCTAGCACAAGCTTGTCTAACCTTAGCAACCTAAAGCTCTGATACCACTTGATCTGATAATGAGATCTAAGACAATAATAAGGTATTATAGACTTATGTGCATGGATTAGTCTATGTCATTTTATGCAATGGATCGATAAGATTATGAAATGCACAAGCCATAAAGCAGTAAATAAAACATAACAGACAACACATAACACAACAAATTTAATGAGGAGTTCACCCAATACTCTTGGGCTACATCTCCTGGTCCAGCCTTTAGTGGTGGCCTCTCTATTATGTCTTCAAGCAGAGTTCTTTTTACAATAGTGAGCTCAATTTGAGCCTCACACACAACAGATTACAATAACAAGAGCTTTACTTGATCCTCTCAAGTTTCTCTATGAGTACACAGACTCCCTCAGTGCTCTCTGTCTCTGTGCAAACTCTGTCTCGGCATTTTCCTGAAATACTGCTCTCCTCTGCTATGCTCTCTGTTTGTGGCTTTATAGCCAAAAATGTGTTGCCTGTTCATTTCATGTTCCTGTCTCTCGGTCTCCCTGGCCTCTGTCTGCTTCGAATCCCTCTCTCAGCGTGATACAATCATTATTTAACACCTAGAGAGGAGGTGGCCACCCATTCTGTAACACCATAGTGCCGCGGGCCTCTAAAACTCCTGAAATAGTTGCGCTCTGTTAAACACAGGGAAAATGTGTTTTAACAGAGAAAGTCCACCAAAACTCAATATATCGGACTTTAAAATTCCTTAAATATGATTCATTCCCTTATCGGGTCTGCCCACAAGTTGCTATCACATATTGGAAGGCTCTGTTCCTTTGTGTTTTGGAAATACAACGAAAATCACAAAAATACATTAAAAATGGATTCGTTATGGACTTGAAATTATATCAAATTTCCCTTATAATGCTATCGAGTCTGACTATCGCATGGTGTATTAATATCGGCCCCGATCCATGTTCCGATGCGATATCGCATATTGCACATGACCCCCACTAATTGCATTGCTCCTCTGCATTTGCCGATTGCGATAGCGTGCATTAACATGGGTCATCGATCTACGCGCTTGATTGATAGTCCTTGTTGATCCGCACTGATCGCAATCGCAACTGTCATGTGGATTCCACCGATAAGCGCTGATAGCCACTGCTGATAGTGATTCGCCAATAGGATCTGGATCGTTGATTGGCCAGATCTGACGGCTCTGATTCACATTGCCTTAAAATCACTGATACTTTGCTTTCTCTGTTTTCATGGGTTTTGGGCCTCCCGATAGTGTTCCTCCACCCTACTAAGGGTGTTTCCTCTTGTGTTAACTTTGATATTTTAAAAGACTTTGATCTTTGGCATGCTTTTAAAGAGTTTATGAAGACTTAGAGAGCATTCTTGGATCCATTTGGATCAACTTCAACTTTTGTTCTATCAAGTTTCACAATGTGAACAATAGAGTTTTGGGGTGAAACGCTTAATTTAGTACAGACTATTCTCGGCATTATGTTTGAAGAGGCCCCTGACTCTATTAATAAATTGTGCTGATTTTTATTGAAGATTTCGTAAGTCAAGAGGAAAGGGGGAGTATGTGAATTGGATCTGTCACCAATTAAGATAACATCAGTAGGATCAACCTTATTTGATGAATCATTAGGGGCTTTAACCATTCCTCTCGCATCTTGGGATATCACAACAACATGAAGAGGAGAAGTAGGAATTTCATTTAATTCTTTTAGCAATAATTTATGTTGATGTTTAAGCTTACTAAGCTCATGAAGAGTGATATTGGTTCTAGCTTTCTTCATTTCCTCCACTATGTTATATTCCATAGTATCAGTAACTACCATGGTTTTAGATTAAGATGGAGGATTAGATGAGGATGGAGTTGGTTGAGGAGTTTTGGGAGAAGACCTTTTACTGGCCACCTTTTCCTTGGTAGTAGAGGTTGAGGGCTTTTTCTTTTGATTTGATTGTGTTAAGTCATCAGGGCCCTTACTCTTAGTGCTAACAGGTAATGCTTCTTTCTCTTCTTCATTATTGGAAACAAGAAGGATGAAATCCCACATTCCATGTACTTCAACCAATTCTTCATCTCCAATCTCTTCATAAATTAATGTAGTTTCTTCTTCCTCTTCTTCTAAGTCAGATTCAATATTGGGTATTGTATCTGGTAGATGAGAATTAGAAGTTTGATTCCTCATGAAGGATCTGAAAGGTTTTTTTAGAGGAGGATTCAAGTACTTGTTTCTTAATCTCTACCTTTCATTTGACATGGTTTTTAGGAATTTTTGAAGACCTTCAAGATCAAAAGGATCTTTAGGGGCTTTCTTCTTTGGGACATCCTTAAATGTAACCTTTTTTGTTTCTCTATCTTCCTCGGTTATTTTCATTCCTAATGCAACTATTCTATTTTCTATAGACAGGCTTTCTTTCATGTTTTCTATGAAAGTAGCCTTATTAGCTCTATCTACAAAAAATGTTATACTGGAAGGAAGAGAAGAAATATACCACTCAATTTGGACATCAACACTAGGGCTTGATGTGGTTGGGATTTGTTTTAGCAGTTTATTGAATCTGGAATTGAGGTCTTTGATCTTTTCACCTAATTTAACTTTTAAATAAGAAACATCATTTATAAGAGATGCGATTGTATGATCATCACCAAATTTGGCTAGAAATTGCTCTTCAAACATTTCCCAATTAGTAATAGATCCTAGTGGTAATGAAAAATGCCATGAGCCTATTGATCCTTGGAGAGTGTAGGGAAATAATCTTACTACCCAATATTCTTCGACTACTCCATTAAGATTGATAGCTAACATATAATTATGGAGATGTTCCTCTGTAGGCAATCTATCCTCATGACTAAATTTTGGTGGCCATCTTTTAGGATGCTTAAGTAGGTCATGAAGGGGAGGTTCCATTTGTACAACGCCAGGATTGGCCCATGGTCTAACTTGTGGTGGTGGTTGTTGTCCTGCCATTATTGGAGATTGAGTGGAAGTGGATATTGAGGGAGTTTTAGTGGAAGAAGAGGTAGGTTGAGTGCTAAGGTTTGATGAACTAGCACTAGTACTTTGAGAAGAAGAAATGGGAATGAATGGAAGGAATGAAGTTATTTGCTGTGGGGAATTTGATAAAACCTTACTAATTGATGTTTGTGACTCAAATTTCTTAGTTTTCTTTCAGAAAGAAGGAAGAGGAAATTCAAATGGAGGACACCCAAACTTCTTACTTTGAAAACAGGTTAGAATCCAAGTGGGATGTAAAATAGAAGTGATACTTCCTTCAGATGCTTCAGATGGCACATGATTTTCTGCTGAAATATAGATTTACTCTAGTTTATTTATTAAATTATGAACCTCAAGTGATTGAAGATTATAATATAAAAAAGGTACTTTAAGAAATGTACTAGGAGATTTTGGGGATGTCTGTTCAACTTCTAATCTAAAAATAGGAGTTTTAGCCTGAGGATCTACAAGTTGGAGGTGATCTTGAGGGGGAGTGGCTCTTGGAATGGATTCTTAATTTAGATTGAGTTCTCTTTTCCATTCATAGTCTTGGCCCTCCTTCTAGCGCCAAAATGTTGAAGCCTCGAAAATCGCTGCAACAACATGGGGGAAAACCACCTGGTTGGGGACTTGAATATCATCCCCTCTCTATTGGATTAGTGGCTCCGACTGGATATAATGGGACTAGTTTCCCAATCAAAATGTGATAGGATAGATAGAGTGGTTGATTACCAAAATTAAGTGATAGATGTGGTGGATTTCAACTTAAACACACACACACACACATATATATAACCTATGTATATATTACCTGAGAATTTACGTATCCTTGCACGATCTACAATGATGATCTTTAGTACATGATAATGAAGATTAACCAAATACTAACAAAAATGAAAAATCCTTCGAAATAATTATTTTGATTAAATAGTTAATCAAAATAATTTATAAACATATATCGCATAAAATATCATTTAAACACTTGCTCATCAATGTATTAGAAATGGCATTCCTAGTATGTTCAAATGTGAATGGATACAACACTATATGGAAAATGATACATATAATAAACAATATAATGAAAATGGTTGTTAATTCATGAACAAATAAATACAAAAAGATAGAAGTACCTGATGCATATTAGTGTGCTCATAAAGTAAGTAGCTTCAGTCCAGTCTTTCTTATTAAGATGGTTTGCAAAAGTACAAAAGTGAAAGCTTCTGTAAGCCTTCATCACAAAGTTTTAGGACTCTGAATCAAGGATTCTACCAAGAGAAAATTTAAACTACAAAAGTGAAAGCTTATAAAGAGTTTCTTTATAAAATTCTGGACCCTTTCTTAAAAGACATGAAAGGGTTTATATAATAAAATAAAAGTACAAAAATAGGCATTGCATGAAGTTCTGAGGAGGTTTAAACAACTCTCCTTAAAATAAGTGACAAAATTACATAAAAGAAAAATTATTGAAATGACTAGTTCCAACATGCAACAATATCTACTCTTTCATTTGTTGTCTGAGCTCATATATATCCATCATCGGCTTGAGTTCAGGAGGTTGTTTCATCCTTGTGTGCATCTGGCTGGTATACACTGCATCTGAAAGGGAAGGTAGCATGTGCATGGCTGAGTCAGCTAGGAAGCGTATTACTAGCCACTGACTGTGTGGCTTTACCAGATACCCACAATACACTTCCCAATATAGTTTTGTAATCTATTTAATCACTTCTTCTTTTGCTATGGAAGTTTATTTCCATTTTGATTCTAGGGCTTTGATATTGGGGAGACTCCTAGGTGGGCATTCCTATATCAGATTGGCATTATTTATGTTGTCATTAATGGTCTCAATGATGTTTCTTGCAGCATCAATTGCTCTTGCAACTACCTTTTCTACCTGTTTTAGATGAATATCCCAATCAGTGAAGAGGATATCTTTGAGATATTTTTCTATCCTGTGGAGATTTGCTGCCCTTCCTTCTGGAGTATCTTGCTATGTAATGTATCCTAAAATATTCTCATCAATCTCATTAAAAGTGACCCTCATATTGGATACTTGATTCATCAGTGAATCACTTTACTTGCACATCGAATTGATGACCGATAACCTCTGACAAAATTTTGCTTGTTGCATTGACAACAAGGAATTGAGTTCTAGTGTTTCTTTAACAAAATCCTAAATTTTAGGATTATCTTTCACATGTTCCATAGAAAATTGCAGCTATTGTATTTGAGAATCTTTAGCATTTGTCTCTGCTTGATACTATAGCTTTATCTTATCAAAGATCTGTTGTAGTTGTGCCATTTGTGATTTCAATTTATGGTCTACATTCTACTTTTCTTCGTCCAATTGTTTCTCCAATTGTTGTATCCTCTCATCTTTCTCCCTTACTAGTTGTTTGACTTTCACTGCATTATCAATAGTGGAAGATGTATAAGCACATGCAAACTATGATAGTTTGGTAAAATTATCTGAAGGATCCATAGGGGTATCCTTCCAAATGACATCCATTCACTCATTGTTAGGAATTATCGTCAAGGAATGTTCTATTTTCCTTTTCTTCCTCTATCATTTTACCACAACCCAATGTTTTGGACTATAAAAGACATCAAGAGGAGGAATTTCCTCTACTCTGAGAACAATTTATGTTGAGGGGAAGGTCTTGATGATTTCAATCTCTTATGTGGAAACAACTTTTTTAGTACCTCTATGATCTGAAATCTATCATATTAGTAATGTTGTGCTAATTCCACATTTAGAATAAAACCCAATATACTTATCATTTTCTTATCAAGTGCTTAAGGATTCAATATTTTTTGCTTAATTAACTCATTCCCATGAGAGATTCTTATGTAAATGTTAGAAACAATTTAACATAAAACATATGCTGAACAACATCAAAATATTAGCAAAGAGCATCAAAGTACAACACACATCAAGCACATGATAAAGGAGTTCTCACTTCCTAGGCTACGTCTCCTTGGTCTACTTTCTAATGGCTTGGGCGTCTCTATTATGCTCAAATTACAAAAAAAAGGTGTGCTTACAATGCTTAGATGCCACTGAAACCTGTCTCAATGAGTTCAACATCACCAAAATTGCTATAATTGACTCTTTTTTCATCCAATTTGGATAAGAACTGTAGACGTTATGACTTCTCCCAGTTCTTCCACTATTCGTTCCACAAAATGCTCCAAATCCAACCAAAAACCACATTTATGCTCCAAACTCTGTTGGCAGAGCGGGAAATTCGCCGCGTCATGGGCCATAACTTTTTGGTTGTATAAAAAATCACAATCGCTGAGTGTTTTTGGGTGGAACATCTTGTTAACACAACAAAACATTGCTATTGCGATATCAGCGAACCCGATGGTAATAAAAACTATTACATATAAAATCTCGCATTCAAGGTCTTATCACAATTAGTGAAGAACCAACGGTAGTATTTAGTGGGACTTGTGTTTTCCTACGATATGACATTGCGATATCACATTGTAACCCTACCTACCGGGGGCCGATTTCCATAAGACAAGTCCATCTGCGATTTGCGATTGCGATTAGATCTCATCGCAACCTGTTTGTGCCAGGGCTGATTATTTAACCCAAACCAAATATCACTGCAATATATGATATGTGAGGTCCAATGGCAAGGTGCCACTTGGCACCTCCTCATTCGCTGAACACCTTGCCACATCATCCCAATCTTGCATGTAGACAAGTGAAACTTGAACTTTGACTTGCTCTAACTTCTGCATACAAACTCAAATTTGAGTGTAATTTGCACTGTTGGATTCATAATGATGAGATCTTCAATCTGAAGCTGAGTTTGACAAGATTCTAACAATTGGATTTTTTAACATAATTCTAAACACCTGATCACTCCTCCCTAGTGGAAGCCTTTTGGACCCCAAAATATTTATATTCAGTTATTGAATAGATGAGGGTACTATTCCATCACCTTCCCCACTTTAATCCATTTGGCCTTTGAGGGATGTTTTCCTTTGATACCCACCTGAAGAGAATCAATACTTCCCCTTTTTGTTGTCCTTGTCCTTCTGTCAAGTATATTGTCTTGCTGACGCACATCAAGGATTTCTAGAGAAAAGTCTTCAATAGATGGAATTTGAAAATTATATCCTTGATCTTCAATCAAAGGAGGCCCATATAATCTAAAATTTTCAACATTAAAAATGGAATAAATTTGCATATCTGAAGGTAAATCAAGCTTGAAAGCATTATTACCAACCTTTTTGAGAATTTTAAATGGACCATAACAAATTGGTTTCAGATTTTTACCTTCACCTTGAAGCCTTTCCTTGATAATGTGAAGAAAAAATTCATCAGCTACTTGAATGTGATGATCCACATGATGCTTATCATGTCTTGCCTTATAGTTTCCTTAACTCTTTTCTATTTGTTCTTGCACTGTTTGGTGAATCAACTGAATTTTCTCAATGAATTTCTTTGCTCTGTCTATGTCACTATGTCCATCTACAAATACATATTTATCAAAGATGAAATCCAAAGGCGATTTAGGCAAATAACCAAGACATTCCTCAAAAGGCGAAGTTATAGTAGAAGAGTGTTTTTCTTGGTTGTAAGCATGATGAATATAATGCAATTGTTCATCCCACAACTTAGGATGTTTGCTGCAATATCCTCTTAGAAAATGAAAAACTATCCTATTAACCACTTCAATTTGACCATCTGTTTGCAGATGGAAGGCTATACTTTTCTTCAACTTGGTGTCCATCAAGCTCCATAAACTTGACCAAAAATTCCCAACAAGTTAAGAATCACGATCACGTACAATAGAAGTAGGTAAACCAAAATGAACTCATACATTTTGAAAGAAAAGTTGAGTTTTTTTCTCAGTTGTAATTTTATTTTTACAAGGCATTAATATGCACATCTTTCTGAACCTATCCACAACTACATACAAATAATCATGACCTTTCCTTGATAAAGGAAGACCCCCTACAAAATCCATAGGAACACTTTACCATGGACGTGAAGGTACTTGAAGTGGTGTGTACAATCCTAGCTTCCTATTACTAGGTTTACTGACTGCACACAATGAACAACCTCTGACAAAACATGACACACTTTCAAGCATACGAGGCCAATAAAAATACCTCTAAAGATTTGCCACTATTTTACTTACACCAAAATGTCTAGCAATAAGAAAAGTGTGCGCTTCCCTTGTGATGTTTACTCTCTCTCCCTTTGGAACACAAAGTTTTCCCAAATGATACAATAGATTATCATGAACATGGTAGTCTAATTCCTCAACATGGTGGCCTTGACTCAAGTTTAAATATAGCTCTTGAAACTTAGCATCATGTGCATATTGCTCAACATAACTTTCAAGCAAAACATAATGATTCTTTAGTAAAATGATTGCATAAAAAATCAATCTAGAAAGCATATGAACAACTATGTTATAAATACCTTTCTTGTACCTCATTACAAAATGGAATTGATGTAAGAATCCCATCTAATGAAAGTTCCTTGATTGCTGCAATTTTGTTTGAGATTTCAGATATTGCAAAGGTTAATGATCAGTGTGATTAATGGTTTCTTTTCCCATCAAGTAATGCTTCCATTTCTTCACACTTTGCACCAATGCATAAATATCTTTATCATATATAGGATAATTAATAACAACACCATTAAAATTTTTAGAATGAAATGAAATGGGCTTACCATGTTGTAAAAGAACTGCACCCATGGTGTACGCACTTGCATTTGTTTGTATTTCAAAGGGTTGTTTCAAGCCCAACAATGCTAAAAATGGGGCTGAACTGATATTTTGTTTTAAAGAATCAAATTATTTTTGTTGTTTGCCTCCCCACTGGAAGACAACCTTCACGTTCATCAAAGCATGTAGTGGAGCTGCTATGGAAGAAAAATTAGTAATGAACTTTCTCCAGTACTGAGCTTCTCCCAACAAACTCCTTACTTCTGTGATTGATTTGGGTATTGGCCAATTGACAATGACCGAAACTTTATAGGGGTCAATATTTAGCTCACCTCCTCCAACTATGTGGCCCAAATACACTAAGGAAGTTTTCTTGAATTCACATTTATACATCTTGATAAATAACTGTTCTTTTCTCATGACATCCAAAAATTTCTTCACATGCTCTTCTCATTATTTTCTGAATATCAAAATATCATCTAAATATACAATTACAAACTCATCAAGAAAGGATCTCAAAATATCATTCATAACTCTCATGAATGTAGCGGGAGCATAGCAAAGACTGAAAGGCATAACCAACCACTCAAGAAATCCCTGTTTGATTTTAAAAGTAGTCTTCCAAATATCCTCCTCAGCTATTCTAACTTGATGATATCCACTTCACAAGTCTAATTTAGTGAAATATCTTGTATTCTTCAACTGATCTAGCAAATCATGTATTTTTCGTAGTGGGTGTTACACAAAAATATCTTCACCATGATTATTTGCAGTCAGTATGGGTCTATCATCACTTGTACTGTCCTCCTAAGCAAGTCTAAGACCTCAGCTCTTCAAATCAAGCTTTAGAAGTGGGAGAAAGATTGTATTACGGCGGTCCCGAAAATACCACAACTGAGAGATTTTTGATCGTAAGATGCATGCTCCACCTGCTCCTCTCCACCCTATAATTGCCGTCGGTCCTTTTGCCAAATGGGGTATCAATTTTATTACATGTAACCCTCACTCGGCCGGGGGGCATGCGTATATCATCCTTGCAGTAGATTATTTTACTAAGTGGGCCGAGGCGATGCCTACATTCAAGGCAAATGGCAAGACAGCTGCAATTTTCGTGTTCAATCATATAATTGCTAGGTTTGGTGTCCCACAAGCGATAATCACTGATCATGGGTGTCATTTTCGAAATGTTATGATGACCGAACTTACAGGCCAGCTTGGTTTACGTCACGATAGTTCAACTCCTTATTATCCACAAGCAAATGGTCTGGTTAAGTCCATCAACAAAGTTTTAGTTATCATGATCTGACGAATCATTGGGATTCATCGGTCGAATTGGCACAACATGCTATTTTCAGCGCTTTGGGCATACCGAACTTCAATAAAAACATCAACAGGGTTCACTCCTTTCTAACTAGTCTATGGTTTGGAAGTTGTGTTACCCATTGAGTGCGAAATCTCGTCACTAAAAATGGCCATCGAGTTATTTCCAGCTACTTCCGAAGAGGAAAAGCATTTGTTATACTTAGCTCAATTAGATGAGAATCGATGTGATGCTGCATTGGCGATCGAGACTCACTCAAAACGTATGAAAGCTCAGTATGATTGGAATGTGACCCCTCGAAATTTGTCGGAAGGAGACCTAGTGTTATTGTATGATCAAGCTAATGATAAATTAGGCGCTGGGAAATTCGTTCCTATGTGGCATGGTCCCTATATTGTTAAGAAAAAGCTAGCAAAAGGGGCCTATGAATTGGTAGACTTTGATGGGGACTCTTTGGGTAAACCCAGAAATGGCCTTTACTTGAAGAGGTACTATGCTTAAAAGAATGGGGTATGGAGATTTTTAGTTAGGATAGTTTTTCCTTCTAGCTGGTGTGTTTTAGTTTACAAAGTGTGCTTAGTTTAGAGAGTGTTTTTCCGTCATTACTCCTGCTTATCTTGGTTTTACTCTTGATATTGCAGATGTCGATGCCTCTCCAAACATACATTGGATTTGCTGATGGTGCTTGTCGTAATACACAGAACATCTCTTCCGCAGCTTGGGTTATCTATTCGCCCTCTGACGAGTTAGTTTCTATGCATGGGGTAAGCCTCGGTCAAACAACAAACAACATTGCAGAGTATAGTGCAGTGATTGAGTTATTATCTGAATCTATTTCATTTGGGATTCGGAGTTTGATAGTGAGGTTGGATTGTCAACTCGTCGTATTACAGCTTAATAGAGTGTATGCCATTAGAAATCCAGTGTTATTAATATTATTTTTTAGAGTGCGTCTCTTGCAACGTGAGTTTGATTACATTGAATATCAGCATATTCCAAGGTCTTTAAATACATTAGCAGATGCAATTGCTTCTCGAATGTTAAATAGACATTTTCAATAATCATACATGTAAATTTAAAACCATTCCATAAAATTATTTACAAGATAAGCTGGTAATAGTGATATATATATAGGAGTGTGTCAAAAAATACATCGTCTTCGATCATAGGTTGAAAAACACCTTATGATCGGCAAAAATGATAAGTACAAAAAACAAAAATGTCACATGTGCCCACAAAAGGCGATCATCCTATCACTGGTGATGATCTCTATAAGAAACCACTGCCCGGGCCACCTTGCAAAGGAACCTCCTAAAAGGTCCCGGGACTCCAATCACATAGCGCTGAAGTCAACGAGGAATGTCGTCTATAGTGGTCTCAGGAATATCCCCTGTCAAGCGCTCAAGATGACCCTCCAACTCGGCCAAAACCTCTGCTGATTCATCCTGTGGGGCTGGCGCGGGTGAAACTGGTTGCCTCCTCTCGAAAGGCCGGAGAGTGGCTCGTCACTGTGGACCCACATCTGCATTTGAAATTTTTATTATTAGTTTTGAGACGATGAAAAATATAAAAAAAAATTAAAATAGGAAAAGTTGAAAAGGATTTTACCTGACTCGTCCCACTGCTCTCCTGGTGGAAGAGCCATGTCTGGGTCACCACGGAAATCTATCCCAGCGTAAGGGAAATCCTGAATGGAAAAGACCTAGTTTTCCAACCATTGGAAATACTCAGGTTTGAACCGAGCAACTTCTGTCCTCTTGTCCGGGTGACGGGCCATGACTGCGACCCATCGCATCAGTTTGGGCTCTCGAGGAAGCCCAACTCCAACAGTAAGGTGCTGTGGGATCAGCATAGGAACCCTCTCCAGGCCAAAACTCACGACCAAAGCCCCATAACCAAAGGTCTTTAGTCGTCCGCTCTTGGCCCTGTTCAGTTGGCCTTTCACATTGGCCAGCACAGCATTGCACCAGTTGAGGATGGTGCCTCGAAAGCAATCAACTGCCATACGCATCTGGGATCCGGTGGCAACATGTAATACGGCATCTCCGCAAAGTCTGGTGACGGTAAACGCAATCACCATGAGCTTAGGACGAGATATGGTCTTTATGTCTATCCCTTTGTCTTTAGCCTGGCTGTTGCAGTACTCTAACTGGAGGCTATCGACAGACTGGCCACCTGGCCTAGTCCCGAATAGAGTCAAGTCTTCGCCTCTCTTAGGCAAACCAGTCAAGAAATAAATGTCCTCCGGCTCGATTTCGAGCCGGTGCCCGCCAATGAAGAAAACACTGGTCCTGTATGCTCCATCTATCAACCAGCCACTGTAAGAAATCCACCTGAGCCCTCATGCCAGGAATGGTCCAGAATTTGTATAGTCCGCAAGCCCTCAAAGCATCAAGTGAAGGCTGATGATTCCATGCGGCAGTATCCACGTCCTCATGCTCTCGTTCACACCAATCTAGCATGATATACTCTCTGCATTAAGTATAACGATTAATTAAATTGCTAGAAAACATTTTGATTGGTCCATTTTTGAGAAATTTTGGGCTCAAAACCCTTGCGGCGGGGTACGCACCCTCCGAGTTATACACAGTGCGTGGGTACGCACTTTGTCTACACAGAAGGTGCTAACCCCGAGCTTTTTTCCAATGGAGAAAAATTCGGGGTCCACGGGTCCCCAATGGTAAACCTGCGGACCCCCGCGCACGGGTTTTGCGCCTAAAAACCCTCCCAAAAAATGAAATGAAGGACTAAATCAAAAAACTAAATGGTTGAAAATGAAGAGTAGGATGATGTGGGTTACCTGGAGAAGACGGCGCTCGATTCTGACTGTTGGATTTTCCACAATCTTCACGGGAAGTTTTCTAAGCAAAAGCACTATTTTCTCACCCAAACTCGAACGGTAAAAATGAATTGACAAAGGCCCTTTTTATAAGTTTTTTGAGTAAATAAATCGCAAATTTGTTTATGTTTCACTTTGAAAAGGTATTTTGCAACGCTTTTATCCATCTCAAACAGGTATGAATAATGTTTGTGTTTTTGTGCAGAATAAAGGATTATTCAGGCGAAATCTATCATTTTCAACGAAAAAAAACAAGAAGAGTCATCTTTAAGCCCTTTTCTGACTCCTAAAATATGAAAAGATTGCCGAGCGTTTCTTTTACACTCGTTAAAACGGAATTAGAAGACAGTCCACTTACAGCTCTTTTCCGACCGTAAAAACATGAAAATATTGCCAGATTTTTGTCGCTTCAAATTCGATATTGGTTATAAAACGACGTGTCGTTGATCGCTTTTTACTTTTTCGGATCAGTGACACTAATAACGAAAAGTACTCCTTGGTCGTAAAAGATCAAGCGGTTCTCTCAAGTATTATTTTATACTTTTTCGGGCTTGGGAGACACAAATTTATGAAAAAGGTCAACCCTGGAGTCTTCTTAAGTTTTTTTAGACTCTCTAAAATTGAAAAACGCCGAGTTTCTCCTATACTGGACTCGTTAAAATTTCACAGTAAAGGACCTGTTCAATTACAAACAGGAACAAACCACTCCTTCTTAGGGTTCGAATCTAAACCAAGTTGGACTCATCCGAAGGATGAGCTTATAATCAAGCAAATGTTATCCTCCTCAAGCTTGTCAAAAATAAAGAGGTACTTGCCAGAAATGGTGGGGGAAAAGAGAGAAAAATGAGCCTGTTTGTCATACTTTGCAACCACTCTTGAACACGACACTTTTATTCACCTGGGTTGGGAAATCCTTTGCCTAACAGTTGATAAAACCACATTGAAAGTCTTCAGCCAGTTTCTAGGTATTAACTTTGGGTCAATTGTCACCAAGCCATCTATCATGTCGTTATGTGTTCAAGAGGTCATTGCCAATAAGCCATTCATCTGCAAAATATCTGTCATCCATCTTGACCATCCTTGAGTCAGTCCTTGCAACTAAATTTCTTCAACTTGATCTATGATTTCGTGTTGTGGGCTTGCCTACGACGGATCGCTTTCTATCGACATCAGCTCATTATCTAGAAAGATGATCTAGAAATCGTCAGTACCTTGAGATCTGCATGCCTCAATGGCAGGTTTCTCGCCTTTGACGATAGTTTACATCATTGACTTTCGATCGAAGGATTCCGTGATATGTTTGACATCAACACATTTACTCACATCTCATGGATTGTATTGGGTACTTTGAGAGCCATTGACATCATTGGTGGTTTCTCTCACACTTGTTAACAGTTTACATCATTGACTGGTAATCAAGTGGTTTCTACCATGTTCGACATCAACACATTTATTCGCATGGATAGAATCGTACTTTTTCGGGAAGTAGAAATGAAGACCCTGGATCTAGTTTCCACCATCCAGGCTGCGAGGAATTTTCTATTCATTATGTTGTGGACTATTCATAAACAGATGGCTGCGTCCATACTGTGTTCACACGAGTCTATACTTATGATGTGTTACAAGATCATTCCTATATCAGAGCAGTAGATAGTTTTCTAGTTAGTTTTGATCTGAGTATGGGAATGCCTACCTCAGCGATGATATGATGTCATATATATATCTTGCATTGAATGTTTTTACAGGTTCCGACCGGGCTCTCCACAAGATGATCCTCGAAATGATAAAGTACTTCACTCTTCCTATATGATAAATGAAATCCTCATCTACTACAGACTTCGCACTTTAGGGGGCAATCTGTTACACAAAAATATCGTCACCATGATTATTTGCAGTCAGTATGGGTCTATCATCACTTATACTGTCCTCCTAAGCAAGTCTAAGACCTCAGCTCTTCAAATCAAGCTTTAAAAGTGGGAGAAAGACATTAGATATCAATGTAACTCTGGTTCCACACTTTCTCTTATGGTCACCTGTGGTCCCGCACCTTCTGTGTACAAAAGCTGCGTACCTACCCGCTCTGTTCCTAATGGTGTAGGTGCGGACCCCTGTGAAAGTCAAAAGGCACAAGTTTTATCTTAAAAAACTCACTTTGGGTTAATTCTAGAGTTTTCTAGAAGGAATTTTGACATGGATTGTTCGCTCTGAGGTGGTTCATGCATCCCAAAAGAGAAGGAGCTAATCCCTTGACTAAAGGAGCTATCCCTTTGTAGGAGGGCTTTATCCCTTTGAAGGAGGACCTAGTAACTTCCCTCCATTGCACTATAAATACAGGCATTGGGGTGAGGACTAGGGAGGTTAGAAGCTGAACATTTTGAGGGTAAATGCTGGTGAAATTGAGACTCTTTGGTTGAGCTTGAGAGGAGATATCACATACCTCTTGGTTCCATTAGAGAGTGAGTGAAACTTGTCAAAGTAGAGGAGACATCTTGTTGGACCCTGGGAGGAGCTTGTATAGCGTCAAGGCAAAGGTTTTAAGGTTCTTCTTCTTTTGAATTAATACAATCAAACTCATTTTTCTCAACAAGTATCTTATGTTATTTGTTTCATGGACTCCTTGACTTTCATGTTAAATATGTTTTATGCAATTGGCTTTTCAGGTGCTATTTAATTTGTTTGCCTTGTTTGTGTTTGCAGATTCGCGAAAAGGAGCTCATTTGGATCAAAGGAGCGAGGGCATCCACAAGCTTGCGTTGGACCAAAGGTAGGCCCTAAAAACACTTGTTTGCTATTGTTTATTAAAGCATATTTAGAGGAAGATAGTGTCTGGTTGGTTTGCTTGTCGTTAGGTCTTCTTTAGATTCTAGGAAGGTCTATCTTGTTCGCAAGATCGACTCATTCCGTGCGACAAAATGGCGACTCCGCTGGGGATTACTTTTTGTATCTCACCGCCTCCCATTCCACTATTGGAATGGTCTTAGTTCAGGAAGATGAATTCGGAACGGAACATGTGATATATTACCTTAGTCGCACATTATATCCAACTGAGCTAAAATACTCACATGTGGAGAAATTGGCATTGGCAGCCGTTCAAGCTGTCCAACGCTTTCGTCACTACATTTTACTACGTAAAACTACGGTAATTTTGGATTGCAACCCTATGATCTACATTTTGACCAAACAATTGCTAGAGGGCAAGTACTCTAAATGGATCGTTATCCTGCAGGAGTTCAACTTGGAGTTTGAGAAATCTAAGTCTAAGAAATCTTTAGTTTTTGCAGAGTTAATGTGTGACTTCCCGCGTGCTGACACAGAAACTATGGTGGAGGAGCCCATTGTGGACGAATCCTTGTTTCTAATCAGCACTTTAGATCCGTGGTATGGGGATATCATCGTCTATCTCCAGACCCAATCCTTTCGGCCAGCAATTTCAAGGTCGGAACGTCGAAAAATTCGCTTCCAGTTCCAACAACTCAAAATTATTGGAGATACTCTTTATCGCCGTGGGGCGGACCCTATTTTTCGACGTTGCTTAACTCACGAAGAAGCTGAAAGGGTTCTAAATGACTGTCACTCTGGATCATGTGGCGGTCATATGTCTGGGTATGCCACAGCCCAAAAGATATTGCGCGCTGGCTATTTCTGGTCGTCCTTATTTAAAGATTGTATTATGGCGGTCCGAAAATGCCACAACTGCCAGATTTTTTATCGTAAGATGCGTGCTCCACCTGCTCCTCTCCACCCTATAATTTCCGTTGGTCCTTTTGCCAAATGGGGTATCGATTTTATTACATGTAACCCTCACTCGGCCGGGGGGCATGCGTATATCATCCTTGCAGTAGATTATTTTACTAAGTGGGCCGAGGCCATGCCTACATTCGAGGCAGACGGCAAGACAGCTGCAATTTTCGTGTTCAATCATATAATTGCTAGGTTTGGTGTCCCACAAGCGATAATCACTGATCATGGGCATCATTTTCGAAACGTTATGATGACCGAACTTACAGGCCAGCTTGGTTTACGTCACAATAGTTCAACTCCTTATTATCCACAAGCAAATGGTCTGGTTGAATCCATCAACAAAGTTTTAGTTATCATGATCCGACGAATCATTGGGATTCATCGGTCAAATTGGCACAACATGCTATTTTCAGCGCTTTGGGCATACCGAACGTCAGTAAAAACATCAACAGGGTTCACTCCTTTCCAACTAGTCTATGGTTTGGAAGCTGTGTTACCCATTGAGTGCGAAATCCCGTCACTGCAAATGGCCATCGAGTTAATTCCAGCTACTTCCGAAGAGGAAAAGCGTTTGTTATACTTAGCTCAATTAGATGAGAATCGACGTGTCGCTGCATTGGCGATCGAGACTCACGCAAAACGTATGAAAGCTCAGTATGATCGGAATGTGACCCCTCAAAATTTTTCGGAAGGAGACGTAGTGTTATTGTATGATCAAGTAATGATAAATTAGGCGCTGGGAAATTCATTCGTATGTGGCATGGTCCCTATATTGTTAAGCGAAAGCTAGCAAAAGGGGCCTATGAATTGGTAGACTTTGATGGGGACTCTTTGAGTAAACCCAGAAATTGCCTTTACTTCCAGCTACTTCCGAAGAGGAAAAGCGTTTGTTATACTTAGCTCAATTAGATGAGAATCGACGTGTTGCTGCATTGGCGATCGAGACTCACGCAAAACGTATGAAAGCTCAGTATGATCGGAATGTGACCCCTCAAAATTTTTCGGAAGGAGACGTAGTGTTATTGTATGATCAAGTAATGATAAATTAGGCACTGGGAAATTCGTTCCTATGTGGCATGGTCCCTATATTGTTAAGCGAAAGCTAGCAAAAGGGGCCTATGAATTGGTAGACTTTGATGGGGACTCTTTGAGTAAACCCAGAAATTGCCTTTACTTGAAGAGGTACTATGCTTGAAAGAATGGGGTATGGAGATTTTTAGTTAGGATAGTTTTTCTTTCTAGCTGGTGTGTTTTAGTTTACAAAGTGTGCTTAGTTTAGAGAGTGTTTTTCTGTCATTATTCCTGCTTATCTTGGTTTTACTCTTGATATTGCAGATGTCGATGCCTCTCCAAACATACATTGGATTTGCTGATGGTGCTTGTCGTAATACACGGAACATCTCTTCCGCAGCTTGGGTTATCTATTCGCCCTCTGACGAGTTAGTTTCTATGGATGGGGTAAGCCTCGGTCAAACAACAAACAACATTGCAGAGTATAGTGCAGTGATTGAGTTATTATCTGAATCTATTTCATTTGGGATTCGGAGTTTGATAGTGAGGTTGGATTCTAAACTCGTTGTATTACAGCTTAATATAGTGTATGCCATTAGAAATCCAGTGTTATTAAGATTATTTTTGAGAGTGCGTCTCTTGGAACGTGAGTTTGATTACATTGAATATCAGCATATTCCAAGGTCTTTAAATACATTAGCAGATGCAATTGCTTCTCGAATGTTAAATAGACATTTGCAATAATCATACATGTAAATTTAAAACCATTCCATAATATGATTTACAAGATAAGCCGGTAATAGTGATATATATATATATATATATAGGAGTGTGTCAAAAAATACATCGTCTTCAATCATAGGTTGAAAAAACACCTTATGATCGGCAAAAATGATAAGTACAAAAAGCAAAAATGTCACATGTGCCCACAAAAGGCGATCATCCTATCACTGGTGATGATCTCTATAAGAAACCACTGCCCGGGCCACCTTGCAAAGGAACCTCCTAAAAGGTCCCAGGACTCCAATCACATAGCGCTGAAGTCGACGAGGAATGTCGTCTATAGTGGTCTCAGGAATATCCCCTGTCAAGCACTCAAGATGACCCTCCAACTCGGCCAAAACCTCTGCTGATTCGTCCTGTGGGGCTGGCGCGGGTGCAACTGGTTGCCTCCTCTCGAAAGGCCGGAGAGTGGCTGGTCACTGTGGACCCACATCTGCATTTGAAATTTTTATTATTAGTTTTGAGACAATGAAAAATATAAAAAAAAAATTAAAATAGGAAAAGTTGAAAAGGATTTTACCTGACTCGTCCCACTGCTCTCCTGGTGGAAGAGCCATGTCTGGGTCACCACGGAAATCTATCCCAACGTAAGGGAAATCCTGAATGGAAAAGACATGGTTTTCCAACCATTGGAAATACTCAGGTTTGAACCGAGCAACTTCTGTCGTCTTGTCCGGGTGACGGGCCATGATTGTGACCCATCGCATCAGTTTGGGCTCTCGAGGAAGCCCAGCTCCAACAGTAAGGTGCTGTGGGATCAGCATAGGAATCCTCTCCAGGCCAAAAATCACGACCAAAGCCCCATAACCAAAGGTCTTTAGTCGTCCGCTCTTGTCCCTGGTCAGTTGGCCTTTCACATTGGCCAGCACAGCATTGCACCAGTTGAAGATGGTGCCTCGAAAGCAATCAACTGCCATACGCATCTGGGATCCGGTGGCAACATGTAATGCAGCAGCTTCGCAAAGTCTAGTGACGGTAAACGCAATCACCATGAGCTCAGGACGGGATATGGTCTTTATGTCTATCCCTTTGTCTTTAGCCTGGCTGTTGTAGTACTCTAACCGGAGGCTATCGACAGACTGGCCACCTGGCCTAGTCCCGAATAGAGTCAAGTCTTCGCCTCTCTTAGGCAAACCAGTCAAGAAATAAATGTCCTCTGGCTCGATTTCGAGCCGGTGCCCGCCAATGAAGAAACACTGGTCCTGTATGCTCCATCTATCAACCAGCCACTGTAAGAAATCCACCTGAGCCCTCATGCCAGGAATGGTCCAGAATTTGTACAGTCCGCAAGCTCTTAAAGCATCAAGTGAAGGCTGATGATTCCATGCGGTAGTATCCACGTCCTCATGCTCTCGTTCACGCCAATCTAGCATGATATACTCTCTGCATCAAGTATAAATATTGATTAAATTGCTAGAAAACATTTTGATTGGTCCATTTTTGAGAAATTTTGGGTTCAAAACCCTTGCGGTGGGATACGCACCCTCCGAGTTAGACACAGTGCATGGGTACGCACTTTTTCTACATAGAAGGTGCGGACCCCGAGCTTTTTCTCAATGGAGAAAAAGTCGGGGTCCGCAATGGTAAACCTGCGGACCCCCGCGCGCGGGTTTTGCGCCTAAAAACCCTCCCAAAAAATGAAATGAAGGACTAAATAAAAAAACTAAACGGTTGAAAATGAAGAGTAGGATGATGTGGGTTACCTGGAGAAGATGGCGCTCGATTCCGACAGTTGGATTTTCCACAATCTTCACGGGAAGTTTTCTAAGCAAAAGCACTATTTTCTCACCCAAACTCGAACGGTAAAAATGAATTGACAAAGGCCCTTTTTATAAGTTTTTTGAGTAAATAAATTGCAAATTTGTTTATGTTTCACTTTGAAAAGGTATTTTGCAACACTTTTATCCATTTCAAATAGGTATGAGTAATGTTTGTGTTTTTGTGCAGAATAAAGGATTATTCAGGCGAAATCTATCATTTTCAACGAAAAAAAACAAGTAGAGTCATTTTTAAGCCCTTTTCTGACTCCTAAAATATGAAAAGATTGCCGAGCGTTTCTTTTACACTCGTTAAAACGGAATTAAAAGACGGTCCACTTACAGCTCTTTTCCGACTGTAAAAACATGAAAAGATTGCTGGATTTTTGTCGTTTCAAATTCGATATTGGTTATAAAACGACATGTCGTTGATCGCTTTTTACTTTTTCGGATCAGTGACACTAATAACGAAAAGTACTCCTTGGTCGTAAAAGATCAAAAGGTTCTCTCAAGTATTATTTTATACTTTTTCGGGCTTGGGAGACACAAATTTACGAAAAAGGTCAACCCTGGAGTCTTCTTAAGTTTTTTCAGACTCTCTAAAATTGAAAAACGCCAAGTTTCTCCTATACTGGACTCATTAAAATTTCACAGTAAAGAACCTGTTCAATTACAAACAGGAACGAACCACTCCTTCTTAGGGTTTGAATCTAAACTAAGTTGGACTCATCCGAAGGATGAGCTTATAATCAAGCAAATGTTATCATCCTCAAGCTTGTCAAAAATAAAGAGGTACTTGCCAGAAATGGTGGGGGAAAAGAGAGAAAAATGAGCCTATTTGTCATACTTTGCAACCACTCTTGAACACGACACTTTTATTCACCTGGGTTGGGAAATCCTTTGCCTAACAGTTGATCAAACCACATTGAAAGTCTTCAGCTGGTTTCTGGGTATTAACTTTGGGTCAATTGTCACCAAGCCATTTGTTGTGTCGTTATGTGTTCAAGAGGTCATTGCCAATAAGCCATTCATCTGCAAAATATTTGTCATCCATCTTGACCATCCCTGAGTCAGTCCTTGCAACTAAATTTCTTCAACTTGATCTATGATTTCGTGTTGTGGGCTTGCCTACGATGGATCGCTTTCTATCGACATCAGCTCATTATCTAGAAAGATGATCTAGAAATCGTCAGTACCTTGAGATCTGCATGCCTCAATGGCAGGTTTCTCGCCTTTGACGACAGTTTACATCATTGACTTTCGATCGAAGGATTCCGTGATATGTTCGACATCAACACATTTACTCACATCTCATGGATTGTACTGGGTACTTTGAGAGCCATTGACATCACTGGTGGTTTCTCTCACACTTGTTAACAATTTACATCATTGACTGGTAATCAAGTGGTTTCTACCATGTTCGAAATCAACACATTTATTCGCATGGATAGAATCGTACTTTTTCGGGAAGTAGAAATGAAGACCCTGGATCTAGTTTCCACCATCCAGGATGTGAGGAATTTTGAATTCATTATGTTGTGGACTATTCATAAACATATGGTTGCGTCCATACTGTGTTCACACGAGTCTATACTTATGATGTGTTACAAGATCATTCCTATATCAGAGCAGTAGATAGTTTTCTAGTTAGTTTTGATCTGAGTATGGGAATGCCTACCTCAGCGATGATATGATCTCATATATATATCTTGCATTGAATGTTTTTACAGGTTCCGACCGGGCTCTCCACAAGATGATCCTCGAAATGATAAAGTACTTCACTCTTCCTATATGATAAATGAAATCCTCATCTACTACAGACTTCGCACTTTAGGGGGCAATCTGTTACCCAAAAATATCGTCACCATGATTATTTTCAGTCAGTATGGGTCTATCATCACTTGTACTGTCCTCCTAAGCAAGTCTAAGACCTCAACTCTTCAAATCAAGCTTTAGAAGTGGGAGAAAGACATTAAATATCAATGTAACTCTGGTTCTACACTTTCTCTCATGGTCACCTGCGGTCCCGCACCTTCTGTGTACAAAAGATGCGTACCTACCTGCTCTGTTCCTAACGGTGTAGGTGCGGACCCCTATGAAAGTCAAAAGGCGCAAGTTTTATCTTAAAAAACTCACTTTGGGTTAATTCTAGAGTTTTCTAGAAGGAATTTTGACGTGGATTGTTCGCTCTGAGGTGGTTCATGCATCCCAAAAGAGAAGGAGCTAATCCCTTGACTAAAGGAGCTATCCCTTTGAAGGAGGGCTTTATCCCTTTGAAGGAGGACCTAGTAACTTCCCTCCATTGCACTATAAATACAGGCATTGGGGTGAGGACTAGAGAGGTTAGAAGCTGAACATTTTGAGGGTAAATGCTGGTGAAATTGAGACTCTTTGGTTGAGCTTGAGAGGAGAGATCACATACCTCTTGGTTCCATTGGAGAGTGAGTGAAACTTGTCAAAGTAGAGGAGACATCTTGTTGGACCCTGGGAGGAGCTTGTACAGTGTCAAGGCAAAGGTTGTAAGGTTCTTCTTCTTTTGAATTAATACAATCAAACTCATTTTTCTCAACAAGTATCTTATGTTATTTGTTTCATGGACTCCTTGACTTTCATGTTAAATATGTTTTATGCAATTGGCTTTTCAGGTGCTATTTAATTTGTTTGCCTTGTTTGTGTTTACAGATTCGTGAAAAGGAGCTCATTTGGATCAAAGGAGCGAGGGCATCCAAAAGCTTGCGTTGGACCAAAGGTAGGCCCTAAAAACACTTGTTTGCTATTGTTTATTAAAGCATATTTAGAGAAAGATAGTGTCTGGTTGGTTTGCTTGTCGTTAGGTCTTCTTTAGATTCTAGGAAGGTCTATCTTTTCCGCAAGATCGACACATTCCGTGCAACAGTGGGTATTGATTCTTTATGGTAATTTTATTCAAAGATCAATAATCTACACAAATTCACTAGGTTACATCTTTCTTGGGTACCAAAACAATTGGTGAATCACATGGCGAAGTAGAGGGATGAATTACACCTTTATCTAACAATTCCTGGACTTGTTTCTTAACTTCTAAACTTTCCATAATTGACATTCGATACATACCAATGTTTGGGAGTGGATAGTCTTGTTGTAGCTAAATTTCATGTTAAATTCCAGTTTTTGGTGGAAATCCCTTTGGTTCTTGAAACATATCTTAATATTGATTGACCACATCAAGCAGGGAAAATTTTAGGGGCTAATATTCGCCCATGGGCTAATTTTCTATAATTTTTCCAAAAAAAAGATTCGCTCATTTCCATTTTTTTGTACAAAATGATTCGCTTAAATTTTATAGAATGAAATTATTTTACCCTAAAAATCACAAAAACATTATATATAGACTATATAAAAATATTATAAATTTGAATATTTTTAAAAAAATATCTCCAAACATTTTATAGATTTCATATTATGGACTAGTGGGATTCGCCAAGGTTTCTAATATTTAAGATAAATTTCTATCCTTAAAATTTTCCCGGACATCAACCAATTCATCTTTCAGCTTCACATCACAGCCTACAAAGGATTCATGCTCCATGTCATTCTTTTATTGGATCATAAGGAGCACGAGATTCTTGATGGAATTGATCATCCGCTTCATTTTCCTTTCGCTTTCCAATGACGAATTAAGCTTTCTCCAATGGGCTCTCACAATATAATCCACTCCATCTTTGAACAAATTATGTTTGTTTTCAAATCTATGGAAAATGACTTTCCTTTCATACAAATAAGGGCTTCCCAATAGAGTTCCAGAAATATCCAGTGGCACTACATCTAATTTGATTTCATCAACGAAATTGGTAGTGGTTGCAAACCTGAAAATGCATTTCCTTGTGACCTAAATATTTGCATCCTTGGTTATCCAACCCAACGGATATAATTTATGATGAGGTATGGTTTCCAGATTCAACTTCTTGACCAAGTCTGTAAAAAATAACTTTTCCTAAGATCCATTGTCAAGCAATGTATCAATCTTGGTGTGTTTGGAAATAACTCTTATATGGAACAACTCAATTTTATTTTCCTCATTGAAGAGTTATTGGAGTTATTTGTTGCGTTGGTGCTTGCCACGTCTTCCTTTTTTCTTGCCTTTTCCAATTATTTCCCTTTAGTGATGGGGCTACAATTTTCATTTCATCACCTGAGTCAGAACCCAAGTCTTGTTGTGCAGCATCGTGTGTCCTTCGTTTCCCTTTATTGTTAAATTTATTTGGTCTTAATTAAGGATGAAGCTTCCAGCAATGTGCTTCATTTTGAACCTCTTTGGAACAATTCTTGCACATGGGTTTCTCTCCTTCTTTCTTAACATAAACATTTTTCTTATGCTTTCCTTTAAATTTATTCCCTTTTTCACCACTCTAAAATGGCTTATTCTTACCTTCTTCCTATAAATTTTTCCCTCTTACTTAGAGGTGGGTAGCTTGAACATAGACCTCATCAAGATTCGTGGGACTAAACATAAGAATGGTATGTCGAAGATAGCTATGCAGCCCTCCTATGCATTTCAGCAAGGTATCTTGTGACTATAAGTCTACCCCTAGCATAAGATCTCTTCTCTTAAACCCTTGAGTATACTCTTGCACATTTTGTTCTTTTAACTGTCTGAAATTTTTCCAATTCATGATATATTTTTTCGTATGGGCTAAAGGGTAGAATTGTCTTTTTATAGTGGAAATAAAATTTGACCAAGTAATAGAGATATTACCATTTTTTTTTTATCTCGTCTTGAGTCCTTGCTTCCCACCAAATGAGTGTTGCAGCCTCCATTCTCAATGAAGCCAACTGAATTTTGATATCATCCTCTTGAAGTTTATGAATTCTACAATACACCTCCAACTAAATAATTTAGTTATCTAGCTTCTTTGCATTCACTTCACCATTGTACATAGGCAACTCGAATTTAACATCAAGCTTTAGAAAAGGTGATTTACCAATTTTGAAGAATGATGATGAGTATGAGTAGTGGTGGTATTAGTGGAAGAGTGTGAAGATGATTTCGAAGAAGAAGATGAAGAATATGGTGGAGTGTTCGAAATAATACTAAGAGGGGGGCTGAACCAGTATTAGCAAGTCAATAAATTTTCATTTCCATAAATAGATTTATATACGCTACTTCAATTAGTGGAACTCGCGTGTATTCGCAACTGTGATTAAAGAAACTAGTGTATATACTGAAAACTTAAGATTCAGTTAATTCATCATATGTTGATCTTTAATTAGTGCATCAGAACCATATAAACAGTAACTAGGTGTAGTAAAACAAAACAGACAATCACACACATGAACACAAGATATAAGGTGGAAACCTAATCTGGGTGAAAACCACCTGCTGCAATTGTCTCTATCTTCTTTTTAATAATAAGAAACTTCTTTTTACAATTTTTGTATTGGTGTAGACTTATACCAGTACAATGGCTTCTACCTATAGAAGGCTACAACCTTCTCTCGTTCTCCAACTTCTCCTAGAAGGGAGCTACAACCCCCTTAGCTCTTGTACTAGTTGATATGTTTACTAGTACGTAGGTGTCGGCCTACAGAAGGCTACAACCTTCTCTTTTCTTCCAAGGACCACATTTCATAAATTTTTAAACTGGATCCGTCATTCAATCATCAAATATATCTGCATCAACCAATCTCCTTTTCACAACTGAACTAATTAACCACTTTGACTACCCTTCAATCCCATCCTTCAGAATGTTGTAACCAGAATACAGTAACCAGAACCCAAGCTAGAACCCAGAATACTGCAACAACAAATAGAAGCAGCTAAAACATATTTTACAAGGTATACGCTAGTTCCCTGTGTCAAACTTGCATGCATATGCACTTTTCTCAAGGCTAACCTACGTATAGATCTACAAATAAAATTTAAGATGTATACGTTGTTTTTATATGCAGAACCAGTGTGTATATGTGCCTTTTGTAAATTGAATCTGCGTACAGATCTTAAATGATGATTTAAAACATTACAATAATTCCAGACTTCAGTTACACCTAGATCATCATATTTATAGACTATAACATGTGCTAGTTATTCAGATAAATGATCAAAGCACAAAAGGATACTTCACTTCAAGCCTTAAGGTCTTGACCCATCATTAGATCTTATCCTTCATCAAGCGCTAAGGTTCATCCTTGGTTCAGATCCAACTATGCACCATAACCCAATAACCTGTACACTAGATCTTGCTCATCATCAGATATTCAATTGCTTGAGTGCCTTTGGCCTAATGATCTTCTTCTCCTTAAATAGTGTTAGGCCTTTCTCAATACCATGGTCCAAAACCACTTAAGACCAATACCTTAGACCAAATACCTGGGATCAATACTTCGGACCATATACTTAGGAAGAATACCATGGAACAAAATACCATGCACCAAATACCATGGACCAAAACTTAGATTTCCAACATGAACATGCCTTCCCTTCTGTGAAACTGCATGTGTACGTTATACGCACCTTTTGGTCTATTAACCCTCGTGTATATGCTACTTTGTCAAGGTGAACCTACGTATATTTCTCTTTCCTCATTCTATGAAGTCTGATCTGTAACTCTGAGTTGTTAACCTGTTGAACTGTGATCTGTCATCTGAGTGAGTTGCCATCAAGGACAACACCTGTGTCAAATCTGAGTCATAATGCCAACAATCTCCCCCTTTGGACTTGATGGCAACCCCAAATCACTCTCCCCCTTTGTCATCAAGGGCAAAGGGTCATGCTCCCCCTGAGTACATGCTGAATTCTTTGATATGCTGAAGTGTGTTGATTGAGCTCCTATGATTGAGTCCATGCTCCCCCTGAGCATAAGCAAGGTCTACAAAAAGATAACATGACTCTATACACACATCACCAATGACCTTCCTATCACCAAAGACTCATACATACATCCATCTCCCAACCAAGTGGGGATATACCAAGTTTGACATATCCACCCAACTAAGTGGGGATATGCTAATTGTTTATATGAGTCAAAACAAGAAAACATTACATCATCCATCCCATGCATAGTGGGGTAACAACTTAGGTCATTTTATGACCTTTACATTAAAATATATACATGACATATATGTAACAGAGACAAAATATCTTTAAGTAGGACCATGATAGTCATTAGCAACATCTGTCAACTAGCAACCATGTTCTCCCCCTGAAACTGTTCCACCTAAAAAAACAACTATGTGAATAAGTACCAAGATATTCTATGATAATGCCAGCGATGCATTATTAGAAGCATATGCTTCCCCTGAACTGAACCATATCAGGCCCCTTTCTTCCTGAGTTTGACCCACCGCTTTTCTTCAAACCAACATATACACGACTATATCCACAAAAACTAGCGTATGTATGCGATTACGCTTCATGAAACTCATGTATAATCTCCTTTATATAACACAAATAAGATTTAACAATAGGATGATGTGTCAACTACTCCCAGCTTCTATTTGAGATATTCAAATGTCTCTCTGGGCAGTGGTTTGGTGAATATATTAGCAACCTGTTCTTTGGAGGGAACATAATCCAATTTGACCTTTTGTTCAAGCACTTGTTCACGTAGAAAATGATATTTGATGGGTATGTGCTTGATCTTGGAATTCATGACTAGATTCTTTGAAATACTGATGGCACTTGTATTATCACAAAGAATGGAAATGGGTGGAGTACATGTGATCTGAATGTCTTGCAATGTTTGCATCATCCAAAGGAGTTGTGTGTAGCAAGATGCAGTAGCCACATATTCTGCTTCAGCTATAGATAATGCAATTGAGCTTTGTTTCTTGCTGAACCAAGACACTAATATGGAACCCATATAGAATGCACCACCACTCGTGCTTTTCCTGTCATCAACACTTCTTTCCCAATCTTCATCTGTATATGCATGAAGTGTAAGATCTGTATCTCTAGGATACCATAAACCAAAATTCTATGTTCCTTGAAGATATTTCAATATCCTTTTGATTGCCTGAAGGTGTGATTCCTTTGGATTTGCTTGGAATCTTCCAACTATTCCCACTGCATGCATGATGTCTGGTCGGGTACCTATTAGATAAAGCAAGCTACCAATCATGGATCTGTAAGTTGGTTGATGCACCGCTGTTAATTCATCATTTGAGCTGAGACTGCATCGTGTTACCATTGGAGTACATACTAGTTTAGAATCTTCCATTCCGTACATTTTCAGGATCTATTTGAGATATTTGGTTTGTGACAGAAAAATACCATCTTTGTTTTGCTGAACTTGTAGACCAAGAAAATATGTAAGCTCACCAAGCAGGGACATTTCAAATTCTTGTTGCATTAACGAAGCAAAATTTCGACTCATGTCTTCTTCATTGCTACCAAAAATAATATCGTCAACATACACAACAAGTATTAGCAATTTATTATTGTTAATATTTGTGTATAAATTGCTATTAGCTGATCCCTTTGAAAAACCTTGTTGATGGAGATATTTGTCAAGATGGTAATACTAGGCCTTTGGAGCTTGTTTTAGACCATAGAGACCCTTTCTAAGTCTGCATACAAGTTTTGCATCATTTCCAAGAATGAATCTATCTGGTTGCTCAATACAGACTTCTTCTTCTAAGTCTCCATTAAGAAAGGCGGATCTTACATCCATTTGGTATACTTTGAATTTCTGAAAACTAGAAAGAGCAAGGAACATTCTGATGGCTTCAAGTCTAGCAATAGGTGCAAAAGTTTCTTCAAAGTCTATACCTTCTTGTTGAGAATATCCTTTACAAACAAGTCTGGCCTTGTTTCTAATAACTTCTCCATTTTCGTTCAGCTTGTTTTTGAATATCCATTTAGTTCCTATGATATTCTTATCATGAGGTCTAGGAACTAATTCCAAAGTATTATTTTTTTCAATTTTCTCAAGTTCTTCATTCATCACCTTAACCCAACATTCATCTCTGCATGCTTCATTTACATTTTGAGGTTTAGTGGAAGATAGTAATGCTAGATAGCTTGAAGCTTCTGCAATGGTTCTTCCAGTTTGCACACCTACCCCCTTTTCTCCCAAGATTTAAGCTTCTAGATGATTTTTCTGAACATACCTGGATGGAGTCTTTTCTTCTACTGTTATCTCTTCTTCTGGTGCTTCATTGGTTTCTTCTTCAGAATTAGTCTGATTTGATGTGGGAGGATAATCCTCATCTTCTTCATAATCTTCGGTTTTATTTGTTTTGGATTTTTGCATGCTTCGTCAACCACAACATCAATACTTTCAATGATTTTCCCAAGTATTTTATTATAACATTTATATCCTTCACTTCGGGAAGAGTAACCAAGGAGAATATCTTCACCTACTCTGGGTTCAAACTTACCAAGTTTTTCATCAGTTCTTTTGATGTAACATTTTCTTCCAAAAACTTTGAAGTATTTTAGAGTAGGAGTCTTACCATACCAGAGTTCATGTGGAGTTTGAGTTTTGTTTACCCGAACATTTTCTTTGTTGAGAATAGTGACAACAGCGAATGCAGCTTCTTCCTAGAAGGTTGCAGGAGTTCCAGACTCATCTAGCATAGCACGAGCCATTTGTTGAATAGTTCTGCTCATCCTTTCTACCACTCCATTTTTCTAAGGAGTCCTTGAGGTGGAGAATTTACTTTTTATTCCATGTTCTTCACAAAAGTCGAAGAATTCATCCGAGGTAAATTCCCCTCCTCGATCAAATCTGAGGCATTTGATTTTGCGATCTAATTCATTTTCAACGAAAGCTTTGAAGGCTTTGAATTTTTCAAATGCTTCATCTTTATGCTTTAGAAGTCCTATCCAACACATTCTGGAAGATCATCAATGAACAATATAAAGTATTCTTCTCCACGAGGTGACTTTTTCCTTGATGGTCCACGTAAATCAGTATGAACAAGTTCGAGAGGCTTACTATCTGATCCTTCCTTTACAAGGAAATGTGCTCTGGTTTGCTTACCAAATTGACATGATTTGCATGTTGTATTTTCTGGAATGCTGATATCAGGAAGATCATGAACAACCTAGAATCTGCATGCTTTTCTTATTTGAGAGAAGCTTAGATGCCCCAATCTTTTGTGCCATAGCTAGTGTTCATCATTTTTTCTTAGATAGCACTGTTTTTGTCCTGCCTTGAGTATGTATAGGTTGTTTTGAGTTCTTGTCCCTTTAATCATGGTTTCTCTTGTATCAAGCTCACGAACAACACATCCATTTGATCAAAATACTACATTTCCTTGATCACACATTTGACTCACACTCAATAGATTGTGCCTTAAGCCATCAACATACATAACATTCCCAGCTTTAACTTTTTCTTTCAACAAAGCAGAGCCTTTACCTTTTATGAAAGCGGGAGTGTTATTTCCAAATGAGACACTCTTTTCCTTTTCTAAGGCATTATATGAGTGTAGATTTTCTCTGTCACCTGTCATGTGTTTTGAGCATCCACTATCGATGTACCACTGGTTTTCTTGTCCTTCTGCATATAGGGCTATACCACATATTTCTGTTTGTGATTCTTTCTTTCTCCATATTTTGGGATTTAATGGAGTTTTCTCCTTTTGATCTATTTGCCGAAATTTACTCCCGCATTTAGATTCTTCATGGTCAAAGTTGTTACAGATTGAGCATTCCATTTCATTTTCAAGAATAGAAAAGCTATTATAGGATCTTTTCGTGCTTCTCTATTCATGATAGTTTTGTAAGCAACACAATGAGTAGCTTTGTGTCCAAAATTATGACATGAGAAACATTGACCATTAAAGAAGTTCCTGATATTATTGAATCTACTGACCTAATGATTGTAGTTGAAGTTCCTTCTACTGACCTGTTGATTTTTATTCATTGAAGCAAATTGAGTGTGGTTTACCTAAGGTTGATTGTGGCCTCTGTTCATTCTTGAAGTAAATTGAGCCTGATTCACCTAGTGATATGCTTTATGCCTTTGCTGATGATTGTCGAACTGTTCGCTGCTCTTTGTTGCATCACGATAGCTTTTAGTGGAGGTTCACAGCTTCTGTGATCGAGATGTTTCTTTAGAGTATCCAAGACCTGTCTTTATCAGAGGAGAGCACTACACTTTGATAATTTCATTTAAGGTATTTGATCCTTTAGCAAATCTAAGATTGAGAGCTTTTGTTTTCTCAAGATCCTTTCTTAGACCCACAATTTCACATTCTAGCTTTTCATTGTGTTTTTCTCTTTTAGCAAGTTGGAATGTCAAGGTATCCATAATCGTACTCTTTTCTTCTAAACATATTTTGAGTTTAGAGATTTCTTCATAAAGGTCATCTTCATCTAATGCATCTAAAAAATCATCATCTTCGTAAGCCATCAAAAGTCTATAATCATTGCTATTTTAATCTTCATCACTATTTGATAAACCATCGCTATCTTCATGAGTATAATAGCTCTTTTTACTTACATTTTGTTTTCTGTTCCATTTTACAGATTCCTTACCTTTATCAAACTTATCTTTATGAGGACATTTGGCATCATAATGATCGACTCTTCCACAAACAAAACATTTGAAAGGTAGTTTACCTCTGAATCTTCTGGAACCCTGTTGGAGGTTCTTGACAAAGTTTGCTTCTAATTCTCCTTCTGAAATATGTCCTAATTGATTAAGTTCTTCTTTTCTTGAAGCTTTAAATGTGGCTTCTCTCATATCTGACGGACCTTCTTTTCTCATCTTGAAAGTAGTTAAGATCCCGTGCAGTTGTGTCATAGTAATAGTTTGAAGATCGTGCTTTTCTTCTATGGCAGATACTTTTGATTCAAACTTAGCAGACAAGGAACTTAAAACCTTTTCAAATAAAGTAACTTCTTTTATCTCTCCACCCAAATTCTTCATGCAATTAAAAATCTCATCTATACGTAAGAAGTAACTAGCTATACTTTCATCATTATGCATTTTGAGAGTTTGCAGTTTTGCACATTCTACCTGAGTGTCTCTTTCATAGCTTAAAACAATTTTGTCCCATATTTCTTTTGTGCATTTGAGCTACATAACTTTGACACATTCTGATTGTGATAGACTTCCCAATAATGTATTGACAACCTTGGCATTGGTTTCATATTTCTTTTTACCTACTGTATTTGTAGGAATAGCTGATGGAAATGTGTATCCTCCTTCCACGATTTCCTAGACATCTGTTCCAAGAGATTGAAGATAGGCTGTGGTTCTTACCTTCCAATAAATGAAGTTGCTTCGATCAAAGATTGGAGGTTTGATGGATCCCTCCCTTTCTTGATTACTCATGATGATGGATCTTCCTTCAAGCGATCAATCTTATTCTGAAGGACCTGCTCTAATACCAACTGTTGGAAATAATACTAAAGGGGGGGTGAATCAGTATTAGCAAGTCAATAATTTTTCATTTCCATAAACAGATTTATATACACTACTTCAGTTAGTGGAACTGACTTGTATACACAACTATGATTAAAGAAACTAGCATATACACTACAAACTTAAGATTCTGTTAATTCATCATATGTTGATCTTTAATCAGTGCATTAAAACCATATAAATAGTAACCAGATGCAGTAAAATAGAATAGAAAATCACACACATGAACACAAGATATAAGGTGGAAATCCAATGTGGGTGAAAACCACCTACTGCAATCGTCTCTATCTCCTTTTTAATAATAAGAAACTTCTTTTTACAATTTTTGCACTGGTGCAAATTATACCAGTAGGTAGGCTTCTACCTACAGAAGGCTACAACCTTCTCTCATTTTCCAGCTTCTCCTGGAAGGAAGCTACAACCCCCTTAGCTCTTGTACTAGCTAATATGTTTACTAGTATGTAGGTGCCTGCCTACAGAAGGCTACAAACTTCTCTTTTCTTCCAAGGACCACGTTTCATAAATTTTCAGACTGGATCCATCATTCAATCATCAAATATATCTGCATCAACCAATCTCCTTTTCACAAGTGAACCAATTAGCCACTTTGACTACCCTTCAATCTGATCTTTCAGAATGTTGTAACCAGAATACAGTAACCAAAACGCAAGCTAGAACCCAGAATACTGCGACAGCAAACAGAAGCAACTAAAACATATTTTACAAGGTATATGCCACTTCATTGTGTCGAATCTATGTGCATACACACTTTTCTCAAGGCTAACCTACGTACAGAGCTGGAAAATGAATTTTAGATGTATACACTGTTTTGATATATAGAACAAGTGTGTATACATGCCTTTTCTAAAGTGAATCTGTGTACAGATTTGTAAATGATGATTTAAAACATTACAATAATTCCATACTTCAGTTATACCCAGATCATCATATTTACAGACTACAACGTGTGCTAGTTATTCAGATAAATGACCAAACCACATAAAGATACTTCAATTCAAGCCTTAAGGTCTTGACCCATCATTAGATCTTATCCTTCATCAAGTGCTAAGGTTCATCCTTGGTTCAGATCCAGCTATGCCCCATAACCCAATAACCTGTACACTAGATCTTGCTCATCATCAGATATGATGAGCCCCAGAAATGGGTAACTATATGGGCTCATTCTGCCTATTATTCTCATTTAATCCACCATTCTCCATAGTTTTGTGCATGCTTTTGAGTATATTTATGTTAATTGAGTGAATGGGAATAGTCACTTTACTACAAAGTCTAATACGTGTTTATTGCAGATTTTTGGAAAATGTTGGACCAAGATCAGGCATTTATGAGCAAATTGGCAGCCAAAGTCGAAGAAACAAGGCTGAGGATTTATAGGAGGGGTGTCTCCTGCACTAAATGACCCCTTCCTCAAGTTCCCCATCAACAACTCAGAGTTCAATAGCCCACCAAAGATGATTTCAAGGGGCAGCCGAGCAGGCTAGTGAAGTGGCTGTTATCTGCAGTTTTGGGCAGCCGAGTTCCTAAAGTTTAGGAGGACTTTTGGGAGTCATCACTTGCATAAATAAGAAGGCTTAAAGACTTATTAGGTTAGCCATTTGATAGTCTATTTTCACACTTTAGTGTTGCCTTGTACTCAGCTCATTTTCGAGCTTCTTTTGCAGACAGTTTTGTGATGTAACTATTATTTTTTGATCAATGATGATGAATCCAGTTTTGAACTAGCACTGATCTTTCCTAGGGGGATGTAGCTCTTGGGTTTAGGCCCAACCCAAGTGCCCAGTACCTCCTTTGTGTACTTCTATGTTTTTTTATTGCATTCATAGAATAATTTCTGTTATTCAGGTTAAATCTTGTTTTTTTACTTAGGTTGTTTTTGATGATTAAGATAGTTGTGCTTGCTTCAGGTTGATTTGATAGTTTGATGACAGAAAAGATCCAAAAAAAGGCTACCAAGTAGGCCTTGATCTCCTTTCTCCCTCCTTGGGACCATGAATTGAGACCAAGGTACTCTTGCTGCCACAAAAACATTGTTTTTGCCTTCTAATGCAATTGCTAGTGTTAGATTTTGAGTTGGAAAAGTTGATATCAGTTGTGTTTTCATGCTTAGATCTATTCTTGCTCAGTTTACATAGATTTCTTACATAACTTCCTGTCCATAAAGTTCTGTTCAATACTTTTCTGGTTTTTAGGTCAGAATTAGGTCAAAATAGGTAAAACTCTGTTTTCGTAGTTTTTGCTTGGGACGGTTTTGAAAATAAGTGTGCAGAACACTCGTAAGACACTCCAGCCTATCATTCCTCCATCATACAACCTGCTCCAATCTCTCTCTCAAGATTTCCTTGACTCATTCGCCATACCCAAAATGCCCTAATTTCTACATTCTTGTGCAAAATTGCTTCCTTCACCTTTGAACAAATCCAACCATCTTCTTCACTCCTGAGCTTCATTTACAAGGTCCTAGATCCCTTAACATCTCTATCTATCCTTCATTTCCAATTTCCCACCGTTTTTCCACCTTCAACCCTCTAAAAACCACTTTTGGTCTCTTCCTGTAAAACTTCCTGTAGATCCCCTGCAGCCTCCTGTAGAAGTTCATGCGAGCGATTTTTCGAAGTCTGATCACAGTGAAAATCTCTAGAAGAGTTCTAGGGATTCCTTAGGTCCTCTCTACACCTTCCTAACCTCCTGCAAATGCCCACTCCATTTCCTTTCACCACTAAACCTCTGCACAGTCACAAATAGTTAAAACACAAGCATAATAATTCTACATAAAATTGCTCAAAAGTACAAAAAGATGATTTTTCGATATTTTCCTTCAGTAGTAGCTTAAACACATGCATTTTACCTTTTCAAATAGTCAATGGCATCCATTTCAGTAGTTTACATCTCTTTTCTTGCACAAGTAGGGTTAGTCGGTAAAACTAGGGTTTGCGTTTCCTTTTAACTTTCATCTTCTTTCCACAAGTAGACTAGCCTCTTTTGAGTTAGCTTTCTTCCATCACAGTTAAAAGCTTCTTCTAATAACTCATAGAAGTTTGCTTGAGCTGCTAGCAAACTTGTGCCAGCTGATCAAGTGACAGCCTGCAGTAAGAACTAGTACTTGTGCATATAGCACCGTCGCTTCCAAGTTTGTTACGAACTACCGGGTTGATAAAAGTAAAGTAGGGAGTCCCAGGAGTTGTAGCATCATTGCTAAAATAATAGAGCTCACCATATTTTTAGTGCCATTGCCGTGGAAGCATCTGAGTATTTTGTGATTACTGCTTTTCTTCTATTTTCTATTGTAACCTTCTGCTAGGTAGTTTATTTCAGCAAGAGTAGAGTAGTTGTTCCCTTTCAATTCTGCAAAAGTAGATTATACATTTCATGCTTTCATTTCAATTCCGCAATTTCATTTTAGCAAGCATAGATTAGCATTTCTTGCTTTCATTTCAATTCCGCAATTTCATTTCAACAAGCGTATATTATCATTTCCTGCTTTCATTTCAATTCCTCAATTTCATTTCAGCAAGCGTAGATTAGCATTTCCTACTTTCATTTCAATTCTGCAATTTCACTTAAGAAAAATAGATTAGCATTTCCTGCTTTCATTTCAATTCTGCATTTTCATTTCAGCAAGATAGATTTTAGTTAGTTGCAGTTCAATCTATTTCAGTTTTTGCATGTACAAGCAGAAAAAAAAAAGAAAAAAATCACCCAAAAAAAAAGAGATTTCCTATCATGCCTCATAGGAACAGAGACAGTTCAGGAAAATTCCTACCCAACACCCCCACCACATCACTAAGTCACCCTTCTCTCCTCTTTGGTGGCAATGATCCAGCAGAACCTATAGGTGAACCTCCAGAGATATACGAAGATCCTATAACAGAAGAAGAGCAAGAAACCATTCCTCCTGAGACCATGGCTGAAAACAGAAATGGTAGGGGAAATGGGGAGAGAATAGAAGGTGCCTTTCCCATCCAAGAGACCAATGGGGACACAATAATGAAAAACATAAGTCCTTCAACCTTACCTCACTTCCATGGATTGACTACTGAAGACCTTGATACCTTCTTATTTGAGTTTGTTGTCCTTTGTCGAACTTATGACTATGCAGAAGACGAGCAAAAGTTGAAACTCTTTCCCTCTACCCTCAAGGATGCAGCACTACGCTGGTTCATGGGGCTACTTGGAAATAGTATCACAACTTGAGCTTAGATGTAGCAAGCCTTTAACAACAAATACCGGGACTATTGTAGGTCAAAGGATACAAAGGAAGAAATCTTTCGAATGACCATGGGAAGTGATGAATCTTTAGAAGACTATGAAAAGAGGTTTCAACTCAGTTATAAAAGGGCCAGGTGCACACTTGACCCCAAATATCTGAAGTTGGTTTTGCTCAGAGGAGTCCCTGAAGACCTTCTAGATACCCTCCATTTGCTGGCCGGGGGAGACATCTACCAGCTACCTTATGATGACATAAAGACTGTGTTTAGAAACCATTCTAGGGCAGCCAGAAAGAGAGGTAGGGGAAGTCAACTCTTAGCCAGTACCCCTTTATCTAGTTCAATCCTTAAAAACGAATTTGCAAATCAGATGGAAGACTTCAAAAGCGAGATGAGACAGACTATTCCCATGCAAATGGATACCTTGCGAATCCAAAAGAAGCAAGAGGAAGCCGAGAGGGCTTTGGCCATCTTTTGTCCCAAGTGTACTAGGAAGCATCCTAGGAATGAATGGTTTTGTTTGTGAAGAAGACCATCCTACAAATTAGTGCCCTTTCTTGCTGGGATTTAAAGCTATGTACCAAGGGGCTGAAGGAGCCACTGAACCATTCTACTTCATGAACCAAAGGAGGCCACATAGACCCAGACCTTACCAGCAAGGAATGCAAGGGACATCCTAGACTTATTACAACCCCAACCAAGCCACTTCCATGCCTTCTTGGGGTCCCCCTACTCATCCTTCCTGGTCCACACCCCCTCCTTGGTCATATCCATTTCAATACCATACTCAACCAGCTAGTCACTCATTCCATGCTCACACTTAGCCACAACCTCAGTGGAATGCATCTCATCAGGGGTGGAGACCTCAATACAACTCTCCTCCAGCTCTTTTGCCTCCACCACCTGCTCAACCATAGCCATTACCTCCTACTTCTCCAAGACAACCCCAGATACCTGCTCAACCAAACCCAAACCCCAATTACAGACAAGCCCAACAGGTATATACTGGAGAAACAACATGCCCTACCAATGCTGTGGAGATTCAGGAGATCAACCTATGATTCGGGAAGGTCCTCCCAAATAGCCAACCTCCTGCTAAGGAGGATGAGGAAGAGAAACAAGAAAGTGAACCCAAAGCCATTCCACCCTTTCCTGAGAGACTAATTGGAACCACACAACGAACCCAGAAGAAACTGAACTTCTAGGAGAACTTAAATAGTTATGTGTAAGGATACCACTTCTCTAGGCCATAAAAGATGTACCAATCTACAACAAGTTGATTGAAGAGTGCTTCAGGCACCCAGGCAGGCACAAGAGAGATGCCCCAACTATCAATGTCATAGGACAACTGTCTGACCTGATGTTGGGATAGGTAATCTGTCCAAAATATCTGGACCCTGGGAGTCCTGTAGTCGACGTCCACATCAATGGCACCATAATTGACCATGCCTTGATTGATCTAGGGGCTGCCATTAACATAATGACCAGGGACACTATGCTCAAACTCAACCTTCAGGGTTCCCTAAGAAATACATCAACAATACTGCAGTTGGCAGACCACTCCACTGTGACTCCTGAGGGGATTGTGGAGGATGTCATGGTCTCCATTGATTCATGGGAGTACCCTACTGACTTCTTCGTTCTTCAGCTAAAGGCAAAGCTCACTGGGTTAGCTACTGCAGATGCTTACATCAGTTGTCGAGTGTTGAGTACTGAAGAAGGTATGTTATTATCATTTATTTTGTCATCTTTTCTTTAAAACTCATAACCTCTTTGCATCATGAACTAGGTAGATAATAAGAAATTATAACAAAATCTATGCGATTTGTATGCAACGCAAAATAACTAATAATTGCCTTTTCTTATGCAGGAAAAGGAGAAAACGAAAGATTGTCGTCCCAAAGGAAAAGACAGGAGAAAGTTAATTGTTGTCCCTTTGGCAGGGAACCGCATGCAAACAAGGCAATCCAAATTGGAGCATAATAGCCAGGAAAGGGAAAAGGAGATCTCAAATCGGCGCAAGAGAATAAGAGGATAGCTGAGAATTAACAGTCTGGTGAATCCCTCAGGATCCTTTGATCCTGAGGGATCGCTATCTTAACGATTTTTGTATCTTTGATATCTCCGCTCGGCTATTATAAGAAGGGGTAGCACTAATAGCCCGGGGGATGAACTCTTGTTGTTTTTCTGTGATTCTCCTTTGTATTTGGAAACTTTGATCATCAAATCTCGTTGAGGAGAGATCCACTGTAACTCTATTTTGATGTTTTAATATAAATCTGGTTGTTGTTCCATCTTTGATTCTAGAGTAATCTCAAGTGGTGTGTCCTTGGAGGCTAAGGGCTCGGCCCTGGTGGAACACTTTCTCTTGTACCATTATTTCTAATTCGTGTGTGGTTTTCATTATTAGCTCTATTTGGTAATCTGATGTGTTTTTCTATTTTACATCACGGTTCTGTTATATTTTGTTTATGCTCAACTGAGTAATGTTGTTCTCTATAACAGGAATGTTGTGTTGTTCATTCTGACTTTGTAATGCATTGTTGTTCCTTTAACCATTGATATAACATTGTTGTTCCTTACAGAATGCTATTGCTGTTCAATTACAGAGTAACCGTGTTGTAACATTCATAAGTTGGTATTACTATATTTATCTATGGTTTACACTTAATCGTGATTGTTATTCAACTGGCGTTGCTGTTCCATTACGAATTACAATTGTTATTATTTATAACTGAGATTTATACTTGTTGTATCAAAGTCAGATCATTGTTTCTTCTAATATTGAGCATGACATGTGTGATATTTGTTTTGGTTCATTTAATATTTATATTTGACTCTAGTTGCTATTCCATATTTCATCTTTTTTGTTGCCGTTCCATTTACGTTGCTGTCAGATTTATCTTTAGAGTAAAAATTGTTATCTAATTCCTGTAGGATACAATTGCTGCATTTATTTTCGTAGACTAAGGTTTTGTTGTTCAATCTTGTTCATAAGACTAGTTGATGTTCCATTTCTTGTCATTTGTATTATCATTGATTGGGTGTGTAGAACGATCTGATACTGTAGTGAGCATTGACAATTGTTGTCTAGTTCCCAGATTGATGATCTTTTCCTTGATTGTCTTTAATTACATCAGTTTACAAAGGGATCAGTTACCATTATTGTACCCTTGACAGATAAATTGCTATAGTTTTCTGAGTGCATGAATTGAGTTTTAAGGTTCTTTTCTGTAAGTAGATCTTATTTCAAGCATCCGTTTACTCTTGTATTTAGAGCACTATACTACTAGCATTACTTTGACAAATGACTGCCTCAAACTGAGTACACTCTTTGAGATAACAAATTGTTCCTGGATTGATAAGTCAATGTAGGGTAAATAGAGGTGAAAAACACCTTTTTTACTGCTCGACATTTTGGCACCGTTGCCGGGGAAGAGTGTAGCCATTTATTTCTTTTCTAGAGTGATGTAAGAACCTGCTAGGAGAGAACTGGGTTTTAAAAATGGAAGGTAAGAACCTGCATATGGAGCATGTAATAGCCTTGCTCCCCTGCCCGCTTTCCTGCAGATTTGTTGTTGCTTTTTGCGTAGAAGTTAGCATTTGATTTATGTGCATGACTAAGTAGAAAAAGCCTGAAAAGAATCCTAAACCCCTACCCAAGTCTGACAAAGGTAAGGGGCCGGTGACCCTTGGCCGATCAACTTTTTTAGATGAAATCCTTAAGAAAGTAGAATCTCAGCCTTCAGTAGGACCTAGAAAAGTTGCTTCTAGACAACCTACTAGTTCCCTTCAAGCCATATGATCACCATCTGTAGCCTTTGCTGAGGTGCATAGTCAAACCGAAGAGAAATATTTTCAAGAAATTGAGAATTCTAGCCCAAAATCATTGCAAGAATGGAACCTTAGCAACCTCTGTGAAGGGAGAGGAGAAATTGAAGAACCAAGATCTCCTCTTGGGATAATTCAACCATTAAGTAGCCCAGATAAGGGAAGTGATGCAAAAATCATTTTTGAAGAAACTCAAGAACCAGAATCCACCCAGACCTTAGGCACTCTCATCATCCTAGATAAAGGAAGTGTTGTTAAGGCTATTCTTGTTCAAGCCATTCCCCCTCAACAACCTAGGAATACCCTCCTAGATATCCTAGAAGGTTATTGGCATATATTTGACCAAATGGCTCAGAACCAGCCAAACACCGAAACCTCTACACTGCAATACCCCATTATGGATAATGTAGCTAATGCACCTATGAAAGCAATTCCTCTCCGGCATATCCCTACATTCCATGGTCTTACATTAGAAGATCTGGATGCATTCTTATTTGAATTTGATTGTAGAGGATATGACTATACCACCAATCCTTAGAAACTGAAATTGTTCCCCTCTACATTAAAAGGGGCTGCTTTAAGATGGTTTATGGGATTGGGAGGTGGTGTTATAAACAATTGGGACCAAATGAAAGATGCTTTTCTAAAAAAATATCAGGACTATTGCAAGTCTAGAGAG
Source organism: Pinus tabuliformis (assembly GCA_031772625.1). Classification (NCBI taxonomy): domain Eukaryota; kingdom Viridiplantae; phylum Streptophyta; class Pinopsida; order Pinales; family Pinaceae; genus Pinus; species Pinus tabuliformis. The sequence continues at coordinate 297,035,205 of CM062810.1, read as the reverse complement.
TTAAAAGATGAAATATTTCATATGGTAGCTAGACCGAATGAAACATTAGAATAATATGTTGAACGTTTCCAGTATAATCTTCAAAGATCTCCTTATGCATCATTACCCTTACCTAATAATGTATTAAAAATAGCATTAATTAGGGGAATGAAGGAACAATGGATTGAAACACTAAATATTATGGGAAAAGGAGATATTTATCAAGAAAAGTTTGTTGACATTATTGTTTTATGTATCAGGAGCTCGAGAGGTAGTACAAGACTAAAACCAGCGGAACATGACAGGTTTACAAGAGACAACAAGATCTCTGCAAAGGGAGTAACTCGCGCAGAAATTGGAAATTTATTAGAAAAATTTAAAACTGACATATTGGGGACACTGACAACACAACTTGATATTATGTAGGCCAAACAAAAGCAAGCAGAGGCAGAATAGAATTTGGCAATATTCTATCCCAGATGTAGAAAGAAACACAGCCACAAGGAGTGTCCATTAGATGCAGTCCAAATTTGCGCCATTTGTACAAAAGACCACTCTACAGAGAGTTGTCCCTCACTTCCTGGATTGAAAGCAGTATACAAGGAAGCGGAAGAAGAGTCAGAACCGGTGTACCTACTCAATTAACGCCGTCAATAGCAGCCGCAATAATCAGGTATGTTCCCAGATCCAGCTTCTTCTTTTTAGCCTCCACAATATCATGCTCAATAATATAATACAATGTGGAAAAATAAACCTCCCTTTTTGAATTGATCACAACAACCATTTCCTTCATCATATGCATGAAGTAGACAGCTAGCTCATGAAATTCTATTTTCCCTAGTTAATTGAAATTCTTCTTGTTTACATGATTTTTGGGAAAATGTCAATGTTTGATGCAGTGTAGGTGTTACAGAAGCACATAGATATTTCATGATCACCAACCTCATTCCAACTTCATCCACCCATGATCATTCATTCATTTCACTAAAACCCTCACCAATTTCATCATTTCACAAGAAAACTTCTCCAAGCTTCTCGAGCAAATCCAACCATCTCACACTCTAGTTTTGAGTTCTGAAGTGGTCCTAGGCACTCCCTTGCCTTATTCCATCCACCGAACACCTTCCCTAAGCCTTAAATCACCTTCAACATCCCTCCTTTTCCTCTTAGTTGTATCCTGTAGAAATACAGGGGATCCTGTAGGTTTTCAGGACATCCTATAGGTTTACCTGTAGTGGCATGTTTTGAGGCTGAACTGAGGACAAAGCCTCTAGGAAGAGAGAAAAGGATCCCTACTAGTATCCCAAGCCTTCTGACCATTCACCATCATCCCTAAGCCACCTGCCATATCACCAAAAGAGATTAGCTTTCACACTTTCACATGAAAAAAGGACAAAAAGAAAAACAGATTTATTTTATTCATTTACATGCAGAGAAGTAGAATGCTTGATGTTTTGAATTTGTATGCTTAGGAAGTAGGATTGCATACATGTTAACTTAGAATTATTTTGAAGCATATCCTCTCAGTAGTTAGTTAGAAAATGGTGTGTTTAATCATTTGGTTTCGGTCTTTTTCCTTACTACAGTAGAGAAGCTTTCTCTTAGTGTAGATTTCTCTTTTCCTCCTTGGTAATCAAACTTCTTCTAAATCGATAGAAGTCTAGTTTGAAAAACCTTAGTGGTCTATCGCCAGCTTATTAGTGACAAAGAGCAGATCCATCACATTTACTTTTGTGTATAACACTGTCACCTCCAAGTTTGTATTAACCCTGGGTTGATAAAGTAAAGTTGGTAGCCCCAAGAGTTGCAGCATTCTTGCTACAATACTAGTGCTCATCACTTTTTGGCACCTTTTCCTGGGAGGTGTCTGATTAATATGTGATTATTTCTTTCTTTCTTCCATTTCGTATCTTTGACATTCTGCTATTAGTTTCATTTCTGCAAAAGCAATTTAGTTTTCTTTCTTTTCCATTCTGCAAGTAAGATTCCGTTCAAGCAATTAGTTTTCATTTAGTCAGTTAGTTTCCATTGACTTCGTAATTTCAATTCTACAATTATTTTCAAAGCTTGAAAAAAAAAACAAAACAAAACAAAAACTCTTTTTTTCATGCCTCGTAGGAATAGGGATAACTTAGGGAATTTTTTGCCAAATACCCCCACCGCTTCAAACAAACAACCTTCCTCTTCCTCGATGGTTGTGAATTGGAGGAAACCTTAGGTGAACAACGAGAGATATTTGAAGAGCCTACAGGAGGAGAAGAAGAAGAAGAAGAACTTAATGGCTGAAAATAGAAATGATAGAGGAAATAGAGAAAGAGTTGAGGATGTGTTTCCCATAATAGAAACTAATGGGGATACCAAGATGAAGAATATAAGCCCCTCTACCCTTCCCCATTTCCATGGTGTAACCTCAGAAGATCCAGACACTTTCTTGTTTGAGTTTGTTGTCATATGCAAAACCTATGATTACACCAATGATGAGCAGAAGTTGAAACTATTCCCATCCACTCTCAAGGATGCAACTTTGTGCTGGTTCATGGGTTTACCTGGGGATAGCATCACAACTTGGGCTTAGATGCAGCAAGCCTTCAACAACAAGTATCGAGACTACTGCAGGTCTAAAGACACTAAAGAAGAAATTTTTAGGATGACCTTAGGGCATGTTGAATCCATAAAGGATTATGAAGAAAGACTCTAGCTTAGCTACAAAAGGGCCAGGTGCACACTTGACCCTAAGTCACTGAAGCTAGTCTTGCTTAGAGGGGTAAGGGAAGATCTTCTAGATACCATAAACTTTCTTGAAGGAGGAGACATCTACGAGCTACCCTATGAACATATGAATATTGTCTTTAGGAACCATTCTAGGGCAACTAGGAAGAAGGGTAGGGGTAGTCAACCAATGGCCAGTCCAACCTCTTCCACTACATCCATCAAGGGTGAAATTGGGAACATGCTGCAAGATTTGAAGAGTGAGATGTTGCAAACCCTTGCCCTCCAGATGGACACTATGCACATTAAGAGAAAACAAGAGGAAGTAGATAAGCCTTAGCCATTTTCTACCATAGATGCACAAGGAGGCACCCAATGAATGAATTTCCATTGAATTTGATTGAAATCTACTCATTTTTTGAAGAAAACCACTCCACAGACAAGTTCCCTTCTCTACCGGGACTGAAAGTTGTATATCAGGGAGCTGAAGGGGTCACTGAACAACTCTGCTACATAAATCAAACGAGACCTCATGGGCCTCAGCCATACTAGCAGGGCATGTAAGGGTCATCCCATGCCTATTACAACCCTAACCAAACCACATATATTCCCTCTTGGGGGCCCCCTACTCATCCTTCCTGGTCTACAACTCCTCCTTGGTCCTTTGCACCTCAGTATCATTCCCATTCGACCAGCCAGTCATTTTAGCCATATGCTTTGAGAAACCCTTAGTGGAATGCACCACCATAGGGGTGGAGGCCCCCATACAACAATGCTCCAACTTTATTGCCTCCACCACCTACTCAACCACAACTTTTACACCCTACTCCACCTAAACAACCCTAGATGCCTGCCCAACCAAATCCAAACCCAAACAACAAACAGGCACAACAAGTATATAGTGGAGAGACATCCTATCCTTCTTATGCTATGGAGATTCAGGAAATCAACCTAAGATCTGGGAGAGTACTCCCGAAACCAACCTCTACCTCCACCTAGGGAGAGTGAGGAAGAAAGAGAGGAAAGCATGCCTAAAGTAAATCCACCACCCTTTCCTGAGAGATTAACTCATACAGTCTAGCCTACCCCAGAAGAGACTGAACTTCTAGGAGAATTGAAAAATCTATGTGTCAAAATTCCACTTCTCCAAGCCATAAAAGATGTACCTATTTACAACAAGTTGATTAAGGAGAAGTGCTTCAAACATCCAGGGAGGCGAAAAAGAGACACCCCTACCATTAATGTCATTAGACAACTATTCGACTTAATGCTGGGGCAGGTAATTTGTCTGAAGTATTTGGACCCTAGAAGCCTTATAGTAGATGTGAACATCATTTGGAGCATTGTCCCACACACTTTGATTGATATTGGGGCTACCATTAATGTGATGACTAAGGACGCCGTGCTCAAGCTCAATCTCCATGCTTCATTGAGAAAGACCACAACAGTCTTGCAACTTGCAGATCATTCCACAGTGACCCCTGAGGGGATTGTGGAGGATGTGATGGTCTCCATTGACTCTTGGGAGTACCCTGTAGATTTCCTAGTTCTCCAGCCTAAGGCCAAGCTTACTAGTTACCCTCTCATCCTTGGGAGGCCCTGGTTAGCCATTGTCGATGCCTACATTAGCTGCAAGGCTAGAAATATGACTATAAAAAATGGGCATATGTCCAAGCAGTTAGTCCTATACCCTCATGCTCAACCTTCTCTTGAACATGACTTACATTTTTTGCTGGAAGAGGAGGAAGAAGATGAATTTTATTCAGCCCAACTCTATACCTTAGAAACAGCCATGGTAGAAGGACAATCGAATGAAGATGATTTCATTGAACACATACTCCAAAGTCCAACTCCCATCACATTGTCCTTAGAGGAAGTAGTAAAGGAAACCCAGAATAACCATCAGATTGATCTATGCCTAGCTGATTCAAAACCTACCCATGTCAAAACCATAGAATTTGGCCTTAAGTGAACCTTGAAAATCAACCCATCTCTTACTGTACACCAAGAAGAAAATTTGTGCAACATGCTAAAAGAGCATATGGATACCTTTGCTTGGAGTTACAAGGAAATGAAGAGTTTGAACCCCTTAGTGTGTACTCACCACATTTATATCAAAGAAGGTTGCAAACTAGTCTGACAAATCCAAAGGAGAATGAAACCAGCTCTCAAGGATATAGTCAAAGAAGAACTACAAAAGATGCTAGATGCAGGATTCATTTACCCTATCTCAGACAGTGAGTGGGTCTCTCCTTTGGTGTTAGTTCCAAAGAAAAATGTAAAGTGGAGGATTTGAGTCGATTACAGAGAGTTAAACAAAGCAACAAAGAAGGACCACTTCCCTCTACCTTTCATTGACCAAGTGCTAGATGGCCTGGCAGGGAAAACGTTTTTCTCTTTCCTAGATGGGTTCAGTGGGTACGTCAAATCCAAATCAGCTAGGAAGACGAGGATAAAACTAGATTCACTTGTCCTTTCGGTACTTTCTCCTATAGGGTCATTCCCTTTGGCCTATGTAATGCCCCTACCACTTTCCAGACAGTAGTCCCAAGTATCTTTTCTGAGCTAGTCCATCATGAAGTAGAAATTTTTATGGATGATTTCACACCTTATGGATGTGATTTCCAGTAGGCTTTGTCTAACTTAGGTAAGGTGTTGAACAAATGCATTGAAATGAAACTGACACTTAGTCCCAAAAAATGTGAGTTCTTGATGATTGTAGGGATTGTTCTAGGTCATTCAATATCCCAGCAAGGACTGTAGGTGGACCCAAACAAAATAGCCATCATCCAAAGGGTCCCACCTCCGCAAAAACAGAGAGATGTCAAAAGTTTTCTAGGTTTAGTTGGATACTATCGGAGGTTTATAAAAGACTTCAGCAAGTTAGCTTCTCCTTTATTTGGGTTGTTGGCCAAAGACTCTGAATTTGTATGGTCAAAAAGCTATCAAGAGGCCTTGCACACCTTGAAGGATAGGTTGACCACTACACCTTTTCTCTGAGGCCCAAATTAGGCTCTTCCTTTTCATATACATGCTGATGCCTCACACAAAGCCATAGGACCAACTCTAGGCCAGATAGATGACAAATTGCCTTATTCCATTTACTTTATCAATAAGAATTTGTCAAAGGCCGAACTAAACTACAAAGAGACTTAAAAGGAGCTCTTAGATGTTGTGCATTCATTGAACAAATTTAGGCATTACATTACAGGTTATCAAACATTTGTACATACTGACCATGCTAAAATTAAATATTTAATGAATAAACCTGATGAGAATGCTTGGATTATTAGATGGTTACTTTTGTTACAGTAGTTTGATCTAACTATTGTTGATAAGCTTGGCAAGGAAAATGTTGTTGCAGATTTTTTGTCCATATTAACTTTGCCTGCAGGGGAGGAAGGAATTTTTGATGATCAGTTACCAGATGAACACTTATTCACCATTTCAGTTCTCTCTCCATGGTTTGCTGACATAGCAAACTACTTGGTGTCTGCACAGTTCCCATCGAATTTGTCCTCCAAAGAGAAAAGAAAGATTGTGAGGAAGAGCACTCCATTCACTTGGATTGGGGCAACCTCTTCAAACTAGGCCTGGATCAAATTCTGAGAAGATGTGTTAGGGAGGAGGAAGTCTTTGACATCCTTCTGACTTGTCATGATGGGCCTTGTGGAGGTCATTTTGCAGCCAAGAGAACAATGATCAAGGTGTTACAAGTTGGTTATTATTGGCCCAAACTTCATCAGGATGTGAGAAGGTATACTATTCAGTGCGATTGGTGCCAAAGGATGGGAAAGCCTATTCCAAGGGATGAAATTCCTTTGCAACCTCAAGTGACTTTCGAGCCATTTGACAAGTGGGGCATGGATTCCAATGGACTGATTGACCCTCCATCCAAGAAAAAGTAGTACATCATTGTGTGCACTGACGTTTTGACCAAGTGGGTTAAAACCAAGGCAATCAAGGTAGCAAGAGAGGAGAAGTGTTGGGCGCAGGATCCCCCAAGGCAAGATTTGGGGTTTAAACCCCAAGTTTTGACTAAGACGGATGTAAGGACTCTGTAATTTATGGGCACGGAGAAAGAAGTTGTAATTGAGTCATAGGGTTGTCCGCCCTTACTTTTGTAACATAATGTTAGCTTGAGAGTTCTACCCATGGTCTAGGGACCATGGGATTGTATAAATAGAGTGAGGCTCTAAGTGTAAAGAGACATATAAGGAATTGAAGAAGTTTGAAGATCTAATGATGATGAATTGAGTCTTAGTTGAAGCGTTGAGTCTTGTCTTTGGGTAGTAGAGTAGGAGAAGGCTCTATAGCTGAGTGCACAGAGGCCTAGTAGTTCCCAGCGCAGGCCCCTACAACTAAGTGTGTAGGGCAGGTGAGTCTGTAACCAATTGAAGCAATAATAAAGAGAAGTTTTACATTATTTCTGTGTATCTTTTCCTGTTATATGCATTGAAGTATATTGAGTGTGAATTTCAAGTTTACTGTTTATTTTCTACGCAAACTTATATGAATGTGTTGAATAAGTGAATATAAGATAAAGTATCTATTTACGCAAAGATAACTAACTGTTATAAGAAGATAAGTAAGATCCGTAGTGTAACTTAAGGAAATAGTGCAGATCACTATTTTAGAAGCATGAAAGCTCCTCAACCCTTGGTTAGGGCTGCATGAAGGCAATCATAATAGAGTGCGAAGGCCTTGTAGGTCAGGAAAGTGTGTGAAGTGACCTGCATGAAGGTATTCACAGTTGGACTAAATCAACCCCTCAGACATCTCAATGGTTCGGAAACTTGGTTCCAGCATCCCCCCATACCACTTCGAGTGAGACCTCATTCTGCACTCCGCGTGCTATTTTCGAAAGGGCCAGTAGTACAGGGATTTGTTTGGCTAAAAAACTATGAACCTAGGTCAATCCCCCTTAAGCCAACAAATGGTTTCATTTCCGGGACCAGAAACTGCATAGAGATTTCTGGTGTCGTATCATTGGAATCCAACTAAGAAATAAATTGAAGGTTGGTTGGACAAGAGAATTCACGAGTTCATGGTGCAAGGCAACAAGAATCTATGACTATCAAAGGAAGAGTGGTTAGACTGCTACCTCTACATAGAGATCCACGAAATTTTCTTCGCATATTTCCCTACTGAGCTGTACGAATGGATCGCAAAGCTAGCATATAGCCAAGGAAGGTGGAAGCTCGACAATCCTATTGTGTGAACCCCAGAGTTGGTGCACAAATTGGAAGCATCAGAGGATAAGATCATGCATGTTGTTGATCACTGGCCCAATCAGATTATAGGACGATTCATACTGAGTTCACGGTAGATACTTCAGTCAGCTATAGTGAGGCAAAGCGACGCTTTCTCAAAGGACTGCGAGAAACGAAGGGAGTAAGGGACCAGAGAATTGCCCTTTGATTTCACCTCCATGAGGGGACACCACCACCAGCTTCACCACCTTCACGTCCATCCTCGCCCGTACCACCTCCGCACCGCCACGAGTTAATATGGCAAGCACGATAAAGTTTCCTGTGTTCAAGGGAGTAGGAAATGAAGATCCATACCAGTTTTGGTTCGTGATAAGAGCCATATGGGAAGCGCAGGGAGTTATAGATGATAATATAAATAAATCAATGTTGGTCAACGCTCTGCGGGATCACACGATGACCTGGTATATTAAGCATTCTAGTGACAATCCGAATGCGGGGATCGTGGATATCTAAATTGCACTAAACAGAGAATTTAACGACCCGAAGTCAGAGGTGTAGTCAATCATTGGATTCAAAGAGATCACAATGCTACCAGGTAAGACTCCTTGGCAGTTGGATTAGAGACTGAAGTACACAATTCGCAAAGCTAATATGACTTTGACAGATGGACAACACTGCGAATGGTTTGTAGTATCGCTAACGTCACATTTGAGGAATGCATTGTCACAACAGAGGTTAACGACTTAGGCAGAGGCCTTGGAGATCACGATGAGGCTGCATGAGACCTCGATGTAGGATCTGAACTTAGGAGTTCAATAGATCCACGCGCAGCTATAAAAATTATGCCTTGAGATGTAGAGTCTGAAACATGACAGGACAACCCAACCAGAAGTGCGCGAAGAGGTATGGTGCATTAAATGTAAGGGTCAGGGTCATGACAAGTACCACTACTTGGTGTTCGCAAATTACCTTGCAGTAGGAGGACTGATGCCATTAAGACTGATGCATAAGCAAGACTTAGTGCAGCGCCTGCTTTTTGTGCAAGATTTTTCAAATAGGAGGAAAGTATGCTAGAGACAACTGCCATTTGTTACAGAAGTACACACAAAATTTGCAACAGTTGTTCTGTAATTTCTGTAGATCGGTTGGACATGATGGATGCACTTGTAGAAGCTATGAGCTAATGATGGATAGAACTCCCACCTACAGGGTTAAGGCCAAAATGTGGCCCCTTGACCAAAACACAGGAGTGGCGCAAATCAGATTTCAGGGTGCGGGTGAGGCTGAGGTGGAGGAGGACCTGGAAGAGGTCATGGACAGCTGATATGTTACAATTGCGAAGGGCCAGGACATTATGGCTGTGATTGTAGGAATCCAATGCATCCAACATGTCTGTATTGTACCTTGTTTGATCATGAGACAAAGGATTGTCCTACGTTGATAGCTAGGACTCAGAACCTGTAGATGATTAGGTCTGAGTCACGCGAGGAAGATACAAATGTGAACATTGTGCTCTGAAGTGGCATTATGACGGGAGATGATAAAGGTAAAAAACCTGAAGATAGTACTTGGGTTCGCAAGGCTTCGACAAAAGAAGCAGAGTTTGATTTGGAGAGCACTAGGGAAACCTTCATGGAAGCTAAGAAGAGCTTTGCTAATGCCTCCACTTCAGGAAGAAAAGATATATTGGAGCTGGAAATGGACCCATCTATGCTTACGATGTTCCTAGAAACATGCATGAAGCTACTGCGTGACAGTAAGGCTATAAAGGGATTTCAAGAACTCATTAACAGATGTGCTGAGACCATGCTAGGAGAGGCGTGCATAGTCTGGAAGATTGGAGAGCATGCGACAAGGACAGGAAGAGAAATGAGGTTGACCGCACAGATTGGAGAATATGACATGGACGAGGTAATTTTGGATCTAGGATCGGATGCGAACTTTCTGCCGCATCAAGCATGGGAGCGCATGGGAAGACGTACACTGCAATGGTCTCCTATCTAGTTGCGAATGGCGAACCAGCAAAAGATAATACCTATTGGGAGATTGCAGGGAATCACCGTGGATATTGAAGGGGCAAACACGCTAATATACTTTGAAGTGATAGATATTGTTGATGACAGTAATCCCTACCCTGTGCTCTTAGGAATCGATTGGGCCACTAACATGAATAGGGTGATTAATCTGAAGAAGTGCAAGATGATTTTTGAGAAAATGTCTCTGTGCGTAGTTGTACCTTTGGACCCTGCGAAAGGATTGCACTACACAGAGCCAGTGCGCAACTATGAAAGTGATGATGATTTGGACTGCATCTACAAAATAACCGCATGAGAGAAAGACTAGGTAAATCCCACCGCGGATGGATGAACCTCATGGGAATGCGAAAGCTCTTGTACTTCGGATTCGGATGAAGAGATAGAGCGATGGTAGAACCGGTTACATGAGGTACCCATGTTGAACTATAACATGATGAGAAGATCACTGTGTTGTGTATTGACAAAATTGAGAGATTTTCCTACTTATGATGGATTAGGTGAGGTAGATGCTTTCTTGGATAGATTTGAAAGAGAGCTGTTTGAAAAGCAACATTTCTAGGCTTTGAAGTGGGTACTGCATGCTACACCTACCAGGTGGTGGGGTACGCACTAAGGAAGCTTTGAGGACTGGTGCAAATGCAGGAGAATGATGCGCATGCATTTTGGGAAGCCTAAGATGCGACTATACAATGTACGAGATGGTCTGTGTGCGCATCTGTCCAAGTGGGTATGGGCATATGGAAAACAACCTGCGTGGATGCACATGAAATTCGTGATGGGAAACACGGTCGATAAGCATGTGTTGGGGGAGAAATTGTGCGAATGGTCCCTCAAGTTGGAACGACAAAGTGTGGAAAGAATGAGTGTGCAGAAGGTTACCCATGCAGAAGCATTTAATGAAGTGTGCGAAGCACTGAATAGGGTATATAATGCGCAGCAAAGTGATTGGGACCTGCGCGTACCAGCAGTTTTGTGGGCTTATAGGACAACGTGCAAGAAACTGATGGGACAGACACCTTCTAGGTTAGCCTATGGAGAAAACATTGTAATACCGATGGAGTATATTATGTCTAGTTCACGCATAGCAGCACCCGTGGATATGACGGTTCGCTGAGCCTTGAAAGAAGGGATCGCATAGCTGAACAAAGAAGAATTCTTGGGACCTGATGAAGTGATCTAATATGGTAATCTTAGGCTCCAAGAACTCATGGATGAAAGAGCTCGGTTAATAGAGAAAAGGGCTCTAGTGTAAGCAGAAGTCAAGAAGCTTGAGGAAGGAATAAAGAAGGATTTTCTCGATAAGAAAATTGTGGTAATAAAATAGGATGCGCACGATTACGATGACAAATTTGGGGACTACCATCAAGAGTTGATTAGCTTGATGCCCTTGATTGGACCGTATATTACTAGAGGTATCACTGATGGTGGTGGGATGCAGATGGTGAAGTGCGCGACGTAGACAGTAAAGATAAAAGGAGAATTGTTTCTAGGAAATGTGATTGATGGTCGGTTGAAGCTGTATACAGGTGGCCCGACCACCTGACTAGCTATGGGAAGCACAGTCTTAGCACTCTAGGCATTTGAAAGGAGGTGCAGGACTATAAACTACTCTACTGGAGAGTTGCATAATGCCAGGGATGCACATAGGAGCGAAGTGTCATAGGGTCCGCGATAGCGCACGAGTAGCTACCCTGCCGCGCGGGTTGGCTGGAAAGTGACTGTTATAGTCACTATTCACGATGTGATGCTTGGTTTAAGACCAAATGGAGTGGACGGTAGGAATTTAAGGTGAGATTTATGGGAAAGATTTGGGAAAATCTTCCGCCAAGGGAGCATTAATGGACTGGATTTGGGGGGAACAGTCAAATTTGAAGTAAAAAGGTGCTATAAATTGCAAAGGCCTTCCTAGCAAACAACACTTGGTCATTTGAGAATTGAGCTATCATGCACCTAGAGTATTCTAAACTGAGACTTGTTTAACCTATTGAAAGATTTTTTTGAGCACCCATTTGAGGAGTTGAGAGATTTCTGGAAAAACAAAATGGCAGCGTACAAAGAAGCTAAGGAAATCAGAGAAATGACTGCTGAAGAGGTTGTACAAGCCATGGCAGTAGAAGACACCCATGAGAGCGCCAAGATATTTGCGAAAATCCCTAAATCGCCGCACATTCCAAGGCCCAAGAAAGATAAGCAGTCCATGGTTTCGGTGTGCATGTCCCCTCGAAACCCGCTGCGAACTAAATTGACCATGGAAGAAAAGGGGAAAGTAGTGAATTTGGAAACCGATGAGGAGGAGGAATACCTTGAGGAAATCTTGGTGGAAGAGGAGGAGGATGAATAAATGGAGGAAGAAACCGATGTGAGGACCCTCAAACCAGATTTCCTACATATGTTCCTTTGTGGAAGGGCAAGGCAAAGGTGCCCAAGGAGCTAGATGAGAGCAAGAGCTCTCTGCAAACTCCGCTGCTACCTAACAATATCTTTTTTTAAGGAGTGCACTTGGGATGGGTGTCAAGTATAAAGTTTGAATATTTAGAGCTCATGGACCATGAAAAGTTCCCACACTTGGAAACCACATAGCTCATGAAGCTGAAGAAAAACATTGCGGTGAGAGTTGTAGAGTTGGTGTCACACAAGTGGTTGCGAGGGGTAGAGAAAGTAGGGTTGTTGAACCTTCCCTGGGTGCGGCATTACCATCGCACCCGAATAACCATCTTTGTCATTAAGCAACTACTTTTCCTGTTGCATAATGGGTGTTTATCACTGGAGGATCCCATCCCCATCGCAGACCACCTGATTCATAGAATTACCATACTCCCTTGCAAGGGGGAGGACCCTGCAGATATTTTGGAAGGAAAGAGCACCGAATTGGAAATCGCAAAGGCCATGAAGGCCAAATTCAATATGGAGAAGAAGAAGAGAGGGTACACAATCTCCAGTATCAACAATAAGGTGGTCAAAGTTGCGACCTAGATACTGGCTAGCAAGGTGATGTGGAAGTGCTGCATAGATGAGGTGCCCAGGCTGGTGATAAAACCTTTTGCACAGTGTGCATAGGGCATCCAGCTTAACTTTTCGGAGTGCTTGTGAAAGGAATTCTAAGAGAATTTCTGAGAGGCATAGGAATAGGGGAAGACCTTCCACTATGCATGGCTTCTACTATCTATAGTTCTGGTGGTTGGGGATGTTAAAATGCAACAAGATGATGGAGCTTAGTGGAAGGAAGTCGCCTTCACTAAGTGGGCCCACAGGCTATTTTTGGCGCAAAGTCTATTTTTAGACATATGGATCATGGTCTATGAGTTGCAGGATGCTATTTGTGGATGATCGGTCATGTCGGTAAAAATAGATGGACTTCTATTTTTAGACATATGGGCGGTTTCTATTTTTAGACTGCCAGGCTAAAAATAGAACAGTCGAATATTATTGTCTCATAATAATATTTGGACTATAAACATTATCTTATCCTCTTGGAGCACTTCAGTTTGAGCTATAGATGTGGCACATGCAGCTGTCAAAAGGAAATATGCTTTCTTTGTGGGTCAGTTGAGCTATTGCATGCAGGACTTCAATTAGAACTCATGTGGTTGAGTTTCGGTGGAGTTGATTGTGGAGTTGATGGAGTTGTGTTCAGTTTGACTTGGTTGAACTAGTTGTATTTTAGTCTAACTAAAGAATACACTAGTGATGAGTTGTGTGAATTAAATATTAATTAATTCACTAATTATTAACTCATAAAGCAACTAAAGAATACATCAGTTAACTCAGTGCATGTACAGTTCAGTGGAGACAGGTGTTAGAGGTTGAGATTGCTATCAGTTGTGACTATAGTTGTGCATGAGATTTGCACATGCATGGATGGAGATTGCCCATGAGGCTTGCGTAGTATAACCAAAGGAATTCGATTTCACAATGTGATTGATTTCTCTTGTAGATTGCGCAGTGGAGGAGATTTGAGCTGTGATTGATCAGATCTGAGCTAGTTTTGTGTGTAACAGGTGGAGATAGTACTGAGTACTTGTGAGGAGTATTGTACTATGTATTGTTACATGTTCTCTATCATTATAATATATAGATAGTGTGGGGTTTTCAGCTGTATGCTTTCCCCGGGTTACATACTGTGTTAATGTGTGCATGTGATTGATGTTTCATGGTTTTTAATGCTGCTAAATTGATGATCAACATAGAGGAGATTATGTATTGTGCATGTATTCCGCAATAGTGTATAATCAGGATAATCTCTGTGAATAAGTGTCATATTATTCAAAATTTCTACATGGTATCAGAGCTGTTGATCATCAGATCTATTATTCAGAAAGTGTTTACATCTTATTTCTTCAGGCAGAGTCTATAATCGGGCCAGGTAGCCTCTGGATTCATCCTTCCTTTGGAAGGTGAGATATCCGGTAAAAGCCCATACAGTCAATATCTGTATGAGAAATACTTTGTTCTCACGAATTTTAGATCCGAGGCGGTTGAGTTTGGAGCTGTTGGAATTCGAATTTGCAGCAGTGTTTTCTTGGTGTCAACGTGGCAATGTCTTTCAACGGATTGCGATTGGAGTATGCTCTTGAGGGCAGCTCAAACTATATTGCATGGAAGGACAGGATGGAGGCAGTGTTAGATGATAATGGGCTGAAGGAGTTCATATAGGCCGATGTCCCAAAGCCTATTGATATTGCGCAAGTTGATGCTTGGCAAAAGAAGACAGCAAAGTGTCAAAGGATACTGTTGGAGGGCGTGAAGGATCACATTGTGTCCAGCCTGCACGGAAAGGCTTCTCCATACTTGATGTGGAAAGAATTGAAAGATCTATTCCAAAGCAAGAGCGATCAGAGGAAGCTGGCGCTCAAGGATAAACTCAGAAACATTAAATGCGAGAAGGGAGACAGTATGCCCAAGTATCTCACGAAGTTCACTTAGTGCAGGGATGCGCTGGGAAGTGTGGGGATGGCTATCGATGATGAGGACTTGATGAGCTTGGCTCTCCTTGGTCTTCTGAAGAGTTGGCATTCCTATTAGGACTCTGTCAATGGTCAGGAGAAATTGCCAGGATGGGAGAGACTTTGGTCAGATCTTGTGCAGGAGGAGATCAGGTGGAATACCAGGGACAGATCTTCATCAAAGGTACCTGATGAAGAAAATTGCGCTTTGTCTGCCAAATCAAAGAAGGGAAAGAACAAGAAAGCTTCTCAGTCCGGTGCGAAAGGCAAGAAGTAGGACATGTCTAAGGTGAAGTGCTTTCACTATCACCAGCACAGACACTATGCCACTAATTGTCCGCAGAAGAAGAAGAACAAGCAAGCTGCTGGATCTGTAGCAGGAGAGGCTCTAGCCTCGCAGTTTGAGCTTGATTTTTCATTGATCACATGCTTGGTTTCAAGTGTGATGGGATCGGTGTGGTTCTTGGACAGTGGTGCGTCTTTTCACATGATAGGAGATCGGGATTTGTTTTCTGATCTAGAGGAGAAAGATATTGGAGTGCACATCGAGATGGGCGATGATGGTAGATACAGTGCGACCGGTATCGGTACCATTTCCTTTGAGTGGGAGTCTGGTAAACCCTTCGTATTGAAGGAAGTGATGCATGTTCCAGGATTGAAGAAGAATCTTATCTCTGTAGCGATGTTAGAAGACAAGGGATATGATGTTGTTTTCAGCGAGGGAAAGGCTTTCCTGCGCAGTAAGACAATTGGAGAAACCCAGAAGATAGGGGTTCGAGTGAGGAACCTTTATCAGTTACATGTAGATGGCTGCACAGCAATGGCATGCAAGATAGAAGGATTGGTGAGCCGGGATGATGGCGAGCTGTGGCACAAGAGATTGGGTCACCTCCACCATGGAGCCTTGAAGATACTGCAGCAGATCACTACAGGGCTTCCTAAAGGCACTCTTGCGTAGTCAGATCAGTGCAAGGGGTGTACTTTGGGAAAGTTTGTGAAAGCCACCTTTCACGAGAAGGATAGTCATGCCACGACGATCCTTGAGAGAATTCACACAGACGTGTGTGGATCTTTCTTAGTAGCTTCGACAGCAAAACACAGGTATTATGTGATCTTTGTTGATGATTTCTCTCGTAAGTGCTGGATCTTCTTCATGCAGAAGAAGAGCGAGACATACTCAAAGTTCTGTGAGTTTAAAGCATTGGCCGAGAAGGAGTCGGGGAAGAAGGTGAAGGATCTTAGGAGCGACGATGGTGGTGAATACATCTCTGGTGAGTTCAAGTATTTCTGTAGTGCAGAAGGGATTCAAAGAGAGCTCATAGCTCCCCATAACCCACAGCAGAACGGGGTTGCTGAGCGGAAGAACAGAACAATCGTGGGTGCTGCATGGGCGATGTTGTATGATCAGGGCCTACTCCTTCACTTGTGGGCGGAAGCATGCAATACAGCAGTTTATGTGCAGAACCGTTGTCCTCATAGGATACTTGGCATGACTACAACAGAGGAGGCTTATTCTAGTAAGAAGCCTGATCTTTCTCATTTGAGGATTTTTGGTGCTAACGTTTACATGCATGTGACGAAGGATGCCAGGAAGAAGTTGGAGCCGACCGCAGAAGTTGGGATATTTGTGGGGTACACTGATATGCCCCACAACTATCGTGTGTATTTTCCAGACAATGGAAAAACCGTTGTGCGACGGGATATAAAATTTTAGGAGGAGAAAGCCATGAAGTGTTCGCTTGAGAGGGAGCCACACTTGCATGCAGATGAGGAGCTATTAGTTCCTAAAGATGAGCTTCAGGACTTGGATCAGCCACAGGATGAGGTTCATGGAGTGGAAGAGACCACTCATGCAGTGCCAACCATCAGAGGGAGAAAGCACTCGATAGAAGCTGAGCGACTGGCTCAAGATGCAGAGAAAGTTGTAGGACCACCTACAGCCCAACACAGGCAGAGACAGTCACCTGATCGGTACACTGGATACATGGCTCTTATGAGCAAATGTGTTGTGACTGAGCCATCCTCTTTTGAGGAAGCTGTGGAGGATCCCACATGGGTAGACGCCATGGTGGAAGAGTATGATTCGATTGTCAGAAACAGTGCATGGGAGATTGTCCCAAGACCGGAAGGGAAATCAGTGGTGGGTTAGAGATGGATCTACAAAGTTAAGTAGGTAGCTGACGGGAGTGTGGAGAAGTACAAGGCAAGATTTGTTACCCGAGGCTTTTCACAGATAGAGGGGATCGATTATGAGGAGACCTTTGCACCTGTCGCAAGGTATTATTCCATACGAACGATTCTTTCTCTCTTAGCACAAATGGGGTGGCACATTCATCAGATGGATGTGAAGACTGTGTTCCTCAACAGAGTCATTGAGGAGGAGGTGTACATAGAACAACCCGAAGGTTTTGAAATCTTCCGCAGTGAGTCGCATGTGTGCAGGTTCAAGAGAGCGCTGTATGGGTTGAAACAAGCACCACGTGCTTGGTACACATGGATAGATAGCTATTTCACCGGACTTGGATTCTCCAAGAGTGAGGCAGATCCTAACCTATACCAGATTGTGGTGGAGGGTAAGTTGCTTATCATTGTACTTTATGTAGATGTTTTGATTCTAATGGGTGATGAGCTATTGATACTTTCATGCAAGGATGATGTTGCTAAGGAGTTTGAAATGAAGGACTTGGGCCTCCTTCATTATTTCCTGGGATTGGAAATTTGGCAGCGTAGTGATGGACTATTTGTTTCTCAGGGTAAGTATGCTCGGGAGATACTGGAGAAGTTCAACATGCATGGCTGCAAGCCTGTTGATACTCCTCTTCCTGTAGGTTGGAGGAAGGAGGATGCCACTTCAGCAAAAGAAGTGGATGCCATTGTTTATCAACAGTTGGTGGGGTCGCTTATGTATCTGGTCAATACACGACCCGATATATGCTATGCTGTTAACCAGCTTTAATAGGCTATGGTTAAGCCAACCAAGCTCTTCTGGAAGGCAAGCAAGCATGTATTGCGTTATTTGAGAGGCACATCAGGATATGGATTGTGGTACAAACAGGAGGATGAGGTGAAGCTATGTGGCTTCACGGATGCAGATTGGGCAGGGAGCCCAACGGACAGAAAGAGCACATCAGGAGGGGTCTTCAATATTGGGTCCACAATATTTTCTTGGTACAGCAGGAGGCAGAGATCCGTGCCATTTAGTTCAGCAAAGGCCGAGTATATGGCAGCAAGTTTGGCTGCATGCGAGGCTATATGGATGAGGAAGATCCTGGTCAGTTTGTTCGGTTCTTACTTGGAGCCTACTGTGATTTACTGTGATAACCAGAGTTGCATTAAACTCTAAGCTAATCCTGTATTTCATGATAGATCTAAGCACATTGACATCAGGTACCGTCATATCATAGATTGTGTGCAGCGAAGACTCATGTTAATTTCACACATTCCAATGGAGTATCAGGATGTTGATATCTTGATGAAGGCGCTCACCAGGAGCAAATTCGAATACCACCGAGGCAGGATAGGGGTTGCTGATAATCCATATCGTGTTGAGATGGAGTGTTCAGAATGCAACAAGATGATGGAGCTTAGTGGAAAGAAGTCGCCTTCACTAAGTGGGCCCACGGGCTATTTTTGGCGCAAAGTCTATTTTTAGACATATGGATCATGGTCTATGAGTTGCAGGATGCTATTTGTGGATGATTGGTCATGTCGGTAAAAATAGATGGACTTATATTTTTAGACATATGGGCGGTTTCTATTTTTAGATTGCCAGGCTAAAAATAGAACAATCGAATATTATTGTCTCATAATAATATATGGACCATAAACATTATCTTATCCTCTTGGAGCACTTCAGTTTGAGCTACAGATGGGGCACATGCAACTGTCAGAAGGAAATATGCTTTCTTTGTGAGTTAGTTGAGCTATTGCATGCAGGACTTCAATTAGAACTCATGTGGTTGAGTTTCGGTGGAGTTGATTGTGGAGTTGATGGAGTTGTGTTCAGTTTGACTTGGTTGAACTAGTTGTATTTTAGTCTAACTAAAGAATAAACTAGTCATGAGTTTTGTGAATTAAATATTAATTAATTCACTAATTATTAACTCATAAAGCAACTAAAGAATACATCAGTTAACTCAGTGCATGTACAGTTCAGTGGAGACAAGTGTTAGAGGTTGAGATTGATATTAGTTGCGACTATAGATGTGACTATAGTTGTGCATGAGATTTTCACATGCATGGATGGAGATTGCCCATGAGGCTTGCGTAGTATAACCAAAGGAATTCGATTTCACAGTGTGATTGATTTCTCTTTCAGATTGCGTAGTGGAGGTAGGCAAAGTAGTGGAGGAGATTTGAGCTGTGATTGATCAGATCTGAGCTAGTTTTGTGTGTAACAGGTGGAGATAGTACTGAGTACTTGTGAGGAGTATTGTACTATGTATTGTTACATGTTCTCTATCATTATAATATACAGATAGTGTGGGGTTTTCAGCTGTATGCTTTCCCCGGGTTACATACTGTGTTAATGTGTGCATGCGATTGATGTTTCATGGTTTTTAATGTTGCTAAATTTATGATCAACGTAGAGGAGATTACGTATTGTGCATGTATTCTGCAATAGTGTATAATCGAGATAATCTCTGTGAATAAGTGTCATATTATTCAAAATTTCTACAGGGGAATTGCATGAGGACAACGAGTTCCCCCCAATTGAGAAGGATCTTCTAGAGGCCGTGAAGTATGCTTCATTGTGAGCCACTAAAGACGCACGCAAGATCTGAGACAGTAAAATATTTTGGGTGTTCATGGTGATGAACATTAGAATGGCGATTAACCGCAAGCCACAATTATCGCCCACTGTCTATAACAACTTACAAATCTTTGCGAAGTTTAAGGCAGACTTCCATCATGTCTACATCAGGCGAAAAAGGACCCCACGAAGAAGTGCAATGAACTACCATAACTGGCCATGGATGATGTTATCTTTAACATACTTGAGGCGTGGCTGCTAGAGTGGTGCACTCCAGACATCTCCACAATGGAAACATAAAAGTCTGCTGCACAGAAGAAGAAGGAGGAGGCAAAATTGTGGGTAGCAAAGTTGGTAGAGAAGAGAAGAAAAGAGGTAGCAACAGTACAGGTGCAGGAGGTGCGGGACGCTGCAAAGGCCACAACAGAAGCATAGAAGGCAGCAGAGAAGGACTGCAAGGACCGGAAGTCGCCTTCACCTAAGTAGGAACAAGAAATGGAGACAAAGACATAGGAGGGTGGCACAGACCTGCAAACAGTGATGACACAGTTAAAGAGCCAGCGCCTGAGAGAGCAGATGGGGCCGTGAAAGAAGTCGAAAGAATCTAAGACTTATTTCAACCTGATCACCCTCACTGAGGGATATCTTCACGATATAGGAAAGACAGTGCGTGAAGTCACTGCGAAGGCCCTCTAGCAGTTGGCAGAGGAGAATTAGATTGCGTTGGGGGCCCTCTGGACACAGATTCAGGAGTTTCAGGTGTGCAGTCTCCAGGCTAGTACTCTCTCAACCAGCCTCACAGTAGGAATGGCCACGACTGAGGAAATGCTACGTGCCCACACAAACAACACAATAGTGCTACCAAAGGGGGCACTGGTTATAGAAAACGAGGCCAACACAGCTTCGTTCAATGCATTGAAATCAGTAGGAATCAACATGGTTGTGCTCCCTTGAGAGACACTCTATGTCTTGTAGGATGGAGTGACTGCATAGCTATGGGCCAGGAAAGGCCATGCGCTATAGGTGTTAAGCAAACAAATAATCAACATAGAGAAACTGAGCCTGCAGTGTGATGAGGTAGTCACGCAGAACTGACAGATGGTATAGGTGGTAGAGGAGGCTTGTCAGATGGTCACTGAGTTGGCCATCCCAACAGAGGCCAACATCTATAGGTTAGCAACAGGAGTGTGCGAGGTGAGAGAAGAGATGGCCAAGGTTCAGTGAGAGCTGAACCTTCAGATAGCAGAGTTGTGATTGAAGGTGCTGTTATCACTCAGGTCATCCCTTAGGTTGTAATAAAGGGATACGGCCGAGGTAACCACAGACCAACTTTGGACTACAAGTTCTAGCCCACCTGCAATCAGAGAGGGCTCTCTCTTTATGATTTAGCTTTATTTGAAAGGATTTTAGGCTAGCTATTGAATTCGAGAGTTTTTATTTTGATTTTGATGGGAAGATTGATGTTTTCAAGTAAAGAGGCAGGTATAGTGTGAAAATTTCAAACCATTGGGCATGGAGTCGAAGAGTAGGACTGCTGGTGCATTTTCTTGGTCATAAGAGAGGTATGGAGCAAGGTAACTACGCATGAAACAATGTTTCAGGTTTAAAGGATGGAGTGAATGCTAAGTAATGAGAGGCCGTTAAGAATCTCTCAATCAGCTTAATAGAGGGAGGCAATGGAGCTCTACGTAGGGGCAGTAAAGAATCCCTAGATAATTGGCAAACACAGGTGAATTAGGGTAAATATGAGCTAGAAGGAATTCATATTCATTACCAATTCATTCAGATGAAAGCATAAAGAAACAACAGAAATTGAGCATAGAGTGTATTTAAACAAGTTCTAGGCTAATCTTTCTTTCTGCTACTTAGATAGTGGTAAACAATGAACAGAGGTAAGATGCACTTATTGTTTCATGCTGCAGCGCAGGAATTCCATCTTTCAGTCTCTAGAAATCATTAACAACACATCAGACAGTGTCTTCTCCAAGCTTTCAGCAATCTTTGATTATAGAAACAATCTCAGGTATACAGTGCAAGTCTCTAGTGAGAATTATCAATCGACCAACCCTTAAAACAGTACAGAGGGTGGTATATATAGGGAAAACTCTCCTAATTTCCTTTATTACAACCTGACCTAAACAGGTCTGAGAAATGATTACTTTTAACCTAATCCTATCCAGAAATAAATGTAAGAAAATATCTTGAGCTGCGCTGAGGGCAGCCGTATCAAAACTGAGTAAACGTGCTGTCCTCGGTGGCTTGGTGCAGTGTTTCTGTAATAACTATGCATGGGCTTCTGCTCCATTGCAGTTCGGTGGCTTTAAATGTTTTAACTGTGATTTGAGAGCTGGGATGGGTTTGCACAAATTGATTTGACTTTGCTGGCTGCCATTCAATGTAACCTGCTTTGGGAACTGAAGGTTTCCATTAAACAATTTAACTGGTACACTTTGTTGCTTCATCTCTCCTCTGATACTCTTTGACAAATGAAGTGGGTTGCATCTCTCCTTCGCTGTGGGTCAAATCACAAATTAATGGCCGCTGTTTGGCCCTATGTTTCTTTTAGAACCGTCTTCTGATCCTTTCTGCATGCTTCGCAGAGTAAAACGGGTCATTCGACGCCTTTCGGGCTTGCTGGGGGTTGCGCGCTGAGGGGTTTTCCATTTCGGCTCATTTCCCGTAGCCATGCACGATTAGCACTAGGCGCTAATCGCGCATGAAAAACTGCCTCAGAAACTGATTCTAGTCTTCCTAAGCAGGATTTTCACCTTTCGCCTCAAAAATTGATGATGACGGCAGCATGACATAAGCAGGCGGGACCTAGTACAGCAGATGACGTCAGCATGATGACGTCAGCGAGATGACGTTAGCATGTACAGTGGATGACGTGGCAGGGACATGGTGGCAAGGGTGACTCGGCAGGAGGACGACGTGTGCAGATGATGTGGCGAGGTCCTGGGGCAGTCGCCAAGGGGGGAAATAGGCGGTTTATGGTTTTCGTCAGACCGCCTTTGGTACGGGGGCGGTTTCTGTCAGAGCGGCTCCGACGCAATAGAAAGTAGACGTGCGTCCTCCTGTATGGGGAGAAAACCACTGCAATATCGGAGGCTAACGTCCGGACGCAGGGGGCGCTCCGAAATCGGTGAGAGCCGTCGGATGGGGAGGGGGCAGATCGGAGGGCTAATGGGACGGTTAGATGGCGGAGGGGTAAGGGACGGGACCCGCCCAAATATTTAATGAAGAATACGATGCGGCGGGGGGTTTGAACTTAGGAAAGTGGGTTTTGGGGTTCTTTATATAAGGTTCGGGTGGGGTAAAGGCTTTAAATATTGTTTAATAAAACTTTTGAACATTAATTTTTGAGAAATGATTGCGGAGGGGAAAGATAGAAGGTTTTGAGGGGTAAAGGGGTGAATGAGGAAGGTTGTTAGCCTAATATAACGTTAGGCTAATCCCAGGACATGGAAGGCTAATGTTGGGTTCCGGATGAATTCAGCATTTCCAAGACTTTGATAAATATGGCTATAACACCAAGGGATGGGAATATATACATAGGGGAGTTATATAGTGCTTTTTAGTAAGGGAAGGGGAAATGATGCAGGGAGTTAACTAGTATAGTTAGGAATTAATATGAATTTGTGAGATGAAGTGTGGAGGAGAGCCTAAGTTTGTGAACTGAACTTAGATATGGGGAGTGGATGAAAATGTGAAGAAATGATTTTTACACAAGAAATGTGGCTTCTTTACATCAAGGAAAGCCAAAAATTGACTTAGTTTTTCACAAAAATGAAAAGATGACAGGACTGTTGGGCAGATCCCAAGGTCCTCAATGGGATGTTAGTGAGTGATTTGGGGGAATAAAAAGAATGGGGTGTTAGACATGCCTCGCTTGAGCTCCTTCATATAAAATGCCTGACATATGTGACCTGAATAGATGTAACACTTAAAAATAGGAAATGGATCACATGGCTTGATTCTACAACCACAAAAATTACCTACCCAACCTACTTACCTAACATTTTTTGCTTCTTTTGGTTTGGGTGCACTTGAACTTGCAGACCCAGCTTTACAATTTTTCTTTTCTCTGTTCTCCTATCTAAGTCTACACTTATTTCTGCCAAGGGCCCAGATTAAGCAGTTTGGCTCCCTTGATTCTCTACCTATCTACAAATCTGCCAAGATTAAACTGTTTGGACAGATATCATTCTCTATATTCTAAAACAAGAAATTGAAACCTAGGGAGGCCAAGATTAAACTGTTTGGCCTTCCCTTATCTGAAAGAAATATTCAAAAATGGAATGCAGCAGTGGCACTTAGACTAGCACACTTTCATGGCATCTTGTGGAAATATGGAACACTGCAGCCTACAAAGTATGACATATTTGGCACGTAAAAATGTCAATCATGAAAAATAACCACCTGTTGCAACAGGAGGCTAACAGTGGCTCCACTTGGGGATGGCTTTTCCTTGTGAAAAGCCATGAACAGCAAGTCAGACTGCCTTGATCTTATGTTTGTTGTTGTGGATTGGAAAACTTCTTTGTGCTGACTGTTTAGGTAATTGAAACTTTGTAATAAGAATAGCCCTCTTTCTCCACTGAATTGCTGTGAACTGCATAGCACTGCCTACTTTCTTCTGCGTGCTTGCTATTATGTAGAATGTTGCTTGAGCATTGTACCTTTTGAAACATTCTCAAACATGGATCAAAACTGGTGTGTTTGCTTTACTTTTGCTTTGACCAAGGGTGCTGATATAAACCGAAAATACTGCTCTACTTTGATCCCTCTGGCTGAAAACTATAAACAGTTTGATTTTACCATGAATTGTTTGTGATGTGACAGCACTACCCTTGCTGTTTTGTTGAGATTAGTTCAAAGACAGATCCTTCAAAATTGGAATACTTGCATTGGCTGTGTCTTCACAAAATTTACTGTTGATCCTTAAACAATCGGCCTACTTATACAAAAATGAAAATAAAGTACTGATATATACAAATATTACTGTACAAAGAGATATATACATAGCTGTGTTGTATCCTTTTAAAAGGGATCATAGTAATGTTTCAGCATATGGCCATTAACAGGGCCTTCTTCAGCAGTGTTTCCCTCCACCGATTTGAGAAAATAAGTGTTATTTCCCTGAACAACACAAATAACGAATGGTCTTTTCCATAAAAAATCAAACTTGGCATGTTTTCCCTTGTCTTCTCTTCTTGAGTCCCACCTTAGAACTTTGTCACCAATGTAGAAATCCTCAGCCTTAACTCTCTTGTCAAACATCTTTTTGAGCTTTTCTTGCAGAATTTGAGCTCTGTCATAAACTTGTTCTCTGGTTTGCTGAAGATGAATGGTCTGATTAATTCTTCTTTGAATGTCATTTGGTTCAGCCTGAATCTCCTGTAACAGCTTGATAGTAGGAATGCCCAGGGATGAAGGAAATCTGGCCTCCATGCCATATACTAGCTCATAAGGGCTCATCCCAATGGATCTCTTAGTTGAAAGTCTGTCTGCCCATAGGGCATTTACCAGCTTTTTGTGCCAGTTCTTCTTGTTCTCTTCCAGCACTTTCTTTATGATGTTGATGAGGCTTTTGTTAGATGATTCGGCCAAGCCATTACCTTGAGGGTAATAAGCTGTAGAGTAGCCCAAGGTACCATGAAATTGGTGGCAGAAATTGATCATCTTTTGGGACTTAAAGGCAGCGGCATTGTCAGTGATGATTTTCTCAGGGCAGCCAAATCTAGAAAGGATATTGCACTCAAGGAATTGGATAATGATAGTGTCATTGGCTTCAACCCACTTAGTGAAATAGTCGGTGGCTGTTAAGATCCATTTGTGCTGGCCTGAGGAAGAGGGATGGATTTCTCCAATGAAGTCAAGACCCCATTGTTGAAAACGTTTTTCGGTTGAGATGGGTTTAAGGGGCAAAGGTAACAACTTTCTCTTGCCCTCAAAGATTTGGCACTTGTGACATGACATGGCAAATTTCTTTACATCTGCAAAAAGAGAGGGCCAATAGAAACCGGCCCTTAAGATTTTATCAGCAGTGGACTTCCAATATAGATGTCCTCCACAGTCACCTGCATGGAATTCTTTCATGACTTTGTTAGTTTCATTCATGGTTAAACAATTAAGCAATATACCTTCATGATTTCTCCAAAATAATGCACCATCTATTACACAAAACTTTAAAGCCTTCATTTTCAAAAATCTCTTCTTGGTCCTGGACAATCCTGGGGGAGCACACAGGTTTAACAATACAAGGCATATATCAGCGTACCATGGGGATTGCAAAAAGATTTCACTGATCTATGGAGTCGCCAGCTTCGGTTCATTTTCCAGCTAGTTAATGTCTGGGGCCTGAAAGTTTGCTTCGGACATCAGTTTGGCTAAACCTTGTCCCTTTATTAGCTTGGTTGGTTTTATTTCTATGTAATACTCAAGGATATTTGCTATCCACTTGCCTCTTTTGCCTTCTAATCCCTCTTGGATCAATATGTCTTTTACAGCAGTGTGTGGAACATAGGCAATCACATGTGAATATAAAATGTACACTCTGAAATCCTTGATAGCCTTAACAAGTGCATAGGCCTGCTTTTCCATGATTGGGTACTTCAAAGGGGCATCTCTTAGGGCTCGGTTGAAAAATGCAATTGGCTTTTCAACTCCCTGTTCATCCTTTTGCAAAAGGACAACAACTATAGCATGATCAGACGCAAATGAAAATATGATAAAATCTTTGTCAAATTGTGGGATGGTGAGGACAGGGGTTTGGGTTAAGGCAGATTTTATACTCTCAAATGCTTGTTTGGTTTCAAGAGACCATTTTACCTTGGCATCCTTTTTTAACATATTGCTTAACAGTCATACCAGTTCAGCTAGATTTGGAATAAATCTTCTTAGGAAATTGATCTTTCCAAGGAATGCTTGTAGCTCTTTTATGTTTCTTGGATATGGGATTTGGAGGATGGCTTGGATTCTTTCAGGATCAATTCTAATCCCATCTTTTGATATGATGTGTCCAAGTAATTTGCCTTCTTCAAGGCCAAAGAGAGACTTCTTGGGGTTCAAAGAAATGCCATATTTCTTGCATGTCATGAATATTTCCCTAAGATGCTTGAGGTGCTCCTCATCAGATTTGGAAAATGGGGTAAGATCATCAAGATAGACAACTAGGAAGTCATGTATTTCTTTAGCAAACACAATATCCATTGCTCGTTGAAAGGTTGCACCAGCGTTTTTAAGTCCGAATGGCATCTTAACATACTTAAATGTTCCCCACGGTGTGGTAAAGGTTGTTTTGTCTTGGTCATCCAGGTGAACAAGTATTTGGTTGGAACCTAAAAAGCCATCCAGCAAAGAGATTCTAGATGACCCCACTACTCTTTGTAGGATTTGGTCCATTTTGGGCAAAGGATAGTGGTCTTTTAGGGAGACTTAGTTTAAATTTCTCAGATCTACACAAAGTCTAATCTCACCTGTCTTATTTCTTGTGGGAACAAGGTTGGATACCCATTCAGAAAATCTGATGGGTGCTATTATGCCTGCTTCAAATATCCTCTTCACTTCCTTCTCAATCATGGGAAGAAGCATAGGGTTAATTCTTCTAAGTTTCTGTTTGAAGGGTTTTTGGTTTGGTTTTAAGGGAATTGCGTGTTGGATCACCGAGGTGTCATAGGATTTCAAATCCTCATAACTCCAAGAAAATACATCTTGGAACTCTTTAAATAAATCAATATACTTGGGCTTTTGATCGGGTGGCAAATTTTTGGATAGTTTGATCATTTTGGGATTCTCTTTTGTCCCGATGTTGTGTTCTTCTATAGCAGCGTTTAATGGTTGTAATTTTGGCTTTCTGGGAACATCATTGGTGTCAAACATGTCTTCTAATGGGGTTAAGCCAGCAGGCAGAAAATTATCCTTCAAGTCAATGATCTCTGCCTCTATTTTGGCGATTTCTTCCAAATGCATTCGTTTCAGCTGTTCTATGTTTGTTTTGTCAAAAACAGTTGGGTTCAGGATCTATTTGGCTATTGCAGCTGTTACAGCTTGTTGATTTTCTTGCTGATTTTCAGTTGTTTGCTGTTGGTCATCTGTCATAGTGTCCATGTCAATGTTAATATTTGAAAACTCATGCTCAAGGGTAAGGAAATTATTAATCTGGACATCATTCTCGAACACTTGCCAATCTTTGACGTTATTTGGGACAGCATGCCTATGTTTTATTTCAGCTGTGAAGTGATGGTTTGGCTCAAAGGGAAGCTTGCATGTACTAGCAAAGGTGGCTAGGCTGTGTGCATGAATGTTATGCTCTCTTGAAATCTTGGACAGGTTGAATTCAGTGAATGCAGTGAGTATATTAGTGGCAACAGTCCTATAGGCCCTCATTCTATTGTCATTGGTTACAAAGTTACCTTTCATCTGTTGTATGATTAAATCAGAGTCACCTAAAATGGACACCTTTGCAGCTCCTAGATCTTTGAGCAGTTTAAGGCCTAAAAGCAAAGCCTCATACTCTGCCATATTGTTTGTGCATTTGAAATTTAGTCTGTAGGCATGACCTTCTACATGATTGTTATGTGTATTTTGAATCCATACACCTGCCCCCGCTCCTAACTTATTAACAGAGTCATCAAACTCTAAATACCATGTGATTTCTTGGCTGTGGTTAGCACTAAGAGTTTCAGCTATGTTAGGATTGGGCAGATTTGAAATTTCTGTGTGGGGAGTTTCTTCTAGCATGCCAGTTGCATTAATTGTTGTGACAATCTCCTGGGTATGTGCAATCGATTCTTCATTGATGTGTGCTTGTTGTTCTAGAGCCAAAGGCTCATCATCAGTTGGAGAATTTGTATCATCATTAAACAAAATAAAGGAATCCATATCAGAATGGATTGAGTAAATGGGAAAATTTTCGGGTTTACTCTCACTACTCACCACATATTTCATGAGGGTTTCTCTGTACAGTCTCTTTGGTTGCCCAAAGACTGAAATCGTAGCATAGGAGAGGTCTAGTTGAAGGGATCCTTGGAGCTTTGCTCCCCATGATCTTGACAGGAGCATACCATATTTTGGTGGGATGTCAGCCACCACTACATCCATGAGGATGGTATTGTTGGGATATTGGACTAGGGATACACACAAGTCTTTGATGAGGCCTAAACACTTGACTTGACTTGAGTCAAATGAGTACAAATCTTTGTAGGGTCTTGTAATATCAAGGTTCAACTTTTCCATAACTGCTTTGGGCATAAGATTGTGCGATGCACCGGAGTCAAACATAGCATTGTGCAAAACTTTGTCATGTATATGCAAACTGACATAAAAGGGTGGAATAGGTCCATATGTTGATTTTCCATTAACTTCTGGGCCAAACAGTAGTTCAGGAGTATCATCCAGAACATTTACATCATCCTTATTCTCTGGTATTTGAAGTGATCTTTGAATTTGTTGCCTATATACATCGTGCTTGGCAAGTTCTAAGAGGGGGATGGATATCTTCAACTTAGCTATTTCTGCCTCTAAATTAAATGGCTTTTCCAATGGAGTCTTGGTGTTGATAATGGCAATTTTTTCTGTTTCATTTGAATTATCTGGTATTTTCTCTTGTTTATCAGCGTTATGGGAAGTGATCGCCTGCGGTTTTTCAATTTCAGGAGGGCTTTTTGGAACGTTGTTAGAGTTTTGCTCAGAGGAAGAAGGTGGAAAAAGCTGATCTACAGAAGGTTGTGCTTCTGTAATGTCTTCTACAGTCACTTGATGTGGGTTTGGGATAGTTGTATCAGCTGGTTCTGTTATGATAGCCTTGCTCTTAATCTTGTTGGGCTGTTTGCAATCCTTTGTTTTGCTAGGTTCAGAAATGTCAATGGTGTCAATGGTCCTAGTTCTCAGCTTATATTGTTTGTGTACTTCATACACAGCAGTATCATAACCTTGTTTAAAATCAAAAGACTCACCAGACTTAGTGTGAAACTGATTATAGTTATGGTCATCTTGGTCTTCTTGGCTCAGAAAAGTTTGTTGTTCACCCTTTAGATCCATCAAGTTCATATGAGTATCCTCTAAGGGTTCACTAGAAGTAGATCCTTCAACATAGTTATCTTGAGAAGGAGGTCTTATGTCATGGTCTGGGCTAGACCTGCCAGCATTTGTGTTCTGCGTTTTCCTAAAATTTGGGTTCCTTATGGTATTGGGCTGTTGTCCTTCCCATGATGATCTTCTCTCAACGCTTTCTACTCTTTCTCCCAACCTTTGCAGGCCATTGATAATAGCATCCGGCTTTTGATCAAAGGCTGAGGGTTCTTCCTTAAAGGTGGTTCTTCTTTCCATTCTAGCTCTGTTCCTTTTGGCAATTAGGTTGGCCTCTATGCTAACAACAACATTTTTCATTTCTGCAAGGGTCTGAGGAGCTCTTTCTTTTAACTGGTATGCCATGTCTGGGTCGAATCCATCAGGGAATTTATACAAGGCAAGGTCAGGTGGGGGTCTTAAGTTCTGTGGTATTGCATTATAGACATTATTGAATCTTGCAAAGTACTCCAAAACAATCTCTTGAGGGCCTCTTTTAATTGTATCATATTCAGCTAGTATGTGCAAGGGGTATTTCTTTTTCTCCCATCTGTTGGTAAAGGATTGGTAAAGCTCATATGGGGTGGTTATGGAGTTTGCAGCAAGTGATCTAAACCAAGTTCTTACATCACCGGTTAAACTTTGAACAAAAATTCTCATTCTCACACTATCATCGTCTATCTCGTAGTTTTCAAAATAGTCTTGCATCTTTTTGGTATGCTGAAGGGCTGTGAAAGGACCGATACTATCAAAATAGGTAATTTTAGATTGGTACTCCTGAGGTAAGGCCCCAGGATTAGCAGGTAATTGCAGGGGTGCATATATATTAGCCATGTTTGCTGGGATAAGTGGAACAACTCGGACAACAGGGATAACAGGGGTAACTGGAACGACAGTAGAGGTAGTTGTAGTATGTGCAGTGAATGGAGGTGTGGAAGGAGTGCTATGAGATGTGGATGATGAACCAGGGGAAGCAGGAGTTGAGCGAGATAAAACCTTGACTGGGGTTGGAACATAGCTTGGGTGAGCTATTTCAGGACTCAAATCAGCAAAAGCTCCCTGTCTTTCTTGCTTCCTGAGGCTCTTTGGGATTAAGTTTGGATTTTCAAAAGCAGCTGGTGGGTTTGGATCTGGATTTGACCTTGTATATCGTGGATTCTTCTTGGGAGCCAGCTTCCGAACTATTTTGGTGTTTTTCTGGGAATGTTTTTATAATTAACAAGGGACTGATCAGATTTTGGAATAGCTGTGTATAGTTTAAAACTAGCATGAAGATTGACTGAAGCAACTTTTATCTACTCCTGTAAATGTAGAACAAGAACAGTTTCAAAGGCTTCCTGGCTAGCATTCAGGCTTCATCTGTAGCTTTAAGGGATATACAACAATTAGAAAATCAACTTTTCCAGTGGATTTTTACAACCTTCTCCGTAAAATTAACTGAGGAGGGTCCCCAGTGGAGTCGCCATTATGTTATCACTCAGGTTGTAATAAAGGGATACGGCCGAGGTAACCACAGACCAACTTTGGACTACAGGTTCTAGCCCACCTGCAATCAGAGAGGGCTCTCTCTTTATGATTTAGCTTTATTTGAAAGGATTTTAGGCTAGCTATTGAATTCGGGAGTTTTTGTTTTGATTTTGGTGGGAAGATTGATGTTTTTAGGTAAAGAGGCAGGTATAGTGTGAAACTTTCAAACCATTGGGCATGGAGTCAAAGAGTAGGACTGCTGGTGCATTTTCTTGGTCACAAGAGAGGTATGAAGCAAGGTAACTGTGCATGAAACAATATTTCAGGTTTAAAGGATGGAGTGAATGCTAAGTAATGAAAGGCAGTTAAGAATCTCTCAATCAGCTTAACAGAGGGAGGCAATGGAGCTCTACCTAGGGGCAGTAAAGAATCCCTAGATAATTGGCAAACACAGGTGAATTAGGGTAAATATGAGCTAGAAGGAATTCATATTCATTACCAATTCATCCAGATGAAAATATAAAGAAACAGCAGAAATTGAGCATAGAGTGTTTTTAAACAAGTTCTAGGCTAATCTTTCTTTCTAGTATTTAGATAGTGGTAAACAATGAACAAAGGTAAGATGCACTTATTGTTTCATGCTGCAGCGCAGGAATTCCATCTTTCAGTCTCTAGAAATCATTAACAACACATCAGACAGTGTCTTCTCCAAGCTTTCAGCAATCTTTGATAATAGAAACAATCTTAGGTATATAGTGCGAGTCTCTAGTGAGAATTATCAATCGACCAACCCTTAAAACAATACAGAGGGTGGTATATATAGGGAAAAATCTCCTAATTGCCTTTATTACAACCTGACCTAAACATGTCTGAGAAATGATTACTTTTAACCTCATCCTATCCAGAAATAAATGTAAGAAAATATCTTGAGCTGCGCTGAGGGCAACCATATCAAAACTGAGTAAATGTGTTGTCCTCGGTGGCTTGGTGCAGTGTTTCTGTAATAACTGTGCATGGGCTTCTGCTCCATTGTAGTTCGGTGGCTTTAAATGCTTTAACTGTGATTTGAGAGCTAGGATGGGTTTGCACAAATTGATTTGACTTTGCTGGCTACCATTCAATGTAACCTGCTTTGGGAACTGAAGGTTTCCATTAAACAATTTAACTGGTACACTTTGCTGCTTCATCTCTCCTCTGATACTCTTTGACAAATGAATTGGGTTGCGTCTCTCCTTCACTGTGGGTCAAATCACAAATTAATGGCCGTTGTTTGGACCTCTGTTTCTTTTAGAATTGTCTTCTGATCCTTTCTGCATGCTTCACAGAGAAAAACGGGTCATTCGGTGCCTTTCAGACTTGCTGGGGGCTGCGCGCTGAGGGGTTTTCCATTTCGGCTCATTTCGCGTAGCCATGCAGCGCTAATCGCGCATGAAAAACTGCCTTAGAAACTGATTCCGGGCTTCCTAAGCACGATTTTCGCCTTTCGCCTCAAAAATTGATGATGACGTCAGCATGACGTAAGCGGGCGGGACCTGGTACGATGGATGACGTCAGCGAGATGACGTCAGCATGTACGGTGGATGACGTGGCAGGGACATGGTGGCAGTGATGTGGCAAGGGCGACTTGGCAGGAGGACGACGTGTGCAGATGATGTGGCGAGGTCCTGGGGCAGTCGTCAAGGGGGGAAATAGGCGGTTTATGGTTTTCGTCAGACTGCCTTTGGTACGGGGGCGGTTTTTGTCAGAGCGGCTCCGACGCAATAGAAAGCGGACGCGCATCCTCTTGTGCGGGGAGAAAACCACTGCAATATCGGAGGCTAACGTCTGGATGCAGGGGGCGCTCCGAAATCGGCGAGAGCCGTCGGGTGGGGAGGGGGCAAATCGGACGGTTGACGGGACGGTTAGATGGCAGAGGGGTAAGGGACAGGGCCCACCCAAATATTTATTGAAGAATGCGATGCGGCAGGGGGTTTGAACTTAGGAAAGTGGGTTTTGGGGTTCTTTATATAAGGTTCGGGCAGGGTAAAGGCTTTAAATAATGTTTAATAAAACTTTTAAACATTAATTTTTGAGAAATGATTGCGGAGGGGAAAGATAGAAGGTTTTGAGGGGTAAAGGGGTGAATGAGGAAGGTTATTAGCCTAATAGAATGTTAGGCTAATCCCAGGACATGGAAGGCTAATGCTGGGTTCCGGATGAATTCAACATTTCCAAGACTTTGATAAATATGGCTATAACGCCAAGGGATGGGAATATATACATAGGGGAGTTATATAGTGCTTTTTAGTAAGGGAAGGGGAAATGATGTAGGGAGTTAAATAGTATAGTTAGGAATTAATATGAATTTGTGAGATGAAGTGTGGAGGAGAGCCTAAGTTTGTGAACTGAACTTAGATATGGGGAGTGGATGAAAATGTGAAGAAATGATTTTTACACAAGAAATGTGGCTTCTTTACATCAAGGAAAGCGAAAAATTGACTTAGTTTTTCACAAAAATGAAAAGATGATAGGACTGTTGGGCAAATCCCAAGGTCCTCAATGGGATGTTAGTGAGTGATTTGGGGGAATAAAAAGAATGGGGGGTTAAACATGCCTCGCTTGAGCTCCTTCATATAAAATGCCTGACATATGTGACCTGAATAGATGTAACACTTAAAAATAGGAAATGGATCACATGGCTTGATTCTGCAACCACAAAAAGTACCTACCCAGCCTACTTACCTAACATTTTTTGCTTCTTTTGGTTTGGGTGCACTTGAACTTGTAGACCCAGCTTTACAATTTTTCTTTTCTCTGTTCTCCTATCTAAGTCTACACTTATTTCTGCCAAGGGCCCAGATTAAGCAGTTGGGCTCCTTTGATTCTCTACCTATCTACAAATCTGCCAAGATTAAACTGTTTGGACAGATATCATTCTCTATATTCTAAAACAGGAAATTGAAACCTAGGGAGGCCAAGATTAAATTTTTTGGCCTTCCCTTATCGGAAAGAAATCTTCAAAAATGGAATGCAGTAGTGGCACTTAGACTAGCACACTTTCATGGCATCTTGTGGAAATATGGAACACTGCAGCCTACAAAGTATGACATATTTGGCATGTAAAAATTTCAATCATGAAAAATGACCAC
The DNA here is from genome assembly GCA_031772625.1 of Pinus tabuliformis. NCBI lineage: Eukaryota > Viridiplantae > Streptophyta > Pinopsida > Pinales > Pinaceae > Pinus > Pinus tabuliformis. The sequence continues at coordinate 297,000,909 of CM062810.1, read as the reverse complement.
CTGTTGCAATAGGAGGCTAACAGGTGCAGCCTTCAACTCCTCGAGAGGTAAGGGAACAATCCGCTAGTGCTATTACATCGGGGATGGAGGAGATCAGCAGTGCAGTGAATGAATGCACCAAAATGTTGGAAGAGTCGTTCGAGGTCCTCACCACTCTGCAAGAGGACCCAAACACACAATGCTTAGAAATAGAGGTGCGTGAGCTACAACAATAGTATGACGATGTCAAAGGGACATGTAGACGGTGGCCCTCACACAGAGGCCCATGCGATTGCAATAGGAAAAAGCGCTTGAGGAGTAAGTAGACAGAGCGCGACACAAAGAAGTGGTTCTGAAGGCACACATCCAACCATGGATCGATGAGGCCTTCCTAATCACAGCAATAATTGAAGGCAAGCTCGTGTAGATTCAGGGGACGCAAGAGCAGATACAGGGAAGTAGTTTAGATACCAAGGTCTCTAGACAGTGCGTCTAAGAGATACAGTAGGAAGTCGCTAAGTGCATTGCCGACCTTGCAGCAGTCCAAGCAGAGTTGGGAGGTCTCTGCACGAAGATATCTGCACCAACAGAGTGACTCAAGGGTGCGTCACGATGTTTGTGTTGCGGGCCTGTTGGGCACAAGATACCCCAAGGCAAGTTTTGGGGTTTAAAGCCCAATTTTTGACTAAGTTGGATGTAAAGACTCCTTGATTTGTGGGTGCAGAGCGTGAAGTTTTAATTGAGTCATAGGCTTGTCCGCCCTTACTTTTGTAACATAATGTTGGCTTGAGAGTTCTACCCATCGTCCATGGACCATCAGATTGTATAAATAAAGTAAGGCTCTAAGTGTAAAGAGACATCTAAGGAATCGAAGAGTTTGTAAGATCTAATGATGATGAATTGAGTCTTAGTTGAAGCATCGAGTCATGTCTATGGCTAGTAGAGTAGGAGAAGGCTATGTAGCTGAGTGCGTAGAGGCCTAGTGATCTGCAGCTGAGTGCACATGTTATATACCTAGGGGGGATAATATGGGGTACAAAGGGAGGTACCCAAGGTAATAATCTAATAATGGAATGGGCCATAGTAATAAATAAGGTCGTTAACCCATATCATGTAAGGGACCACAAATAGTTAGTAATAATGTAATGGGCCCATGGTATTAGTTTGATGGTATGAGGGAACCATGGTAGTGACCCATGGTATTGTATGTATGAGTCCTATATAGAGGCTAGAGACTCCACATGGAGGATGTCAAGGAATTATTGTATGAACAGGCATATGGCTTGTGGAGTGTTCTCCTTCTTTAAGGAGTGAATGTATGGTGTTTCTCTACCTTAAGGGTTTTGATCAATAAAGAAGAATTTATATCTATTCAAATCTTGTTATTTCTGGTGTTATCTACAGTTATTGGGTATATTGGTACCATTTCATATATTTGTAGGTTAGATCTATAACAAGTGGTATCAGAGCACTTTCTTGGGAAAAAGTGGAGAATTTTTTTTAACTTTTGTAGGAACTTTCAGGGGTGGCGGGTTTGCAGATCAGATTTGTACGTCTTGGGGAAAAATCTACAAAATCTAATTGCAGATCTGGATTCTTTGTGAAAAAATACCCGATTCCAAAAAACAAATCGGCCGAATCGGAGTCCAGATGAAGGAGATATCACTGATCTAAAAATCAGTGGTGTTGCAGATATTTTTTAGGGCAGCAAGTTGGCGGCGTAGATCTGGACGTCCTGGTGCAAGATCTACAAAATCTAATCGCAGATCTAGATTCTTTGTGAAAAAATACCCAATTTCAAAAAAAAAAATCAGTCGAATCGGAGTCCGAATGAGGGAGATATCGCTGATTTAAAATAAGCTCTTTTTTCAGAATTTTTGGTGACGACGGGAGAATTGCAGTGCAGATCTGAAATTCCAGTGCCTGGATTGGGATTTCTATAACATGGGCAGTTGCAGAATGGTTATTCCATTTCCTAAAACAGGTCATAATAAGGATTCTGAGCAATATTGACTAAACTGTGACATTTCAAATTTTTTCCAATATTTTTTTGTGATGGCGGGCCTAGATCAGAATTTGATGGACTTGTATAAATTTGATGGCTCTCATCCAGCCAAATGGCTAGCAAAAATGGAGAAATATTTCAAATTGAATTACATCTATGATGATGAGACTCAGCTGAGTGTGGGAAAAATGTACTTGTACAATGAAAGATACCAATGGTGGCAATGGCATCAACGTTGCTATGGAAGGCCCCTGACTTGGGACACATTCAAAAAAGATCTTATGAACCACTTTGACCAAAAATCTAATCTTGTGGATAAGCTCACACAGACAAACACACAACCTAGCAAAGATTTTATTTTTACAGGAAAGAAGGAAACCAAGAAACCTAAAGGGTTATTTGCTACTGGTATCTCCTTATTGCAAGTTCATGGATTGATTTTGAAGGAAGAGATCAGTGTTTCTATAAATCCTAGTTGCAAGCATAATTTTATAAATGTTAATTTGACAAAAAAATTGCTAGTTCCAGCAAAACACATTGAAAACACACAGGTGGATGATGAGGATGTTCAAGTTTATAAGGATTTGAAGCTTTCTATGGATAAGTATGTGTTGCATGGTGATTTTTATACTTCAGATATGGATAACATGGATGTTTTTTTGGGATATCCTTGGATGGAATCTGTGGGTACTATCAATATTAATGTGCAGAAGAAATTCCTGAAGCTCTGGTATAAAAAGAAGAAAATTACATTACAGGATATTTCCATCAATAAATAGGTAGAGTACATGGAGGCTGAAGCAGAAGATGTTCCAGGGACTGACATATCAAATGATGAGCCTGTGATGATCGACAATCAAACACAAACAGAGGCTGAAGCAGAAAAGGTTACAGGTGCTGATACATCAGATGAGGGCTCAGTGGTTGAAGTAATATTGGAAGATAAGACACCATAGTAGGCACCACAGCATGCACCAAATAACAGTCAGGCTCCAGTAAGGGGTGAATTAAAGAAAAAGACACCGTGGGTTAAAACTTTAACATATCATCACCCACATCATCCAGCAAGACAACAACCAACAAGATGGCAACCAATTAGCCACAAGGACAACAAACCTCGCATGACAGATAGAGCGGAGCAAAGATCCACCTACTGCACATCAACACAGAAGAGTTGCCACGGTGAACTTCCATCTCAAGTGAGCGAGGCACCAGCGAGATCAAGGGTTCACCTTTCTCTTGGATGGCTAGATGCACGTGAATGGTACCAGTGGACTACTCTTTTGAGTAGATCTTATTATTTATGTTCTTCCCATTTCTTGGGGACGAATCATGCTAAGGGGGGTGGAATGTTATATACCTGGGGGGGGGGATAATATGGGGGACAAAGAGAGGTACCCAAGGGAATAATGTAATAATATGGGATAATATGGGGTACAAGGGTTTGAAGCTTTCTATGGATAAGTATGTGTTGCAGGGTGACTTTTATACTTCAGATATGGACAACATGGATGTTGTTTTGGGATACCCATGGATGGAATCGGTGGGTACTATAAATATTAATGTGCAGATCCTGAAGCTCTAGTATAAAAAGAAGAAAATTACATTACAGGATATTTCCATCAATAAACAAGTAGAGTCCACGGAGGTTGAAGTAGAAGATGTTCCAGGGACTGACATATCAGATGATGAGCCATTGATGATTGACAATCAAATACAAACAGAGTCTGAAGCAGAAAAGGATACATGTGTTGATACATCAAATGAGGGCTTAGTGGTTGAAGTAATATTGGACGATAAGACACCACAGCAGGCACCACAACATGCACCAGATAACAGTGAGGCTCCAGTAAGGGGTGAATTAAAGAAAAATACACCGTGGGTTAAAACTTCAACATGTCATCACCCACATCACCCCGCAAGACAACAACCAAGAAGATGGCAACCAATTAGCCACAAGGACAACAATCCCCGCATGACAAATAGAGAGGAGCGAAGATCCACCTACTACACATCAACACAGAAGAGTTGCCATAGTCAACTTCCATCTCAAGCGAGGAAGGCACCAGTGAGATCGAGGGTTCACCTTTCTCTTGGATGGCTAGATGCACATGCATGGTACCAGTGGACTACTATTTTGAGTAGATCTTATTCTTTGTGTTCTTCCCATGTTTCGGGGATGAAACATGTTAAGGGGGGTGGAATGTTATATACCTAGGGGGGATAATATGGGGTACGAAGGGAGGTACCCAAAGTAATAATGTAATAATGGGATGGGCCATAGTAATAAATAAGGTGGTTAACCCATATCATGTAACGGACCACAAGTAGTGAGTAATAATGCAATGGGCCCATGGTATTAGTTCGATGGTATGAAGGAACCATGGTAGTGACCCACGGTATTGTATGTATGAGGCCTATATAGAGGCTAGAGACTCCACATGGAGGATGTCAAGGAACAATTGTATAAACAGGCATATGGCTTGTGGAGTGTTCTCCTTCTTTAAGAAGTGAATGTATGGTGTTGCCCTACCTTAAGGGTTTTTATCAATAAAGAAGAATTTCTATATATTCAAATATTGTTATTTCTGGTGTTATCTACAGTTATTGGGTATATTGGTATCATTTCATATATTTGCATGTCAGATCTAATACAACACAGGGAAGGTTGAGTCTGTAACCGATTGAAGCAATAATAAAGATAATTTTTACATTATTTCTGTGTATCCTTTCCTGTTTTACACATTGAAGTATATTGGGTATGAATTACAAGTTTACTATTTGTTTGTTGCACGAACTTATATGAATGTGTTGAATAAGTGAGTATAAGATAAAGTATCTGTTCATCTGAAGATAGCTAACTCTTATAAGAAGATAAGTAAGATTGTTGTGTAACTTGGGGAAATAGTGCAGATCATTGCTTTAGTAGCACGAAAGCTCCTCAGCCCCTGGTTAGGGCTACGTGAAGGCGAGAATAACAGAGCGTGAAGGCCTTGCAGGTCAGGAAAGTTTGCGAAGTGACCTGCGCGAATGTATTCATAGTTGGACTAAATCGACCCCTCAGACATCTCAAGGGTGTGAAAACTTGGTTCCAGCATCCCCCCATACTGCCTCGGGTGAGACCTCAGTCCGCCTCCGCAGGCTGTTGCCGAAAGGGCCAGTAGTAGAGGGATTTGTTCGGCTAAATAACTCTGAACCTGGTTCAGGCCCCCTTAAGCCAACAAGAAGGTGGTTAAGTTCTTAAGGGGAAATGTATTTTACAAGTTTGGGTACCCTAGAGAACTAGTCACTCATTAAGGAAGCCAATTTACATCCACAATGATTGAAGACTTGTTAAGACAGCACAAGATCAAGCATAGAACCTCCACTATCTATCAACCACTAGCTAATGGGCAAGTGGAGGTGATCAACATAGCATTGAAGAGCATTCTAACTAAAGTGGTTAGCAACAATAGAAAAGATTAGGCAGATAGATTATTTGAGGCCACCTAGGCCTACAATACCACCTAGAAGACCACTGCTAGATTCACCCCCTATGAGTTGGTCTATGGGAAGAAGGCCCTGTTGTCCATTGAATTTGAGTACAATACATTGAGGATGTTAGTGCAACTAGATCTAGATCTTAACAGTGCACAAAAAGAGATATTTCTCCAACTGAATGGGTTAGATGAGTTTAGAATGAAAGCCCTCCTGCACATAGAGGTCACTCAAATTTAGAGGAAGATCTGGCATGACAAGAACATCAAGGACAAATAATTTCAAGAAGGTGATTGGGATTTTTCATATGATTCCAGATATAAGGACTTTAAGGGAAAGTTAAGGACTAGATGGTTAGGGCCTTATGTCATAGAGAGATGTCATGATAATGGTTCAGTACAGATTAGAACCATAGATGCAGAGGCTATTCCTTTACTTGTTAATGGGCACATATCGAAGGTTTACAAGAAGCTAATTTCAAAGCAAGAGTTCATTGATGGTATTAGCAAAATAGTGATGGTGGTAGAGAAAGTCTCAACTCCTACCTCATCAAGTCACTGAAAAAAAAAAAAGAAAAAGAAGAAAAGAAAAATAAGGAGACTTAGGTGAAAACCTCCATAAGGAATCTAAGTCCCACTGTTGGGTTGAAAACCTCTTGAGACAGCCCAATGGTGTTAAAACAAAAAAACAAAGAGAAATAAAAATATCTCTAGGTGAAAAACTCTTTTGAGGTACCCAAGGCAAGCAGATAGGATGAAAACCTCTTGGAGGCAGACTAGTTTCTTTCAAAAAAAAAGAGAAGAAAACTTTGAAAATATTGTTTGCGGGTCAGCAAGATGAGGATTAGAGCAACAAGAGAGAATCAAAAGGGACCTATCTAGCTCATGTTTTTATTTCTCCATTCATTATCCTTCATCATTCCATCATTCCCTCCATTTTTCCACTCATTTACCTCAGTTTGCAAGCATTTTGTGTTTTCCCTGTAAACCTACATGATTCCCTGAAAACCTACAAGATGATCTTATTGGAATTACAGTGGCCTAGGAATCCTAAAGGAAGTAACCCTAGAGCAAGGGAATGACCTACCCATGTCAAAGGAAAAAAAAATATACCTCACCATATCATCGCCATACCTCTCTCCACCATGATCACCCCTGCATTCATCCAAAAAAAGTCAATTTCAAAAACAATTAAATTACAATTTTCAAAGAAAAAAATAGAGAAAAGAGGATGAAGATAGAGAACAAGGGGACAACACCTGCAGGCTATTTTCCTTATTCACAAATTTATAGACCCCTTCTTTTCCCATGCTAACCATCCTCATGCTCCAGAAGTGGAAAATGATTAAAGATATTGAGGGAGAAGTAGCTACAAGACATCTTGTAGGAAATCTTGTAGTGGCCTATCCCACAAAAGGAAAAATCATAAGTTGTAGACAGCTTCAAGAGTGGAGATCCAAAGGTCAAAGAAGCTCCTCCAGAGCCTAGAATCAGCATCAGGATCATCAGCATCAACATCCAAGTGCCTCCACATCAAAGAAAATCATCAAACGACAATAAAAAAAAGAGAGGAGAAAAACACATGCAGCAAACACACAGCAAAGACTTCATCCTTCAACAAACAACATCAAGGCATCATTATCACAGGGAACTATGTTTCTTCCACTCTCTCATTAGGATCATATGATCAAACATGTAAAAGTGGTGAAAGAGTTGGTTTATAAGTGAAAGGTGGCCGGTTAACTTGGCCACCTTCGTTCAGTCAACGAGGAGAAAGCAGTTAGTCCTTACACACGTGGCAGCAGTCAAGTCAAGCAAAAGGAGAGATGAGGTCGAAAGTGGTTAAGCTATGGATGCCTAAAGTGGGAGTTGATTATGAGGTGAAGAGAATGATGATGTGGTAGTGTGACCAATGGTCCAAAAATGGATACTCGTACCTCGGCTTCGAGTACACAACCCCACTTAAATCATCCATATGAGGAAATAAACGTTAATCCCCATGCATATAGGAATTCACATTCTCGAGGCTACACACTAGAAAAAATTCTCTTACCCTCAAGCAGTCTACAGAAAAGGCAGAATTCGTTTTTTTCCAGCGCAAGACCACCTACAAGATCCTAGAGGAAATACTAAAGAATCCTACAGGATATAGTCCAGCACCTACAGGATTGGCAGTGAGTAGTTTTAAAAGTGAAAAATAGAGGTTGGCTTCATCAAGCAATGATAAGGAGGTAGGCTCTATACTTCCCCACATTTTCCAAATGAAAAGAATATTGAAAAGTCTTCTAGTTTATTGAAAAAGATTGTAGTCTAGGGGAATTGTATACACAGAATTTTCATTTAAAATTCCTCATCCATTAAATTTTGTATCAGACATATACACCCTTCCATCCATCAGAGAAAAATGACGGGGGCATTTAATAAGAGGGAGCCCATCAATACAGTGAGGGTTCATTAACACCCTCCTGTACTAGAGATGTTCACAAGGCATAATTGGATGGGTTTCTTTGAAAAATTGAGGGGATATGATGATGAAGTAGTCGTATATTTTTCTCTCTCCCTCATTCCATTGACCAGGACCCATGCCACTGTTGTGGTGAAAGGCCTCTATATAGAACTCACCCCTGAAATCATAAGCAGAATTACCACACTTCCTCTAGGAGTGCCTTGGAGAAAGAAGGATAAGGGAAATAGCCAAATTGCAAAGAATAAACTCGTTTTACAAGGAGAGGAGGCAATGGAAGATAAAAATGGGGTTAGAAGAGAAATCCCACCTTATTCTCGGAATGAAATTAGCTACCACCTTATAAAATATATATCATGTGAAGGTAGGTATAGTGTGGTATATGGATACCACTTTAGGCTTCTCCAAGAGTTGATGTCTGGAGGAGATAAACCACCTCAACATGGAGTCAGCATACCCTACTTCCTTCTTCAATCAGTGATAGATATGAGCATGAAGGTGCAGGAAGGAAACCATCAACAACTAGCCCATCATGGGTTAATTAGACTTATCATAGAATATGCCCTCCAAAACCTCAGAATCCCTATCACATGGGCAACTTTCAAAGACATGCAGATAGAGGAAGATATAAAAGCCCTTGAATATGACAAGAGCCCCACTACCAGTGAAAGGGATGAAGAATAAACTGAAAAGGAGGAAGAAGAAATAGAGAGGGATGAAGAGGAAATAGATGAGGAAGAAGAGGAAGAAAAAGAGAAGGAAAGTGGTGAAGAGACAAAAGAGGATGCAAAGGAGGAAACTGATGAACAGAGTGAGGAACTAGAGGGAGAAGAAGAGGAGAAAGACAAGACTAAAAAGGAAAATGAAAAAGAAGAGGCAAAAGACAAGGAGTAATCACCCAAGGTATCTCTAGAACCCATTGAGAAAGAGGCAACAACGTCCCTCACTACCCTTAGTAACCCTATCAAACAAAAAGGGAAAATATAGAGAGAAACTCCATTGTACTTTACTACAAGAAAAAGTAGAAGAATAAGGTAGGGAAAACCTCAAACTCCCACCAAGGTACCTATTGTCATTGAAGACTCCCCCAAAGAGCAGGAGAAGATGGCTCTTCTTATGAAAAATCAAGGATAGGGATCATCAGGACAAGCCTCTCCCAAGTCTCCTATCACTTATGTTAGGAGGCATGTCACTAGATCTGCCTCATCCAAAGGAAAATGCCTCCTACATGATACACAGAAGGACCTACAAGAAGTAGAGGAAATCCTACATGAAACTCTACTAAACCTACATGAAACTCAGAAATTGGACAAAGAAGGGAGTACGCTGTAAGAAAAAAAGAAAAAGGATCCAGAGCTAAGGGAACCTAGTCCTCAACCTAACCTTGACTCCTACTACAAATTTATTGAAGGGAGTAGGGTCATTCCATAGAAAATTGTCATCCCGTTATCCTTTGAGCTTGATAAAGAAAGGGAAAGAACACATAGATGGATGCAAATTTCCAAATCCAAGGGAGTGGAAGACATAGGTCACATGGAGGGAAAAATTAAAGAGATAGGTAGAGAACTGAGTACCCTGAGGGACAGAGAGGCAATGATGAAAGCTCAGTTGGAGGCAAAAAATTCATGGTTAAGAGGAAAGCTACAAGAGAAAGAGAATCAATTGGCATCCATGGCCATTCTATCCTTAGCGGAAATCCAGTGCATGATGCCAGCTAAGTCCTATGCATTATACCTTATGGAAAAATGGTTGTAGTTCCAAATCAAAATTTTAGCACAAAGAGGCACTATGCCATTTCAGTATTATAGACAGTTCATTGATCTTTTTTGATCAAAGCACATTGGAGGATAGGGCTAAACTATCTGAGTTCTATGTACATAACTCAGCCTTGATGGATCTGAATGTATGGGACCCTAATTCAAAACTAAGGGACTTATAGTTGATGGCTTTGGCATCATTGATGAACCATGAGGAAGAAAGGGTTGTAGTAATGAAGAAAATAATGGCAAGGGAAGAAACATAATCTCTCATGATAAGAGCTGAGTAGCCAAATCCAATGGCTTTCATCAGCACACATCACTTAATTGCAAATGACCCTCAACTTGCACCCAGGTACCTTGCTGCCCAAGAGCAAGCAATCACACACTTTGAGGATATGTGCAGGCTGTTAGGGGATGACATCATGAAATCTTGCCAAAGGAGATATAATACTTTTCCCTACAGTTTGAAAATCAGAGAGTACAATTCTCCTCAAAGAATGAGAGAAGCACTGAACAAGACACCCATGTACAAGCAAGCTCTCCAAAGACTCAAAGTAAATTGGATTGGCTTGAGACTCAGTTCACCACTCCTCTTATGAATGTTGGAAGGAAGGAAGGAAGACGAAGAAAGAAAGTAGTGGGAATAATAAATATTATAGTAATAAATTCATTAATAATAAAAATTCGATTAATGGGTTTTCTGGTTCTAATGCTAATATGTTTAGTATGGAGAACAATAAGAATGAGACTTTTAATTGCCTTTCTTCTCATTCTAATAGGGTTTTAAACCTTTCCAGTTTCTCCTTTCCCCCTTCTGTTTTTAAAGTTTTAGGCAAAGGTTTAAATTTTGCCGTGGCTCCAAATAAAATCTCGGTAGATGATATTATTTGTGACATTGAGTTTGGGATCAGAAATTTACCTGATAGGGTCAAGGACAGCATCAGGCAAGATTGTGTGGTTGTCTTGAGAAAGTCTAAGCCCCCTAGGAGCAACCTTAGCAAGGAAGAATCTGTCGCTCTCAGATCCTTAAACCAGAACAAGGATATCATTGTTTTAAAGGCGGACAAGGGTGGTGCTGCCGTCATTCTTAACAAGGCTGATTACCGCAGCAAGATGTTGGATCATCTTCATAATAGTGGTAGCTACAAAAAGCTTCCTAAGAATCCGTTAAAGAGGGTTGCTAGGAAGGTGGCGCTTGCCATTAAATCCATTAGCTCATTGAGTTCCCTTCACCATAAACTCATTGAGAGCAACCCAATCACGCCTAGAATCTATGGTCTACCCAAGATTCACAAGGAGGGGGCTCCCCTGAGGCCCATTGTCAACACCATTGGTGGTCCTACCTACCTCCTTGCTAAGTTCCTTGCGTTAAAGCTCAAGCCCTTGGTTGGTCGTACTGAGTCCTTCGTAAAGGACTCTGCTTCCTACATTAAGGAGCTCAAGGACATTAAGCTTGACCCTGGGGACATTCTTGTTAGTTTTGATGTTGTTTCCCTCTTCACTTGCATCCCTATTGGTGAGGCCATGGAGGTGATCAACCGCCTAACAGATCCTGACACTGCTAAGTTAGTGGAGATCTGTCTTACTTCTACGTTTTTCTGTTTTGAGGGAGAGTTCTTTGAGCAAACCTGCGGGGTTGCCATGGGATCACCCCTTTCCCCTGTTGTTGCTAATCTTTTCATGGAAGATTTTGAGTCCAAGGCTCTAAACTCTTCCAGGCTCCTTCCAAAGCTTTGGAGAAGATATGTGGATGACACCAATGTTATCTGGCTTCACGGCCAAGAGGAATTAGATCTCTTCTTCAATCATCTCAATAATCAATCCTCTGCCATTAAGTTCACCATGGAGCAGGAGGTCGATGGTTGCCTTCCATTCCTCGATATTCTGATTTCTAAGAATAGTGATGGTTCCCTTGGCCACCAAGTTTTTCGGAAGAAAACGCATACTGAGCAGTATCTTCATGCCAGTTCCCATCATTTCCCGGCTCAAAAGATGGGTGTTCTCAATACCCTAGCTACGCGGGCCCTAAGGATCTCGGATAAGGAGAGTTTGGAGAAGGATAAATCCCATCTCCTTGATGTCTTTGTTGAGAATGGTTATAGTAGATTCCTGGGTCAGAGGGCTTTCCTTAAAGCTTCGAAGAATTCACTGTCTCATTGTGAACCTAAGGAGCGAGTTCCTAGCGTCCTTCTTCTGTATGTTCAAGGGACTACTGATAAGATTGGTAGGCTTCTCAAGTCACATGATGTCCCTGTAACCTTTAGGCCCCTGAACACTATTCGCATGTCCCTCAGATCAGCGAAGGATCCTATCGACCCAAAAGATATGAAAGGTGTGTACTTGATCCCCTGTTCCTGTGGGACCCCCTACATTGGGGAAATTGGTCGCTCCATTAATCAACAGATTAGTGAGCGTGTAGCAGATCTCAAGCATAGGCATACTAAGTCTTCCACTTTAGCTGAGCACGCCGAGAAAACCAAACATCATGTTTGTATTGAGGAAGCTAGTGTTATTGCGAAGGTTTCGCACTTCCATCATCGGAAATTTAGGGAGGCGCTTGAGATTGAAAAGAGGCCGAGTAATCTCAATAGAGATGATGGCTGGACAATCAGTCGGTGTTGGGTCCCAGCACTCTCGTCCTAGTCTCCTCTTTTTTTTTTTTATTACGTATTTATTACCTATTATTATTCTGAATTGTTTTATTATTATTATCATTATTATTATTTTATTTTATTTTATTTATTTATTTATTTTTATCTATTTTATTTTTATTTATTTATTTATTTATTTATTTTTATTGATTTATTGATTTATTTTATTTATTTATTTTTATTTTTATTTTTATTTTTATTATTATTATTATTATTATTATTAATATTATCTTTAAATCTTTTTCGGGGGTGGTCCCCCTAGGATAATATAATTTTAATATAAATATTATTTTAAATATAATTTTAATTATATTTTAATTTTAATATAACTTTATATAATTTTAATTATAATTAATAATTGAATAGAATTTTAATTCTGAATTAATTTTAGTTACTGATGGGACCTATTTGCTTTTTAATTATTTATTAAAATTTTAATTATTCATTAATATTGGTATTTAACTATTATCATAACATTATTTTTAAGGGGCCCACAGGGCTTTGGATTGATGGTGAATGGGTGCATTGTTAAGGCACTCCTTGCGATAGGTCACCGGTTCAAATCCCCCGTGGGTACTTAGGTTAGTCTTAACTTAGAAAAAAAAAACATTATTTTTAAGGGACTGGTCCCTCTCTAGATTAATTTTTATTTATTTATTAATTAATTAATTAATTAATTATTTATTTATTTACTTTTCCTAAGATATAATTTTTATTATTTATCTTTAACTAACTATTATTAGGAATTATTTTTAGGTACTAATCGTACACAACTGCTTAATTATTTTTATTATTTTGATTATTTATTAATATTTTTATCATATTATTATTTTATTTAATGGTCTAGCCCCCCTAGGTTAATAATAGTGTTTTTGATCCCTGGACCTAGTCAAAAGTAGCTGTTATCTTTTTAGCCATTGGAGGCTTTGCTCTGTCTATTTAACCTGCTAAGCTGGATCTGTTTCTTCAACTTGTCCTGACGATGAACCACACTGGATGGTTCGAAACGCGTCGACAAATGATGTCTCATGTGATCTTCGCCGAAAAATCCTTTGTAAACTTGATATGGATCACAGAAGCCTAAACTCTACTATAGGAAGAAATATTTTATGCACAGTAAGGGGAAACTATAGCAGAAGCATGGGATGTCAGGGAGGCCACTAGAGCAATGAAAGACATGGATATTGATTGAGTTGCTTAGAGGATGAGAAACACTTTTAGTAGGGGGTGATGATGAGTCTCATCAGCAGGTAAGTATATGGACCTTAATCCACCTCCTAGCTTAGTTAAATAAACTCTTCTCACAATTTATTACATATTTTGATTGTATTTTGTTTAATGAGATGAGTCAAAGTGAGATACTATGCCTAGTGGACTAATGTGCATTAATTGCAGGGTTTTTAAAGAAAATCATGGAAATTCTGGCTAATTAAAGGCTGAAACTTGAATGAGACAAGGAGGAGAGATTTTAGGAGGTAAATCCTCCTCATTTACTCCTCACGCATTCGAATATTCCTCTGTCAATCACACTACCTTGGAGTAAAAGCAACCAAGTCATGGAGATCAAAAGGAAACCGAGCAAGTGATAGTTAAAGAGATAGTTTATCTCGAGTTTGGTAGTAAAGCATCCCTAAATTTAAGGAAGTCCTTGGATACTTCAGATGTATAAATAAAGAGGCCTAGAGCCTCATTAGGATTCAAATTTTTGCTGTAAAAACACTAGTCATTTTCGAGTTCAAGAATTGTGGAAGACATTGTTATGTAATTTTCTGATTTGATAATGAGAATGAACATTTCCTTGATCCAACACTGAGTTAAATTAGAGGGATGAAGCTCTTGGGTTAGGGCCGAACCCTAGCATCAAAGGCTCATCCTCTTGTATTTGTATGTTTAGTTGATCCCATAGTTGAATTGTCTTTAGAATTATTTCATTCCAAGTAGTTGTAGATTTGATTAGTTTTCTTCCATATGTGCTTTACTTCAGCAGTAGCTTAGAAGAGATAAAGGATCATCAAAAATATGTCAGTAGGTGGTTTTGGCCTCAATCCTTCCTTCAAGGATCATGGTTTGAGGAAAGAACTCCTATGCAGCCCCAAAAAGACAAAATTCTACTTTCTCATGGAATTTAGGGTTTTTCTGTAGTTAGGCCAACACTTGATTAGTTTTCAAGAGTAGGATTTAGTTATCATTTCTTCTATCTTCAGTATTACATTATATCTCATCAATGTTTCATCTCATTTTGAAAATTTTCCTCATGCATGGAGTAGGCAACTAGCTCATGAAATTATGTTTTCCCTAGTTAATGGAAATCCTTCTTGTTTACATGATTTTTGGGTAAATGTCAATGTTTGATGCAGTGCAAGTGTTTCAGAATCACATAGATTTTTCATGATCAGAAACCTCATTCAAACTTCATCCACCCATGATCATTGCTTCCTTTCACTAAAACCCTCACCAATTTCATCATTTCACAAGAAAACTTCTCCAAGCTTGTTGAGAAAATCCAGCCATCTCACACTCTGGTTTTGAGATTTGAAGTGGTCCTAGGCACTCCCTAGCCCTAATCCTTCCATCACCTTCGACATCCCTCCTTTTTCTCTCTATTGTATCCTGTAGAAATACAGGGGGTTCCTATAGGTTTTCAAGACATCCTGTAAAACGCATTAGGACATCTTGTAGGTTTACCTGTAGTGGCCTGTTTTGAGGCCGAATTGAGGAAAAAGCCTATAAGAAGCTAGAAAAGAACCCCTACTGGTATCCCAAGCCTTCTGACCATTCTGCATCATCCCTAATCAACCCACCACATCACCAAAAGTGATTAGCTTTCACACTTTCACATAAAAAAGGGCAAAAAGTAAAACATATTTATTTTATTCATTTACCTGCACAACAACAGAATGTTTGATGTTTTGAATTTGCATGCTTAAGATGGTAGGCTTGCATACATCATTCTTTTGAAGCATAACCTCTAAGCAGTTAGTTATAAAATGGTGTTTAAGCATTTGATTTCAGTCTTTTTCCTTACTGCAGTAGACAAGATTTCTCTTAGTGTAGATTTCTCTTTGCCTCATTGGTAATCAAGCTTCTTAAGAATCCATAGAAGTCTAGTTTGAAAGAACTTAGTGGTATATCACTAGATTAGCAGTAAAAAAGAGCAGACCCATCAAATTTACTTGTGTACACAACACTGTCACCTGTAAGTTTGTACAAACCCCTGGTTGATAAAGGAAAGTTGGTAGCCCCATGAGTTGCAGCATTCTTGCTGCAATACTAGTGCTCATCACTTGGGGAGGCAGATGAAGTGACACATTTGGTTTATGTACTATGGGTGAATGATAGGCCAAATGTAGGATGCATTGGTGCATCTATCTTGATCTATCGTAACATGTAAGGGGTCGCCCAAGAATGGAGTTGTTGGTCTCCTCCCATGATTTCTTCATCATTTTGTATGTCTTTTCCATTGGAAAATCCTACATGATCATTCTCCAGATCAAACTAATTCAATATTTGAAATTCTCTATGACGTTTTGGAAGAAAAATATCTTCTAAATTGAGGGAACTAAAAGTATTTTTTTATGAGAAATGAGTAAAGAAGAATGATGTTGATCTTTAAGGCATGCAATATGAAGTGGTTCCCAGGACTGTGTATTATAGTCATGGATCCTGGTAGTATGTGGGGGTCTATATCATGAGGTGACCCATGAGTGGGGAGGCTCTATAAACCAGCGTGGACATTTACCATATGCAAGGGGAGGCATTTGGTAAACGTGGTCAAGATGATGGACCCTATGGTGCATTCAAGAGAAATGATGTTAGGATTTGCAAAGCTTTGTTAGAAGCCTATCGTGATGAGTGTTGAATGATACCTACCCTCATACTGGCCCCCAAGGTATTGAACCTAGTAGGAAATTTTTTGATTTGCCTACAATGAGAAAAACAATACCCTAAGTCAAAACACCATTTTTTATAATATAAATGATCTGAAAGCACGTGATCTAGACGAATTGAAAAACAAGAGAATGCACCTGAAGTGGTACTTTGAGAATATGGTGGGTCCAAAAAATGAGTTTTGGGTTGAAATGGAAAGGAGGGCTCCATGATGAGCATGATGTGGTTTTGATCCTTATGTCTCTGATGTTATTTGAAATCAGAGACCTTAGGCTCCTATACTGAGCTCGAGAAGATGTTGAAAAGGGAAATATATAGTGCAATGTGGGCCCAATTCCACCTCATTTTCACTTTCTATTTTTGGATTCTAAAGCTGATCTAGGACCTGTTCCTTTCTATTGTAGTCAACGGGTCTACTAGGGTAGTGTGCAGGGATAGTCAGGTTAGAACATTGAACCTTAACTTTGTCAATTTTTTAAAATAAGCTAGGTAGGCCATATAGGGGTGCCACGTATGACCTTTTTTAATGTCACAAAACCTAGACCATGTGGATGACTGGATGAGAGTCACGCTATCTCCACATGTTCCTAAGGGACTCACGTGGAGACTATGTGACAAAGGGCCTAATAACCACACTATCGGTGTAGCTGATAAGCTTGTAGCCACGGTGACGATGTGGCTTAGCCTCCCCAAGTCACATAGTCCACGTGTCCGTTTCCATAATTGGCATGCGATGACGCATCTGTTTAGCGAGTAGATGCACGGTCCTAGGATTGGTCTCGTTGCAGCTAGGCCATGATAGACGAGTGTATCATGCATTTGTTTAATGAACAAATGCATGGACGATGCGTCTATAATGACCAGAGCCGCATGGTGGTTTTGAAAAAATGATTTTTGACAACCTAGAAGGCTGAATTTTTCATTTCTATCCTTGATGGTAGGATGGGGATGCTCTGGAAAGAGTGAGATTGGCAGGCACTATGGTTAGCAGTGGCAGAGGATCCTGTAATTAGCCAGACTTTGGCTCATTGTGGGTGGTCGAAGTTCCTTCAGAACTCACTTTTGAGATCTTACAACAATTTTTTGCAATTTCTAGAGTAGTTATGGGATGTGGAGTGACAAATCTTCATCATTCAAGGGTCAGATATGCCGATTAGTGTGGAAATGGATGTTTACTTTATCGCTCGGTTGGTACATCGATGAGACATTTTTTTGTATCCAATGTCAGCTTGGGGGGTGGACATATGGATATGGGAAGTGACTAATCGTGGGCCTAACTCCATAAAGGATGGGTGTATCAAGGTAGCAACCATCCTAGATCTCACGAAGCGGGTGACACTTTCCATGATCACGCGCCTAGTGGATTCAGTGGCTCTACACCGAGTAAAGCGACCTCCAGTTTGAGTGCTGCTGAGATTACTGGTGGGCTCCAGTATTGAAGCAATAATGCTGCAACTCCTGGGAATCCCTTCTTTACTTTTATCAACCCGGTAGTTCGTAACAAACTTGGAAGCGACGGTGCTGTATGCACAAGTACTAGCTCTTGCCACAGCTGTCACTTGGTCAGGTGGCACAAGTTCACTAGGGGCTTAAGCCAACTTCTATGAGCTCTTAGAAGAAGCTTTTTAACTGATGGATGGAAGCTAACTCAAAGGAAGTTGATCTACTTGTAGAAAGAAACTGAAAGCCAAAAAGTAACATAAACCATAGCAAACCCTAATTCTACCAGCTAGTCCTACTGATGCAGAGGAGAGAATGCAAACTATTGAAAGAGATGCCATTACTTCTATGAAGGTAAAATGCACATGTCTATGCTATATCTATCTAAAGAACACATCTTTTTGTATTTTTGAATAAGTTATCAGAATTATCATGCATGTGCTTTTAACTGGCTTTTTACTGTGCAGGGGTGGATCAAGGAAGGGGAATGCTTGGAAAAGGTTGGGAAGGCTCGGAGAGGGTCTAAGGAGTCCCTAACCACATTCCGGAGAGTTTCACAAAGTTTGGCTATCCAGCAACCTCACTTGTGAGCTTCTACAAGAAGTCTGCAGGGGTTCTACAGGATGTTTCATGGATTTCTACAGGATGTTCAGAAATTTCTACAGGATGTTCTAACATTGGATTTTGGAGGATGGGTGAGTGAAAGAGGATGCATGAATGGATAGGGAGGTAGGGTAGGGGTCTGAGATGACCCAGTGACTGATGGATGAAGTGATGAGAGGGTGTGGAAAGCTAACTTGACTTAAAGAAGGCTAAGGTAATGGAAGAGCAAGAAGGTAGGGTTACGTGGGCAGAAGAATAGTTGTGAGACGAGGAAGCTAACTAGGAGATGGAGCAGCTGGCCTGGACGAAGCTTAGGTGGATGAGAGAGAGATGGATATGCCCTGCACAGTGTGTACTTAAGCGAATCCACCAAGTCCTGCACACAATCAAAATCTCAGCTAATCTATCCTAACTGTCAATGAAACAAATGAACAACAACTTTATTTCTTAAAGAGAACCATGTACATCACTTATTCAAAGAAACATCTAAAAAGGTCTGAACGCATGACTAACTTCTACAAATGAAGACATTACACCAAAGATTGCATGGTCAAGCAAACTAGTGTTTTTGTTGGGCAGCATTGTTTCTGCAATTCCAGCCCCTGATCCAATAAGGGAGAGGTGAAACTGAGAGTGCGGACAACCCTTTTTTCTGGAGATTTATCAATTATTATCCTATCAACATATTCTACACATCTGAAGCAATTCTATTCCTCAATAATGACCTATTTAACCAACACAACTAATTCTTGCTCAAAAAAACCACATTTCAAATGCATAAAAGGAAAATCACAGTGCTTAAAGGAAAGATAACAATACAAAGAAGGAGGCCCTAGGCTCTTAGGTTGGGCCCAACCCCGAGAGCTATGGCTTCTATAGAAAACTCAAAGCTCATATCAAATCTGACTGCTTCTCATTATCAAAAAATAATCATAAGTCAAGAGTTATGCCAACAATGGCTACAAAAGAACAAAACATCACTAGCAGCACTGTAGTGCAAAATATGCAAGAGTTTTTCAAAAGTCCTTTTTGAAGGCTGAGGCCTTAACATTTATACACCACGAGGCCCTAGCTGGCCTCCTAAATCTATGGGACTTGGCTGCCCAAACTGTGAGTGAACAACTCCTTCAAAAAAATCTGTTTGGCTGCCTTCTAGATCTGGTTTTGGTGGCCTTTGGAGCTCGGAGTTGGGGGTGAAGATCCCGAGGGAGGCTATTTAATGCCATAGACAACCCCCCTACGAATCCTCAACCCAAGCTTGGCTGTCTCCTAGTCCATTTCTACTTGGTTTTGCTCCAACATGTGTCAAAAAATCCTGAAATGAGCACGTGTTAGCCACCTAGGAATAGTGACTACCCTTATTCATACAAATGACATAAACATACTAAAAAATAATGCATAAGTTATGAAACATGAAGGATTGAACAGGGATAATTAGGCCAAATGAGCCCAAAATGTTACCAAATTTGGGGCTCATCATCACCCCCCAGCTAAAATGATTGCTCATCCCTGAGCAACTAGTCCAGTTCCTCGTGCTTCATTGCTTTAACCGCCACTCTCACATCCCAGGCTTCTGAAGTAGTATCCTCCTCACTGTCATGGAACCCGGCCTTCTTTTCCACCTCTTCGCACTACTTATTCTCTTCTTTTTTTGTGCTTCCTTCTACCAATCCCAAAAGCAAAGGTGGGCTTAGCTTGATGCAGATCCAGCTGGCCTTGAGGTTCTGCATGGACTTCTTGTAGAGAGGTACCCGTACTAGACCCTCCCTCATTCTAGTTGGAGTGTGATACTCCCTGATTTTGAGGCTGTGGGACAATGTATTCCGCCTTCGGGTGCAAGCATGAACACAATTGTCTCCTAATAATTGCTCCATATCCTCAAAATGTGCTATAGCCTGAGCCTACTGATCCATGTATTTTAATAAAGCCTGAGGGTTGGTTGCTAGGTGTTGGTGGGCTGATATCAATGCAGTGGGGTCCCCTGGCTTCGCTCTAATTAACAGTGGTTCATGCAACTCTCGGTTCATAACATCTTTGACCTCTGTCTCTCTCTTTTCTTCGTGGTTTAACCATGAGGTAAATGCCATCAGCTGCATATCTCCCATGACTGTGTTGGGGTCCCATGAAGTTACGTTAGGAAGGGCCAAATTATGGAGGTAGAACTCTGATAGCTTGGCCCTGTCCTCTGTTGAGCTGCTGTTGCATAAATCTGTGAACTGCTGGGGGTTTTGGATTTGGGAGATACCCCTCTGTGCCAATGCATTAATTTGGAATTGCAGCCACTGGTCCCATAGGTATAGGCCATAAGATTTGGCTGGCTGCCTACATTGTAGAGCATCCATAGCCCAACTGGCCATGCAGGCCAGTTGTGCCTCTTTTTCTTGCAACTACTGTTTGAGAGCTTGTATCTCTATGTTTGCTTGCAATTCCCTTTCCTGTAGATGTTGGTTTAGTTCCTCAAGACCAGCTTGCATTCCTTCTTTGCCTTGAGGTTCTACTATAGTGTCCTCTGATGTTGTGCCCCTTTCTTTCCTCTGTTCCTGTAGCTGCAGTTTGAGCTTCTCATTCTCTTCCTGTAGAAATACTCGCTGGCAGTTTCCCAAGTGTTTTTCCATAGCTAATTCTCTTCTTGCCTCCTTGAGTTGTTCCTCCAAGGGGCCTATATCTGCTACTCCTTTAGATTTAGCTATCCTCATCCATGTGTGGGTTTGCACTCTTTCTTCCTCCAGTGCAAAGAAAAGCAGCACTGTGAATTTTTGTGGAATAATTTTCCCAGCCTCCAAAAAGTTATAATAAGAGCTCAAGCTGGGCTGGGGGCTAGGCTCCATAATGTGTTCTACCTCTTCTTCCCTTTGTGGTGATGTGGCTGCCTCCCCCTCCATTCTTTCAGTCTCCTTGAGCCTGGCTAATGTTTCCTGTAGAACTGCTTCAGCATCCTGTAGAGGGGTTTTTGAAGCTGACCTTTCCATTCTCTCCCTCCTGGTAGTTGTCTTCGGGCTCCCCTACTCATAAGTGACTGATACTTTGGAGGGGGACTTCTCCTTTGGCGAGGTAGGGGTGTCTTCAATGGTAATTGGGTCTTTAGATGGAGGTTGAGGCCTGCCGGTTTTAATTCTTACACTCCTCCTTGCTTTGAAATACAGAGGAGTCTCCCTCTTTCGTTTTTCCTTTGGCTTGGGAGAGGTACCGAGGGTGGCCAGCACAGCTGTTGCCTCCCTAGCAAGAGTTTCGACTGTTTTCTTCTTCTGTTTTCCTTTCTCAGAACTTCCTGTAGAAAGCCCTGTAGTGGCTGATTTCTGGCTTCCTGTAGAAGCCGTTTTTAACTTTCCTGTAGAAACAGACGACACCATTTTGGCCTGCTTGGCTGAGGGTGCTTTTTCTTTCAACTTTGCTGAGGCTACCTTAGAGGTGCCCTCACTGATGTGGACTTTTTCAGTCCTTTCCACCCTGCTCTGTAGTCGTTTCTCCCTGGGTGTTAGTGTGGTGTTGTCACCCTCTGTTTTGGCAACTTGGTTTTTCTCTTGTTTTCCCTTCTATTCTTTCTTTGGTGTTTTGGCCATGGTTTCTTGGCCTTTACCTTTCTTCTCTGCTTGAATGTGTTCCTTCCCCTCGCTGCTAGAGGAGGTGAGCTCCTCAACCAACACTCGGATGTCATCATCCTTAGTCAAATTTTGAAAGGTTTCCCAGGAGAGAGGGACGGTGTACGTGTGGAGTGCATCTTCCACGAGGAGCTTAATGAGCCCATGATGGACTATCTGGTCTGGCATTCCCTCTCTCAATCTAGTGGCACACTCAGTCATGGACTGCAGGAGGAAGTAAGGAATGCTCAACTTTTTCTCTGAGGGTAGGTCCATTTGATGCCTGAGTTCTATGAGCAACCGGAAATGGTACCCATACATGATGCTAAATCGCCCTTCGCACGTGATATACTTCATAATCTCGAGGCTGACCTCACTCCAGAACAGTTGTAGGCTGGTTCTTCAAACTCCATTCTTGTCTTCTAAGAATTGCTCCTCTGGCAAAAAGAACTCCCTCTTAGCTTTCTAACCCAGTTTTCTCTCCTCCTTATACCAAGGTACCCCCATCGGTAGATCAGTGACTCTGCTAATGAACTGTGGGGTGAGTCTGAGGGTTAATCCTATGAAGTTGACAACGGCCAACGACTTTGACTTTGGCTGCAAGGATCGCAGGAATTCTTCTGCAACCTCATCATCGTGACCTTGAAGCTTGTCACAGAATGACATCCACCGTGCACGAGAAAACAGGTCTACCACCTCAGGGGTTTCCCGTAGCTTCTTTGAGTCTGTAGGCTCTTTTCTAATGAACCCACCTGGCATGGTAAAAGCTTGCTGTGTTGGCCTGAGCCTGCCTGCTCGTATACAAAAGTGGATCTTTGGGATTTCCTTAGACAGAGCGCAGAGCTATGCCTCTGTTATGCACATAGTTTATAAAATTCACGACTGTCTACAAGTGAGCCTTGACAGTGGCTCAATTATGAATCAAACCCTGGAGAAAATCCTGCATACACACTACGACGACAATTCTCATGTAGCAATAAGAAGACGCTTGCAAATTCATGCACAGACTGTAATTCACGGTTTCCTACCCCTTTAACACGTCAACTTCACCACCTTTCGAACCAATTGCATGGGAGGACTATGTTCAGGCTTACCTCATTCCAGAATTTCCACCTTCGACGTGAACAGTTCAATTTCCTCTGTAACGTTGAGCTTCCTGTAGAAGTCGTGCATGGGTTCTGGGGAGCGCTTCGGTGGTTTTGGGCCTTCTGTGCAGCAACAGGACGTTGGAATAGGCCGAGAACTCGGAGTAACAGCCTTCAAAAAATTTAGGATACGTACTCGGCTGCAAAGCGTTTGAGAATAAATGAGTGCAGTGCACCATACGTGATCTAGCCGACGGATTTGAATTTTTGCAGAATTCGTGGTGCGGGGGTGAGCTGTCCCCATCGGCCCGTTGGCCGACGTCACCTGCTATCATTTCGTTGCATGTATGCCTGACCGACGAATCATTCCCTGTATATCTACCACCGCCACTCCTATTAGATCGCCGCTTCTCTCCAAACTGACGCTTCCCACGTGTCCATTTCCTATCTCGTCGACACAACTAAAGCTTTTCGAATCGGACGAGGCCATCAGGCTGGTTCTGGTGGCTAGTTGAATGGCTACCCAACTTGTTCAATCCATTCATTTTCATATTTACACACATTTTAGAGCATCGTTTATGTAATTTGATGAAACAGGGTGAGGCACTTACCTGTGCATCCATGGACGTGATTTTTCTCTTGCTTCAGGACGAGGGGTGATGGATCCGCTTGCTGCTGCTTCGTGCACAGGCACAGGAGCTCCTTTTTATTGGTTGTTGCTGGTTGCGTGACCGGTTTCCTAGCTGTGGATGGTGCATGCGCCGACTTCATGAGTTGCAGGTATCTTCATGGTGTGTGCTCTAGCCGGATCAACTGCTATAGGATTCCTATAGGACATCCTATAGGCGTTTCTCCCCCTAGGGTGCATGCCGAAATGGTTGAGTCACGTTCACAGGTGCAGGGTCCTCAGATCACCTTGACAGGTAGTGCATTTTGCCTCTGCATGCTTTATTTTCCACTTAAAATTATTTCTTCTGAGAGTCCAACGTTTTGGTATGACTGTGTAGGTGTTTCAATCATACGGTAGCAATGGTGGTGAAGGGAGGCGACAGCAGTGGGTGATGGAGAAAAACATTGGTTACATGCCTCCTTATTGGACTTTGAGCTTCAAATTCTTCTACATAGTCAGTCCTGGCCCGTCCAAAGATTCCATAGGAAGTTTCCTGTAGAAATATAGAACTTCGTGTAGAAGGCTAAACTATGACCAGATTGTGCCCAAACCTTGGAAGAGATGAGTGTTTATGGAGGGAATGCTGGTGAGGTTGCCTGGTAGCATGGTAGGGACCTTTCTTGTTGAGTTGAGAGGCCTCCTTTTTGCATGGAATACCTGCAACCTGCATTAATTTCCAAAGATTGAGCCTGTTTTTCTGTTTCTGCCTCCTTCTTTTTTCCTTTTTTTCTTTTCCTTTGTTTTTTGTTTTTTGTTTTTTTTTTTTTTTTTTTTAGCAGACAGCAGGGGCGCCTCAATGACGTTTTCACCCCTACTATTTTCCTTGGGCGCCTCAGAGAGGTTTTCACCCAAGGGTCTTTTTTATTCCAATTTTTTCAGAGAGACAGCAGGGGCGCCTCAATGAGGTTTTCACCCCTACCATCTGCCTTGGGAGCCTCAGAAAGGTTTTCACCCAAGGATCCTTATTATTATTATTATTATTATTTTTTATGATGCTCAGGGTATGCCCAAAACAGAGGCAGAAGCCTTCTCTATGACCAGCACTGATTTTTCCACAGTTTTGATGAACTCTTGCCTCGAAAGAGGTTTCCTGTAGATCTTCAGTCGATGCCCATTGACAAGCATGGGGATGGCTTCCTCATCAATGGTCCGAATAAGAACAGACCCATTATCATTACACTTCTCCACTGCATATGGTCCTAGCCATCTTGTCCTCAGCTTCCCCTTAAAATCCTTATGTCTGGAATCATACAGCAGTGCCCAATCTCCCGGTTGGAATTGCTTATCATTGAGGTGTCGGTCATGCCATATCTTCCTTTGAAGTTGAACCACTTCTGAGTGGAGAAGGGCCTGCATTCGGTGTTCATCTAGCCCATTCAGCTGCAATAACCTCTCTTGTTGGGCATGGCTGAGATCTAGGTCTAGCTGAGCTGCCATCCTCAATGTGTTGTACTCGAACTCAATTGACAACAAAGCTCTCTTCCCATAGACCAGTTCATAAGGTGTGAAGCCGGTTGTGGTCTTCCAAGTGGTGTTGTAAGCCCAAGTGGCCTCAACCAAGCGATCTGCCCAATCCTTTCTGCTCCTGCTCACCACTTTAGTCAAAATCCCTTATAATGCTCTATTGGTGACTTCCACCTGCCCATTTGCTTGAGGATGATAGGGGGTGGAAGTCCTATGCTTGATCTTGTGATGAGCAAGCAAGTCTTCAATTAAGTTGGAGGTGAACTGGCTCCCTTGATCGGTGACTAACTCTCTTGGGTAGCCAAATTTGTAGAAGATGTTTTCTCTTAAAAACTCAGCCACCTTCTCTTCTGTCGCTGCTTTGATTGCCTTGGTTTCTGCCCACTTTTTCAAATAGTTTGTGCACACAATGATGTAAGACCTTTGCCTTGAAGGAGGGTTGATAGGACCCACAAAATCCATACCCTACTTCTCAAATGGTTCAAGAGTCACTTGAGGTTGAAGAGGCATTTCGTCCCTTGGGGTCGGCTTCCCCATCCTTTGGCATCGGTCACATTGGCTGATATATCTCTTGACATCTTGATGAAGTGTGGGCCAATAGTAGCCTGCCTGTAGAATTTTGAAGGCAGTCCTCTTGGCTGCAAAATGTCCTCCACAAGGCCCATCATGACAGGTTAGGAGGATGTCAAAGACTTCCTCCTCCCTTACACAACGCCTTAAGATCTGATCGGGGCCAAGTTTGAACAGGTTGCCCCCGATCCAAGTGAATGAGGCACTCTTCCTTACAATTATGCTTTTCTCTTTTGAAGATAGATGCGGAGGGAACTATGCTGAGACCAGATAGTTTTCTATATCAGCAAACCATGGAGAGAGTACTGAGATAGCAAACAGATGTTCATCTGGCATCTGGTCGTCCACTGTTCCATCTTCACCTGCAGGTAAATCCAGTCTAGACAAGAAGTCAGCAACAACATTTTCTTTACCTGGTTTATCAACGATAGTCAAATCAAACTGCTGCAACAGAAGTAACCATCTAATAATACGAGCATTCACATCTGGTTTATTCATTAAATATCTAATTGCAGCATGATCAGTATGTACAAATGTTTGATAGCCAGTGATGTAGTTTCGGAACTTGTTCAAGGCATGCACCACGGCCAAGAACGCTTTCTCAGTTATAGTATAATTCATTTCTGCCTTGGATAAGTTTTTGCTGACAAAGTATATGGCATGTGGGAGTTTTTGTTCAACCTGTCCTAAGGCTGCTCCTATGGCTTTGTTTGAGGCATCAGTGTGGATGTGGAAAGGTAGGGCCCAGTTTGGACCTCTCAATATCGGGGCAGACACCAACTTATACTTTAATTCATTCAGATCCCTTTAACAGTCGTCCGTCCATTTGAACTCAACATCTTTTGCTAAGAGGCCAAATAGTGGCGAGGCTAGCTTACTGAAGTCTTTAATAAATCTTCTATAATATATTGCTAAGCCTACGAAACTGCGAACATCTCTTACCTTTTGAGAAGGTGGAACCTTTTTGATGAGAGCAATTTTATCAGGATCCACCTGCAATCCTTGGCGAGAAATGGTATGTCCTAGCACGGTTCCTTCAGTCATCAGGAATTCACATTTTTCAGGACTAAGGGACAGGTTCATCTCAAGGCATGAAATGGAAAGGCTTTTGATTGCTTTTTGCTTTTTCTACTTGTACCTACAAAACTAAAATAGATTGAACTGCAACTAGCTATCTTGCTTAAATGAAAATGCAGAATTGAAATGAAAACAGGAAAGGACTAAGCTATGTTGCTCAAATGAAATTGCAGGAATGAAATGCTAGTCTACGCTTGCAAAATTGAAATGCTAATCTATGCTTACAGAATTGAAATTGCTAATCTACGCTTGCAGAATTGAAATGACAAAATTGAAATGCTAATCTATGAAAGCAGGAAATATCTATTTTACTTTTGTGGAAATGAAATTGCAGAATCGAAATGAAATAAAATATTTAGCAGAAGGCGAGTGTACAAAAATAGAAGAAAAGCAACAATCACCAATACTCTGACGCTTCCCCGGCAACAACGCCAAAAATATGGTCGGCTCCAGTATTGCAGCAATAATGCTGCAACTCCTGGGACTCCCTTCTTTACTTTTATCAACCCGGTAGTTCGTAAAAAACTTGGAAGCAACGGTGCTGTATGCACAAGTACTAGCTCTTGCCACAACTGTCACTTGGTCAACTGGCACAAGTCCGCTAGGGGCTTAAGCCAACTTCTATGAGCTCTTAGAAGAGGCTTTTTAACTGATGGATGGAAGCTAACTCAAAGGAAGCTGATCTACTTGTAGAAAGAAACTGAAAGCCAAAAAGTAACATAAACCCTAGCAAACCCTAATTCTACCAGCTAGTCCTACTGATGCAGAGGAGAGAATGCAAACTATTGAAAGAGATGCCATTACTTCTATGAAGGTAAAATGCACATGTCTATGCTATCTCTATCTGAAGAACACATCTTTTTGTATTTTTGAATAAGTTATCAGAATTATCATGCATGTGCTTTTAACTGGCTTTTTACTGTGCAGGGGTGGATCAAGGAAGGGGAATGCTTGGAAAAGGTTGGGAAAGCTTGGAGAGGGTCTAAGGAGTCCCTAACCCCCTTCCGGAGAGTTTCACAAAGTTTGGCTATCCATCAACCTCACTTGTGAGCTTCTACAGGAAGTCTGCAGGGGTTCTACAGGATGTTTCATGGATTTCTACAGGATGTTCAGAAATTTCTACAGGATGTTCTAACATTGGATTTTGGAGGATGGGTGAGTGAAAGAGGATGCATGAATGGATAGGGAGGTAGGGTAGGGGTCTAAGATGACCCAGTGGCTGATGGATGAAGTGATGAGAGGGTGTGGAAGGCTAACTTGACTTAAAGAAGGCTAAGGTAATGGAAGAGCAAGAAGGTAGGGTTACGTGGGCAGAAGAATAGTTGTGAGACGAGGAAGCTAACTAGGAGATGGAGTAGCTGGCCTGGACGAAGCTTAGGTGGATGGGAGAGAGATGGATATGCCCTGAACAGTGTGTACTTAACCGAATCCACCAAGTCCTGCACACAATCAAAATCTCAGCTAATCTATCCTAACTGTCAATGAAACAAATGAACAGCAGTTTTATTTCTTAAAGAGAACCATGTACAACACTTATTCAAAGAAACATCTAAAAAGGTTTGAATGCATGACTAACTTCTACAAATGAAGACATTACACCAAAGATTGCATGGTCAAGCAAACTAGTGTTTTTGTTGGGCAGCACTATTTCTGCAATTCCAGCCCCTGATCCAATAAGGGAGAGGTGAAACTGAGAGTGCGGACAACCTTTTTTTCTAGAGCTTTATCAATTATTATCCTATCAATCTATTCTACACATCTGAAGCAATTCTATTCCTCAACAATGACCTATTTAACCAACACAACTAAATCTTGCTCAAAAAAACCACGTTTCAAATGCATAAAAGGAAAATCACAGTGCTTAAAGGAAAGATAACAATACAAAGAAGGAGGCCCTAGGCTCTTAGGTTGGGCCCAACCCCGAGAGCTATGGCTCCTATAGAAAACTCAGAGCTGATATCAAATCTGACTGCTTCTCATTATCAAAAAATAATCATAAGTCAAGAGTTATGCCAACAATGGCTACAAAAGAACAAAACAGAGCTAGCAGCACTGTAGTGCAAAATATGCAAGAGTTTTTCAAAAGTCCTTTTCGAAGGCTGAGGCCTTAACATTTATACACCACGAGGCCCTAGCTGGCCTCCTAAATCTATGGGACTTGGCTGCCCAAACTGTGAGTGAACAACTCCTTCAAAAAAATTTGTTTGGCTGCCTTCTAGATCCGGTTTTGGTGGCCTTTGGAGCTCGGAGTTGGGGGTGAAGATCCCGAGGGAGGCTATTTAATGCCATAGACAACCCCCCTACGAATCCTCAACCCAAGCTTGGCTGTCTCCTAGCCCATGTCTGCTCGGTTTTTCTCCAACATGTGTCAAAAAATCATGAAATGAGCACGTGTTAGCCACCTAGGAATAGTGACTACCCTTATTCGTACAAATGACATAAACATACTAAAAAATAATGCATAAGTTATGAAAAATGAAGGATTGAACAGGGATAATTAGGCCAAATGAGCCCAAAATGTTACCAAATTTGGGGCTCATCAGTTACAAGAAGGGAGCTTTTTTTGTTAGGTTGGTCTAGTGTACAGGGGGATGGCCTACTAGGTGACGGGGGTGTTGTAGGGTTCAGCTGGGATTTTTTGTTATGCCAACATCATGTGTAGCATTTTTTACAAGAGGGTCATGATGATATGACCCTTTATAGTGGTGCCCCCAATTATGGCCTAGGGAACCTAGGATTGGACGGTAGGCACCCGTGATGCCATGGGTCAAAGGAGGTGCAGCGGGGTGTTATTGGAACACTGAGGTGGAGGGTAGGTTTCTTTCCAACCCTCATATGATTTTGGAGTTCCTGTATCATGGAGTGGACTTTATGGGTAAACCGAATATGGGGCTTCCTCCTGGTGATGCTTGGGGGCCAGCGGGCATGTGACATGTTTTATTTCATATTTTTACATTGTTTTAATGTATTATTTATGATGAATTTTTGTTTATATTATGCCAATATCATGTCTTTGTTGTTGCATATGTGGGTTTGTGTGGGAGATCGCTTGCCTATTTGGTAGGAAATAATCCATGGTTTATGGGAGTGGTTGACGATCAGGTTTTTCCGCATCGACGACGCGAGGTCTGGGAGGATGAGGCTAAACAGATAGCGCAACACCAAGGAATCAAGATTGGTTGTTCCTCTGGTGTGGGGACAAGCTCATATTCTTCCAAGGAGGTAGAGAGAGATCAAGAGTGTGATGATGAAGCAAAGGCTCAACTAGCATTTATGGTGGCACAACTTCGAGATTTTGAGGATGCCTAGGCCTAAGTTACATATTTGATGAAGGGGATGTCCGAGGATGGCTGGGAGGGACTGGGGGAGGTAGTAGTGGAGATGGTGATGGCACATGATCGGGCACAAATACCAGTTCATCGGCACATTGCGAAGGCAGTGGCCACCGTTGGTCCAATTTTGGCATTTGATGTAGAGATTGGTGCTCGAGAGAGGAGCAGAGGGCCCCGACCCTAGATGATAAGATGTATGTACTAGGGAAAGCACCCATTATGAGGATGCTCCCCGGTTTTTTGGGACTTATTTTTCCTGGTTGTGAGCTATTAGATGTAAAATCAATTTTTGTACTCATATATTTTTTATATGTATATATGAGATGATATATTTTGGCAGCTCTTATGATGTCTCTTATGCGTCTATACTTTTGATGTATTTCTACATTTGTTTGAGATGGATCTTATGGTTATAGTTTTTGTATCTTGATTGTTAAATATATTTGATGCATGTTAGTTTAGGACTTGATTAGCTATGATATCAGTTGTATGATTTTGATCCCTAAGTATATGTGTAAGTGTGATATGATCAAAATGTCCATCTAACCTTTGTGCATACAAATACTTCTGAAAATACGAAACTAAAATATCTTATTCAAATATGATACAACCAGTTGGGAATCAAGGAATACATACAGGTGACGAATACCTAAGTAGTAGGAATTGGCCAAGAGACCTATGACAACATTGTATTCAGCTTGATTGTTGGTGGCTAACCAAATAAAAAGTCCATTAGAGAGACGAGGAGTTGAGTAAGGAGAGTATATGGGCTAGGTTGTAGCAGGGAGGTTTTGCGACCATCAAGAGGCACCATTAGCAAATTTGTGATGATAGGGTGGTGGATGATCCATCTATGTCACATGATGAGAGATTGATTGTATAATGGGTACATGATGAGGTGATCATCATACAAAAAGTAAGCCATAGTGCATACATGTACATTCTAGGGCTTACTCAAGCATTTTTATGGGTGGAACTTTTTGAGGTAGAGACCGCTGACGAGATTTTTTAGGCAAGTCCCATTGGGCTTTGACAAGATGTATGCCCCCTTGAGGAGGAAATGTTTGGTAATGTATGGGCCCTTCCATAGTGTTTCAAACTTCCCAAGTCCTACCTCTTCGTGGGAAACATCATAGTGGAGGAATAACTCCCCTTTGGTAAATGTGCGAAGGGTGATGTTGCGATCAAATGAGGATTGGGCCTACTATTTGTGTGCTTCATTATTCTCGAGAGATTATCATATAATTTCATCGATAATCTCCAGTTGTACCAACCTTTGTTCCAAAGAGTTGGTGTCACTAAGAAGCTCAATGGAAGAGTGTAAGGTAGGGATCTCACACTCAATGGGAAGTACAACTTCGACCTCATATACTAGTTGGAAATATTTGAACACTCTATATGCATTGACCATTGTGCGGTATACCCATAGGGTTGAAAATAACATATGGTGCCAATTGGTTTTTTGA
The DNA here is from genome assembly GCA_031772625.1 of Pinus tabuliformis. Taxonomy (NCBI): domain Eukaryota; kingdom Viridiplantae; phylum Streptophyta; class Pinopsida; order Pinales; family Pinaceae; genus Pinus; species Pinus tabuliformis. The sequence continues at coordinate 296,969,401 of CM062810.1, read as the reverse complement.
TTGTTCACCATAAGCTACAACATTGTTTTGAGAACTTTGTTGACAACTTCTACTTGACCGTTGGACTGAGGGTAGTATGGGGAAGAGAACTCGTGAGAGAAACCAAGGTGTTGGGATAGCTCTTGAAATATTTCTTTCTTAAAATCTGTACCATGGTCTGAAGCCAACTCGTTGGAAACCAAACCATGTTATGACATGGTTAAAGAAAAACTACGCAATGGTTTCTGTGATGTTAATATATGTGGGCATTGCTTCTGCCCATTTGGTGACATAGTCATTGGCAACCACAATGTACTTGTGGTTGTTGGATGACAGGGGGTTGGAAGTGATGAAGTCGATGCCCCATGTGTAGAAGGGGTCGGCCATGATGATTAGATGTAGGGGAGAGGGTGGTGCTTTCACCTTATGAATGTATCATTGGCATTGCTCACATCTTTTGATTGCCTGTATGCAATTATGGAAGAGGGTGGGCCAAAACTAACTAGCATGGAGGATTTTTTGGGTGGTGGCAATCCTAGAGCAGTGGCTGGTGTAAGCCCCAATGTGGCAATTGTTTAATGCTTGCTTAGCTTATTGGTGAGTGAGAAACCTATGTAGGATGGTGTCGATGCCTCGTCGATATAGGACATCCCCAGGAAGGAGGTAATGGGGATCCTAGTGGCATATGTGCCTCTAATCATCGCGGGTAAGATGGGGTTTGAACTTTTGATTTTGTAAAAAGAGTGGGATGTCACCGTACCAGGGGTCATCTGTTGATACGACAAATTGATGTTCATTGGGAAGAGAATCATTAACTAGATAGCCTTCAGTCTTTGTTGGGAGATTTTTGATGAACTCATCAAGGATGAGCGCCTTTTTAATCTTAGGATAATTAAACTATATATCAAATTCTTGCATAATAATGATCCGTCGAGTGTATTTGGGGTTCATCATATGGTGAGTGAGAAAATACATCATTCAGTTAATAGCTGCTATTACGGTAGTGGTACGAAGGATGATATAATTTAGAAGCTTCTGTATAGAATGTATGAGACATTAGGGGAATTTTGAGGTCTAAAATGGGCATCCTAAGAAAATTATAAAATAATTGGGGAAATAATAAAATAAGTTTACATTACATCATCAAATTTAAGAGAGGAAAAAGAAAAAACTATTTTTTCAACTTGTATTTGCAACTTATCTCCCTATAGGTTTACTCAATTTTTGAGCTGAAACACTCATTGGATGCATAATTTGATTCCTCATCCAAGGAATACCCATGTTGCATACTTTCTATGGTCCATACTACACGAAAAATGAGAAATACATGAAAAACGTGATTGCAATCACGTTTTTCATGTATTTCTCATTTTTCGTGTAGTAGGGTCCATCGAAAGTATGCAACATGGGTACTCCTTGGATGCCGAATACATTTTTTCATCCATTGAGTACTCCTACTCAAAATTTGGGTAAAACCTTAGGGAGATAAGTTGAAAAAGTAGTTTTATTATTTTATTATTTTTTAACCTTTTTACTTTTTTACTCCAAAAATGATGAATCATCGTCTTGAATCTTATTGGTTCTTATAAAGTTTATTTTGGTTGTATAATTTTCTTAGGAGGCCCATTTTAGACATCAAAATTCCCCTAATGGCTAAGGCAATTTTTTCTTCTGGTTCATACTTCAATGTACGCCCGGATAATTTTTTTCTGATGTAATAAATTACGCGCTCCTTATTATCGGGTCCATCCTAGACTAACACCCCACCGATGGCTATATCTGATCCTAAAAGGTACAGGGTATAGTATTTGCTATGGTTGGGTGGGCTAATCAAAGGAGCTTGAGATAATGCATGTTTTAAAGGTTCAAATTATTTTTGGGCTTGATCATCCCATTGGAAGGGAATATCTTGACGAAGGAGGTGTAGGAAACCTTGCCCACAAGTAGCGTAATCGGAGACAAAGAGTCATAAGAAATTGGCCTTACACTACAAGCTTTGTAATTGTTTCAATGTTTTTGGAGGTGGTACATCCTTAATAGCTTTGAATTTCAGAGGGTCCACTCTGATACCTTGTTGGGAAACTATGAAGCTCAGTAGTCCTCTAGCATTGACACAAAATACACACTTGAGAGGGTTAAAGCGTAGGTTATATAGTCGACATCTATGAAACACCACATGGAGATCCTCCAAATGGTTAGCACGCTTCTTGGATCGTACTATAAGGTCATCCAAATATGTGAGGATAAGATGAGTTAAATCGTGGAATATGCAGTTCATGGCCCACTAGAAGGTGGCACTGGCATTTTTAAGACCAAAAAGCATAACTTGGTATTAAAATGTACCCCAAGAGGTTGTAAATGTTGTTTTGTACTGATCTATATGGTGAATTTGGATTTGGTGATACCTAGAGAACCCATCCATGAAGGATAGCACCTCATTTTTGGCGCAAGCGTCAATGACTTGGCCTATGAACGTGTTGTGTTGTGCAACAACCTCCCATTTATTTTTCCATAAATTGCTTAGGTTATTATGGTACAAATAAATAGGGACCCTTAAAAAATTAAAAAGCTTAGGAATATGATTTAATTTTAAAAAACTTCTTAGGAATAAATTTGATTTTTTTTTTTAAATAAAACATCACTAAAGCTTGAATGATCAAACAAGGCCACTTCAAAGGAAAATTGACAATATCGCATATCACAAAGTCTCGAGAATATAATAGTTCACCTACTGAATCGAGATTTGCAATTACAATAAAGGATAGCCGCCAGGGAACCAAAAAATATTCATGCTTTATAAAATCCTAAAAGAATTAATGAGAATTCCTTACAACGGAAGCTCCTCACATCGAAATCCCACAACAAACAGGTAATATATTTGTTGATGTTGTTGGACCTGCCAACATGTAAGGGGATCTCCCCGGTAAGAAGTCCCAATTAGAGCTCAGATCATTTGGTGTAGGAGTCCTAGCACTGGGTCGTAAAGAAATGCCTTGACCACGATGTCGCATAGAGGCGGGTAAGATAACTCTATTAGTAGCAAGGGTGTGACTGTTGCAGTGAGTCAAGGAAGGTGTATGATAGGTTCTAACACATGTGGGTTGATATGAGCGTGAAGGTGAGTTCTAGGTTGAAAGGCATCAATCCCAACTTGGATAGGAACACACAACACATAGGACATACACATCTTCCGGTGGAGCATTCCACTCGGATGCGGTAGTCACAACATACAAGGTAAGACAACGCGTACAACACTCATGGATCAGTCCAAACGAGTGCAACGATTGTTACAGCAAGGTTCATGTGAAAGGTATGTCTTATGTCCAAAAGAGAAGTCGACATGGACATGACACTATTAACAACTTATACAACACATTTCCATTAATAGATTATGCATTACAACAAATGAATTAGTTCAGATGTAGAACACAGGTTAAAGTAACATGCATTACAAGTGTTAAGGATCAGCCTTACAACAGATATAATACATGTGTGAAAACAGGTTGGCTCTTATTATATAAAGAAGTGTAAATTCCAATCATACAATACATCCATGTAAACCTTCCAGCCCCAATAGTGGAACGTTACAACCACATCCACCTGCTCCTCCAAAGAGATGAACTAGCTCTGTGCAGTGGAGAAGCCAACACACGTTATAATATTGTCCAAGCTCTTTGCAAGATAGTCTTATCAGAAGCTTGGATGAATAAAATCCTTTACAATGAGTTATGAGGGAAATTTTATAACAAAGGGTGGGGTGACCCTTGACATTCCCCTTTATGACAGTTCAACTACCCTCATGACTCTTCACCTACTCTATGGTTGTTACATTCAACTATTGACACTTGACATACACTTGACAGGACACAACATTACAATGCACATGTACTCATGTGAGACAACATGGCTTGAGTAAGCCATGCAAGACATCACTGACACTCAGTCCACTGTGATGGGACCAACTCTTTGACATGCTTGTGATGGTGAAGGTGGTGAGTTGATGCCAAGCTTGGTTGTCTGTGATGGTGTGCATGAACCTCATGGTGACATCTTGCTGAAGCAAACTCTTGCCTCCATTGCAACAGGTGCATTGGTTTGTCCCATTCATCCAACTTGTCTGCTAACACGAGCATGGTATTCTTGGGTGTAGCTAAGCTGGAAACACACTAATGCATAGTGTATGTGCTGATCTTGAAGTGTGTGCTGGTGGTCATGTGCATCAACTTGCCGAAGTACATGTTTAGCTCTAGTTTGACTTGCTTCTTGTCTTCGCCTTGGTGAGTGTGTTGAATGGGTTGGATTGCATGCATCCGCACAATGACATGCATGTTGTTGAATCCCTTGCATGAGATGAACAAAAATTCTCACCATGTCTACTCCATGTTAGCTGTTGGGATGGATCGTTAACTTGTACAAGTGGAGTCTCATCCATGAGTGCATGTTGTGTCCGCTGCTGTTCCTAATCCTGTTGCAACTCATTCATCTGTCTATGTAGCTTCATGTTCTTTCTTGAGTTGCTGCTTCAAGACATGAAACTCCTTCTTTGTTCCATTCTTTGTCTTTGCGCGACCTTCATGTCACATCGTCACTTCATAGCTTGAGTCTCCAAAGTTTCTTTCGTTAACATTAGAACTGCTTGATCTTGCAACTTTGTGAAAGAAGGATTTAATTGTTTGCAAGTTTATGTCATGCTTACAAGGTTAAAGCTCAAAAGAGGTGAAGGAAAGCTAGTTGAAAACCCTAAAATTGGGTCAAGTGGAAGAAGAGTAAGGTTGTCAAATTCTTCTACACCAGTACATCCTCAAGTTGCAAAAGTTTTATTTGAGTCTCCAGAGATCATGTCTCATGAAGGAGAACATATCATGATAAAAGATGAGAAGACCTTCAGAAAGGCTTTCTTTGATATGACAGAGATGGTGAAGATCCTCTATGAAGAGAGGAACCACCGATTACAAGGATAAAGCTCCAAGCCTCCCAAAGGAGAATGTTATTCAAGAGGAGATAATGGAAAATAAGGTAATGGGAATGGAGACGAACCTCCACAATCTCCATGTTGGCATTATGACTCAGATTTGACAGAGCTGTTGTCCTTGATGGCAACTCACTCAAATGATAGATCACAGTTCAACAGGTTGACAGCTCAGAGTTACAGATCAGACTTCACAAAATGAGGAAAGAGAAATATATGTGGGTTCACCTTGAAAAAGTAGTGTATACACGTGGGTTAATAGACCAAAAGGTGTGTATAATGTACACACATAGTTTCACAAAAGGAAAGGCACGTACATGTTGGAAATATAAGTTTTGGTCCGTGGTATTTGGTCCATGGTATTTACTTCCATGGTATTGTTTCTAAGTATCTGGTGTGAAGTATTGATCCCAAGTATTTGATCCAAGGTATTGGTCTTAAGTGGTTTTGGACCATGGTATTGAGAAATGCCTAACACTATATAAGGAGAAAAAGATCATTAGGTCAAAGGCACTCAAGCAATTGAATATCTTGGTGAGCTCCAGTATTGCAGCAATGATGTTGCAACTCCTGGGACTCCCTACTTTACTTTTATCAACCCGGTAGTTCATAACAAACTTGGAAGTGACAGTGCTATATGCACAAGTACTAGCTCTTACTACAGGCTGTGACTTGATCAGCTGGCACAAGTTCGCTAGGAGCTCAAGCCAACTTCTATGAGTTCTCAGAAGAAGCTTTTAATTTTGATGGAAAGAACCTAACTCAAAAGAGGCTAGTCTAATTGCAGAAAGAAGATGAAAGCTGAAAGGAAACACAAACCCTAGCAAACCCTAGTTTTACCAATTAAACCTACTTGTGCAAGAAAAGAGATGTAAACTACTGAAATGCATGCCATTGACTATTGGAAAAGGTAAAATTCATGTGTTTAAGCTACTTCTGAAGGAAAATATGGAAAAATCATCTTTTTGTACTTTTGAGCAATTTTATGCAGAATTATTATGCTTGTGTTTTAACTATTTGTGACTATGCAGAGGTTTAGTGGCAAAAGGAAATGGAGTGGGCATTTGCAGGAGGTTGGGAAGGTGTGGAGAGGACCTAAGGAGTCCCTAGCACCCTTCTGGAGATTTCCACCATGATCGGACTTCAAAAAATCGCTCGCATGAACTTCTACAAGAGGCTGCAGGGGATCTATAGGAAGTTCTACATGAAGAGGCTGAAAGTGGTTTTTAGAGGGTTGAAGGTGGAAAAATGGTGGGAAAGTGGAAATGAAGGATGGATAGAGATGTTAAGGGGTCTAGGACCTTGTAAATGAAGCTCAAGAGTGAAGAAGATGGTTGGATTTGTTCAAAGGTGAAGGAAGCAATTTTGCACAAGAATGTAGAAATTAGGGCAGTTTAGGAACATATGGCGAATGAGTCAAGGAAATATTGAGAGAGAGACTAGAGCAGGTTGTATGATGAAGGAAGGATAGGCTGGAGTGTCTTACGAGTGTTTTTCACACTTCTTTTCAAAACTGTCCCAAGCAAAAATTAAGAAACAGAGTTTTACCTATTTTGACCTAATTCTGACCTAAAAACCAGAAAAGTGTTGAACAGAGCTTTATGGACAGGAAGTTATGAAAGAAATCTATGGAAACTGAGCAAGAACAGATCTAAGCATGAAAATACAACTGATATCAACTTTTCCAACTCGAAATCTAACACTAGCAATTGCATTGGAAGGCAAAAACAATGTTTTTGTGGCAGCAAGAGTGCCTTGGTCTCAATTCATGGTCCCAAGGAGGGAGAAAGGAGATCAAGGCCTGCTTGGTAGCATTTTTGTGGATCTTTTCTATTATCAAACTATCAAATCAACCTGAAGCAAGAACAACTATTTTAATAATAAAAAACAACCTAAGTAACAAAGCAAGATTTAACCTAAATAACAGAAATTATTCTATGAATGCAATAAAAACACATAGAAGTACACAAAGGAGGTACTAGGCACTTGGGTTGGGCCCAACCCCAAGAGCTACATCCCCCTAGGAAAGATCAGTGCTGGTTCAAAACTGGATTCATCTTCATTGATCAAAAAATAATAGTTACATCACAAAACTAAAAATAGACTATCAAAGGCTTGAGCTCCTCTAAAGTGAGAAAATAAACTATCAAATGGCTAACATACTAAGGCTTTAAGCCTTCTTATTTATGCAAGTGAGGACTCCCAACAATCGTCCTAAACTTTAGGAACTTGGCTGCCCAAAACTTATGATAACAGCCACTTCACTAGACCTGCTCGACTGACCCTTGAAATCATCTTTGGTGGGTTGTTGAACTACGACTTGTTGGTGGATAACTCGAGGAAGGGGTCATTTAGTGTAGGACACACCCCTCCTATAAATGCTCAGCCTTGTTTCTTCGAGTTTGGCTACCAATCTGCTCATAAATGCCTAGTATTGGTCCAAAAATGTCCAAAAATATGCAATAAACACGTATTAGACTTTGTGGTAAAGTGACTATTCCCATTCACTCAATTAACATAAATATATTCAAAAGCATGCACAAAACTATGGAGAATGGTGGATTAAATTAGAATAATAGGCAGAATGAGCCCATATAGTTACCCATTTATGCAACAATCCTGAAGTGATAACCATAAATTATGTTGAACTTGCCTTCACATGTGATATACTTCATTATTTGGTAGCTGGCTTCACTCCAGAGAGGAGGCAAGCTTGTCCTTTTGACCCCATTTTTATCTTCTATAGGATGCCCCTCAAACTGAAAAAATGTCTTCTTAGCAACCTGTCCCAATGATTTCTCCTCCTTACTCCAAGGGAGCCCCAGTGGAAGACAGGTGATTCTACTGATGAAATCAGGTGTAAGCTTTAGGTTCAGACCCCTAAAAATAACAGTAGCATGTGTCTTTGAATGTGGTCTTAGGGACATCAAAAATTCTTCAATCACCTCCTCATCATATCCTTGAATTCTTTCAAGGAAGGATATCCAGTTTGCCCTGGTGAAGAGGACCAGCACCTCAGGGTGATCATGAAATTTTCTAGAGCTTAAAGGTTCTTCTCTCATGAATCCTCTTGGCATGGTGTTGAGTGCTTCTTTTTTGTGTTTTAACCAGAAAAAAAAATGCTCAGGTGAGAAAAGCAGGGAAAATTGAAACAGAGGATAGCTGAATTTTGTCTTTTCCTGAAACCAAATAAGGGATTTCCTTGTGCTTCTCCTTACAACATCAAATTGCAATAATTCCCCTATTTTAAACTGCTTTTATCCTGAATTTGACTTTCTGTTTTTGAAAAGAAATTTTTTTGACAAAACAGAGGATAAATACACAGGTTCTTTTCAGAGAGTAGATAGATATGCAAATTCATTTTTTTCTCACACAGGCTAGCTTCTACGGTTGCATGTATTTTCCTTACAGTAGAATTTGAAAAAGGAGGAGGCAGATTTTGGATGCAGAGAAGAAAACAAAAAACTATGTAGAACTCAGGGAAAATATGCAGGCAAACTCTTTTTTAAGCTTTACTCTCTTTTTCAATCCAATGTCGTGTTTTTATTCCACCACCTTACTCAAACAAGTCATATGCAGAGAGGTTTTCCCAAGCCTACCTCGTTTTAAGCTTGAATTTTGATGAAAATCCTGAGTTTTCCTTCCACAGAGCTATTCTCTACCTTTCCTATAGAAACCTTCCTATAGAAATCTTCGGGTCCTGTAGAATGTAATAGTGCTCCTATAAAGCCCGATAGGCCTGAGGGTTTTAAAAGAACTAGTAGAAAACTGGCAGAGGATGACTCGTTGGCTTCTCCGGAAGTGGTAGGTGCATACTGTAATCAAACGTCGTGAATGAAAAATGAACAAAGGGTGGCGAAGGCTTCGATTGCGCTGTCTTTTAACTATTGGCGTAATCCGTGGTGAGGAGATGAGGTGGCCGGGTGGGTATGTTATCCCCATCCAGACCGTTGGTCATATGTCACGGTCATAATGGTTCTGCATGCCGCCTGACCACCATCACCTCCCTTACTATCGTTATCTGCCACCACCACTACCAGTCTTGAATGTTTTTTCCCGAATGGACATACCACACGTGCTGGCTGTGTATCTGATCGACAGTTTTGAATTTGACAGGGCTCATTTGAATTCCACGAGGGTGTGTAACTGAATGAGGGTGGCCAGTTAGCTAGCCACCGATTCCATTCAATCATAACCATTCCCACAGTTCATGCAGTTTTGAAATATGATTCATGCAATCGAGGAATAGGTTTAGGCACTTACCTGCTCAGTCGCGGCCGTGTTATGCATATTTCAGATTTTGGCACCCATTTCTTCACTGTTGTTGCTGCTTGCACTCTGCATGCTCAGCCTCAGGCTTTTGCTGATGATCTCACATTCAAACAGAGCTCCTTGCATGTTTCATATGCCCTATTGTGCTGACCCTGTCTCTGGAGTATGTTTTTCAAAGGGATCAGCTGCTACAGGAATCCTGTAGGATTTCCTGTAGCTACTTCTCCTTCTGAAATTCAAGCTAATATTTGAGTAGGGCTACAACTACTGAAGAAGGTCTCGACTGAAAAGGAATCATAGATGGAAGGTATCAGGTAGGGGTGAGTGAAAAGGTTGCTGATTTTATTTGTCATTATATTCTTTTGTTTGCAGCATGAAGGAAATAGAATTTATGTGTGTGACTATGCAGGGACACAAAAACGAGTGCAATGAAGGTGTATAGAGATGGAATGGCGACATAGGAAGATGGATGGTGGTAGGGAGGTTCACAGGTGTCATAGACAGATTTCCAACCTTCGATTCCTCCTCTGAGATTGATTTTGGCCTTTCTGTAGTTTCTACAGGATCCTCCTGTAGAAGATACAGAGTTTCCTGTAGGATGCAAAATTTCAGACCAAATGAGACCAAAACTTGGGAAAGGGTAACGGTGATGGAGGAATGGACTGTGAGGGATGCATGTAGCCTAGTCATGTCCTTTTCTTTTGTCTTGTGCGATCCTCCTACAACCTGTAATGACCTTCCTGCAACCTGCAATTTATTCAAAAGAAGTTAGGTTTATCTTTTTTTCTTTTATTTTTATTTTTTCTTCTTTTTTTAGTCTGAGACAGCTAGGGCACCCCCAGGAGGTTTTCACCCTCACTGTCTGCCTTGGTTGCCTCCAAGAGTTTTTCACCTAGGAAACTTTTATTCCATTTTCTTTTTTCTGTGTTTTATCTGTTTTTTTTCTTTTTCTTATTTTTTTCTTTTTTTTTCTTTCTTTTTTTTTTTGTTTTTCTCAGGGTGTAGGTGGAGTGGAGACAGGGACCTGCTCCACTACCAATACTAATTTACCCAGAGTCTTAATGAACTCCTTCTTAGAAAGGGGCTTCCTGTAGATCTTCAATCTATGCCCATTGACGAGCATGGGGATAGCTTCTGCATCAATGGTTTGAATAAGGACTGAAACATTGTCATTGCATGTTTCCACTGTATATGGTCCCAGCCATCTTGTCCTCAGCTTTCCCTTGAAATCCTTGTATCTTGAATCATACAAAAGCACCCAATCTCTTGGCTGAAATTGTTTTTCCTTGAGGTGTCGGTCATGCCATATCTTTCTTTGAAGTTGGACTACTTCTGAGTGGAGAAGGGCCTGCATTCTCTGTTCATCTAATCCATTCAGCTGAAGCAATATTTCCTGTTGTGCATGGCTGAGATCTAGGTCCAGCTGAGCTACCATCCTCAATGTGTTATATTCAAATTATATGGACAACAAAGCTTTCTTCCCATAGACCAACTCATAGGGTGTGAAACCTGTTGTGGTTTTCCAAGTGGTGTTATAGGCCCAGGTGGCTTCAACCAATCTATCTACCCAATCTTTTCTGTTGCTGCTCACTACCTTAGTCAAAATCCCTTCCAAAGCTCTGTTAGTAACTTCCACCTGTCCATTTGCTTGCAGATGATAAGGGGTGGAAGTTATGTGCTTAATCTTGTGATGGGTGAGTAGGTCTTCAATCAAGTTAGAGGTAAACTGACTTCCTTGATCTGTGACTAATTCTCTTGGGTAGCCAAACTTGTAGAAGATATTTTCCCTCAAAAACTCAGCTACTTTTTCTTCTGTTGCTGCTTTGATTGCCTTTGTTTCTGCCCACTTTGTTAGGTAATCCGTGCACACAATGATGTAAGACTTCTGTTTTGAAGGAGGGTTGATAGGACCCACAAAGTCCATGCCCCACTTCTCAAATGGCTCGAAAGTCACTTGAGGTTGCAAGGGCATCTCATCCTTTGGAGTAGGTTTCCCCATCCTTTGACATCAGTCACATTAGCTGATGTATCTCTTGACATCTTGATGAAGAGTGGGCCAATAGTACCCTGCCTGCAGAATTTTGAAGGCGGTTCTCTTTGCTGCAAAGTGGCCCCCACAGGGCCCATCATGACAGGTTAGGAGGATGTCAAAAACTTCCTCCTCCCTAACACATTGCCTCAAAATATAATCTGGGCCAAGTTTAAAAAGATTGCCCCCAATCCAAGTGAATGGGGCACTTTTCCTCACGATCTTGCTCTTCTCTTTTGAGGACAGGTATGGCGGAAACCGTGCTGAAACCAAATAATTTGCTATGTCAGCAAGCCATGGAGAGAGTACTGAAATATTAAATAGGTGCTCATCTAGCATTTGATCATCCACCATCCCTTCTTCACCTACAGGCAGATCTAGTCTAGATAGAAAATCAACAACAACATTTTCCTTACCTGGCTTATCAACAATGGTCAAATCAAATTGTTGTAATAGAAGTAACCATCTAATGATACAAGCATTTACATCAGGTTTATTCATCAAATACCTAATTGCAGCATGATCAGTATGCATGAATGTTTGATAGCCAGTGATGTAGTGTCTGAACTTGTTTAGGGAATGGACTACAGCCAGGAGCTCTTTTTCGGTTACAGTGTAGTTTAATTCTGCCTTGAACAGGTTTTTATTGACAAAATATATGGCATATGGTAGCTTCTCTTCAACTTGTCCTAAGGCTACTCCTATAGCTTTGTTCGAGGCATCTGTGTGAATGTGGAAAGGTAGGGCCCAGTTTGGACCTCTCAAGATTGGGGCAGTTATCAGCTTACCTTTCAAAGCATCCGAGGCTCTTGGTAGTTGTCAGTCCATATGAACTCAGCATCTTTTCCAAAAAGACCAAAAAATGGAGAGGCTAGCTTACTAAAATCTTTAATGAATCTTCTATAATATCCTACTAAGCCTAGAAAACTCCAAACATCTCTTACCTTTTGAGGAGGCGGGACCCTTTAGATGATAGCAATCTTGTTGGGATCCACCTGTAAACCTTGCTGAGAAATTGTATGACCTAGCACGGTCCCTTTAGTCATTAGGAATTCACATTTATCAAGACTGAGGGACAGGTTCATTTCAATACACTTGCCTAAAACTTTCTTCAGGTTAGTCAAAGCTTCTTGGAAGTTATAACCATAAGGGGTAAAGTCATCCATATAGATTTCCACTTAATCGTGAACCAACTCAGCGAATATGCTCAATACTGCTCTCTGGAAAGTGGCAGGAGCATTCCACAACCCAAAGGGAGGGACCCAGTAGGCAAAGGTACCCAATGGACAAGTGAAACTGGTCTTATCATGGTCTTTCAGGCTGATTTGGATCTGGTTGTACCCACTAAACCCATCTAGGAAGGAAAAAAACTTCTTCCCTTCCAGGCCATCTAGCACTTGATCTATGAAAGGCAAAGGGAAATGCTCCTTCTTGGTGGCTTTGTTAAGTTATCGATAATCTACACAGATTCTCCACTTCCCATTTTTCTTGGGCACAAGCACCAAAGGAGAAACCCATTTGCTATCAGAGATGGGGTAGATGAATTCTGCATCTAGCAACTTTTGCAGTTCTTCTTTGACAATGTCCTTAAGGGTTGGATTCATCCTCCTTTGAGGCTGCCTCACTGGTTTACAACCCTCTTTAATGTAAATGTGATGAGTAAAGACTGAAGGGTGGACTCCTTTCATCTCCTTATAGCTCCAAGAAAAAACATCCAAATGTGTATTCAATAAGCTACACAGCTCTTTCTCCTGAGAGGTGGATAGGGATGAGTTGATATTCAAGGTTCTTTCAAGGAAAAATTCCACATTCTTAATTCGGAGAGAGGTTGGATCAGCCACACTGAGATCAACTAAAGCATTGGCTTGGGTTTCTTCCACCAACTCTTCTAATGGCAACACACTGTGGGGTGGATTTTGAATCAAATCCTTAATAAGATCATCCTTGGTTTGAGGAACTCCCTTGGTGGTTTCCACTATGCACAATGGTGCAGAGTAGAATTCATCCTCATCTTCCTCCTCCAACCAGAGAGGTAAGTCATGTTCTAGCAGAGGTTGGGCAAGAGGATATAGGACTAGCTGTTTGGACATATGCCCATGCTTGATGGTCATGCTCCCAGCTCGATGTCGACCAGTAAAAACAGTCTTTTTCACCTCTATTTACCCTACATTAACTTATCAATCCAGGAACGATTTGTTATCTCAAATAGTGTACTCAGTTTGAGGCGGTCATTTGTCAGAGTAATGCTAGTAGTATAGTGCTCTAAATACAAGAGTAAACGGATGCTCGAAATAAGATCTACTTACAGAAAAGAACCTTAAAACTCAATTCATGAACTTATAAAACTATAGCAATTTATTAGTCAAGGGTACAGTAACGGTAACTCATCCCTCTGTAAACTGATGTAATTAAATACAATCAAGGAAAAGATCATCAATCTGGGAACTAGACAACAATTCTCAATGCTCACTATAGTCTCAGATCGTTCTGCACACTGAATCAATGATAATACAAATGACAGGAAATGGAATAGCAACTAGTATGATGAACAAGATTGAACAGCAAAACCTTAGTCTATGGAAATAAATGCAACAATTGTATCCTACAGGAATTAGATAACAATTTTTACTCTAAAGATAAATCGGACAGCAATAGAAATGGAACGACAACGAACAGAGATGAAATATGGAACAACAACTAGAGTCAAATATAAATGTACAATGAACCAAAACAAATATCACACACGACACACTTAATATTAGAAGAAACAATAATCTGACTTCGATACAACAAGTATAAATCTCAGTTATAAAGAATAACAATTGTAATTCGTAATGGAGTAGCAATTCCAGTTGAACAACAATCACGATTAAGTGTAAACCGTAGATAAATACAGTAATACTGACTTGTGAATGTTACAGCACGGTTACTATGTAATTGAACAACAATAGCATTCTGTAAGGAACAACAATGTTATATCAATGGTTAAAGGAACAACAATGCGTTACATAGTTAGAATGAATAACACATCATTCCTGTTGTAGAGAACAACATTTCTCAGTTGAGCATAAACAAAATATAACAAAACCGTGATGTAAAATAGCAAAACACATCATATTACCAAATAGAGCTAATAATGAAACCCACACACGAATTAGAAATAATGGTATAGGAGCAAGTGTTCCACTAGGGTCGGGCCCTTAGCCTCCTGGGACACATCGCTTGAGATTACTCCAGAATCAAAGATGGAACGACAACCAGATTTATATTAAAACATCAAAATAGAGTTACAATGGATCTCTCCTCAACGAAAGTCGATGATCAAAGTTTTCAAATACAAAAGAGAATTACAGAAAAACAACAAGAGTTCATCCCTAGGCTAGCAGTGCTGCCCCTTCTTATAACAGCCGAGAGGACATATCAAAGATACAAAAATCGTTAAGATAATGATCCCTCAAGATCAAAGGATCCAGAGGGATTCGCTAGACTATTAATTCTCAGCTATCCTCTTGTTCTCTTGTGCCGATTTGAGATCTCCTTTTCCCTTTCCTGGCTGTTACACTCCAATTTGGATCGCCTTGTTTGCATGTGGTTCCCTGCCAAAGGGACAACAGTTAACTTTGTCCTGTCTTTTCCTTTGGGATAGCAATCTTCCATTTTCTCCTTTTCCTGCATAAGAAAAGATAATTATTAGTTATTTTGTGTTGCATACAAATCCCATAGATTTTGTCATAATTTCTTATTATCTATCTAGTTCGTGATGCAAAGAGGTTATGAGTTTTAAAGAAAAGGTGACAAAATAGACAATAATAGCATACCTTCTTCAGTACTCAACACACCCCCCTGCTTACCCTTTTTCATTCCCTCATGAAAACATTGTAGTTGACATGCAAGGCAGTGAGAGAGTAGGCCAGAGACGGGATCTCATGAGGTGGTCTACAACCATGATGCCTAGCCAGGTGTTCAAAAAGATGTCCTGTCTGACCCTCAGGAATTTCATACAAGGCTTGGTATCCTAGTGCAGGGTGCCAAATAACCGGACTGCAGAACCTACAGCCTAACCAAGATGGTCCTTCTCTCAAAATAAGGTCACCATAAAGACCCAAGCAATCAACAGCTAGCTTAAAGTTCTCATAGTTAAATGGTTCCATGAGTTGAATGTTTGGATTAGAAGTCTGATATTGGAATTTGGTAGCTACAATGGCAAGGTCCTTAATGGTAAGGAAATATACTATCCCTTGTCGATTGATTGCTGTATGAATAGGTCCTAATGCCTCAATCACGCCCGGAGTCCTCATGAGGTTCGTATGTTTATTCCACAACTGTAATGGGTGTCTAGGCTCAGCTCGCACCCATAAGTCTAATCCATTTTCTTGTCTTTGTGAGGCATTATAGGCTTTAAGACATTTTATTTGATTAACACCAAAAGAAATGAATGCCTGCAGTTGGATATCCCCAACGAAAGGGTCGGGGTTCTGCTCTGTTTCTTGATCTAACACAAGGTTATGCAGATAGAATTCACATAATAATATTTGAACCTTCACCCCATAGTGCTTACAACAATTTATGAAATCGTTAATAGTATTTATTTCTATCGGGGCTCCTGCTTTGATAGCTTTAATTTTCAATTGCAAATATTGTTCCATTAAAAACAAGGCATAATTCCTAGCAGGTGCTCTACACGCTAGGATGTCAGTATACAAAGAGCATAAGGTATCCATTTGTTTGATGACTACATCTAGTCTATGAGTTACCATTTTTACCCTTTCTTCTTCCTTTCACCATCCTTCAAAGGCTTAGCTTTCAGATAAGTTGACATTCCTCAGCTGTTGTTGTAATTTTTCATACTTTTCTTGAGAGAAATTCTGTTCTATCAGTTTCTCTATTATTTGTTGCATTTGCACCAAGTCCTTTCGTGAAGTTATTGTCCTTCGATCACTGTCCCACATGGTAGTTGTAAGCAGAAGGTTTACTTGAATCTTCTTATTACATCGTCTCGTGTTTATGGTTCGCATTCCTTCAGAGGACTATGCCTCTGTCTGAACTTCTTTGTCATAGGCCGATATATCATCTGTTTGTACTTCAACATGGGCAACAACTGAATGTTGTTCCTTTTGGTTTTGAACGGCAGGCTGGACTTGAGTCCTCCTAATCTTTTTCTTGAGGGGTTTCACCAGAGTGGTTGCATGTTTTACCCCTGAGGTCCTTTTTGCTCTCTTTCCCATTTTCAAAACCCTGATTTGTTGTCGAAGTCGTGCTATCACATTCAGTAGTCTTTGCTGTTCTTTTCGTAATATTTTAATTTCTTCTATTTTCTTAGAAAGAACAGTTGTCTGTTTACTCGAGCCTGGACTGTCATCTTGGCCAATTTCCTGGTTCTCTTCTTGGGGTGCTTCTTCGTTGTTCTGATCGGGTTGTTCAGGAGTAAAAACCCTAGCTTGTTCTGTTATTTCCTGGGTGACTTCTTCTTCCACCCCTTCTCCTCCATGAAATTCTTCCGGTGTAGTCTGGCTGGGAACAGATTGTTCCTCTTCTATATCTTCATCACTTTTCTCTCTAGATATACTTTCATCATGAATAGAGTGATTCTCTTCTTCTTCTTCTTCTTCACACAATTCTTCAAATGCAACTTTGTCATGAGCAGAATGCTCCTTTGGTTCTTCTTTAGTGTGCAGGTTTAGTGGGCTGAAAGAATTTGGGCCAATTCATCCTTCTGTAATGGATTTTGTAATGGGCTGTCTTCGCTTTGCTCTGTCTCTTCGTCCGCCTGCCCAGACTGCGCGGTCTCTTCCTCTGTTTCTCCTTCCACATTTTCCTCCAACTCTTTCTCATTCTCCTCTCCTTCCAATTGTGGGGGTTTCTCATTCCCTGAATCATCTAGCTCCACCGGTTGACTGGTATTCCCTTGGGAATTTTCCAGCGTCCCACTGATCCATGCCAATCTAACTGATTTCCTCCGTTTCAATGGTCTATTCGGTGTACTGGTAGCATGTTTTCATTTTGGGGCTGGTAGAGGCAGTCCCCCCTCTATCGTGACAATCAGTTGTTACCAACTGATTTGTTGTTGAGCAAGACTATAGCTAAATATTAGTCGTATCATCCCATGGTGAATTACTACTGATTCTACATGTCATGATTTTTTCATGCTTTAGGCAACATCATGTAGTAAATAATTTAAAAATGCAGGCAAATTCACAGAGCATTTTTGTTTTAATACGGCTAAAAGTTTAAGGTGGCATGGTCTTACCACATCTTTCCTGCCTTCATAGGTGATGTAGCTCTAGATGACTCTTGCCAATTCTGCCCACGACTCTCCTAATGCTACTAGTAGAACTCCCTTTCCTCTTATAGTTAGGTTCTAGCCTTCATACTGGAAGATTTTTATGACTTTTCGCAGTCTCTCCTTGTTTCAAGTCCACACGGGTCTAGTGGCTGGCAGTCTCGAGACCTCTGCAATTATGTCATCGGTGACTGCTATGTGTCTCCCTCTTACTGTGGAGTGATGTTCTTGCAAGTTCTACAAGAATTCTATTACTACGGTCTCATTGGATTCTTGTAAGCGATTGAGATAAACTATCCATCCTGCGCTTGTTAGGATTTCTCGTGTAGCATCAAAAATTGTCAATACCTATGGTTCTCTCCGAATTGATCTTCCTCCCATGCTTTAGCACACTGTAAAAATGCAGAGATGGTAATGGAACAGAAGGCTATTCAAACTATTAGAAAATACAGAGAAAATGACGAAACAGCAAGCTTGTTCAAAGTCCGAGTCACTTACTAATTGTTGCAGAGCATAATACGGAAATTGTTATGAAACCAGCTCACAGAAAGATAGAAAAGAGAGATCAACGCCTTAGAATTCAGCCTCTTCGAGGGGGCAACCTCCTTTACATTACACAAATGAGAAATTCTTGGATGATATAAATGAAAAGACCTCCTTTCTATATATAGGAGTCTAAGGGGTCATAACATAATCAGAGACGAAATAACAATAATAATGTAAGGGCACAATAATAACATTAGTGGGCTTCTATGGGGCACAATAGTAACAATATGGGCACTACATGGGTACATCAATATAATAAGTGGGTTGTATTAATAACAATAAGGGGTTACACTAGTAGTATAGGGGCCTAACATGCCCCTCTCCTTCAAAAAGCATTGTCCTCAACGCTTGAGTAGTTCTTGATGCTTTTGTATAAAATTCTTGTCCTCCTATGTGGAATCTTCAGTGGGTAAGTTCTTCCACTTGATGAGATACTCTGAAATTGATCGATTTCGTAGCTGTGGGGTTCTTGTTTCTGTGACTGCTCCATGTTCCAATATGATTTTTCCTTCCCCTTCAATTTCTGGCAATATTGTTTCAATTGGGATCTTTTGCAACTTTTGAATAAGTGGCCATACTTCTTCATCCTTCTTCCATTCATCCCTTGCTTCGTTTATCTAATCTGGTTGGATAATAGAAATAGCACAAAACAATGCTTCCACATCCTCATCCTTGAAGAGTCTTCCCATTTGGTAAGGTCGCCATTTTTTAAGTGCATGTAGTATTGCCAACATTTCCTTCTCATAAATAGCTTGCTTGAGATGTAGTAGTAAAAATACCCAATCACCTACATCAAAACATTTTTCACTATGATGTTGATCTACCTGTTGTTTCATTTGATTTTGCACCAAAGTGGCGTTATCCTTTAAAAGTTGGAGAACTTGTTGTTGATGCTCGATGTGATCTTTCACTCCTTGAACCTTTTTCTTCTTGATATGTCCTTCTATCTTTAGAGTTTGAGGAGTGGTAATTTCTTCCAATCCTTTACAAGATATGGTCAGATTCATTTCTTGATGCTCGATGTGATCTCTCACTTCTTGAACATTTTTCTTCTTGATATTCCCTTCTATCTTGATATGCCCTTCTATCTTGATAGTTTGAGGAGTGGTAATTCTGACAAATGAATTACAAGATATGGTTAGATTCATTTCTTCTTTCTCGATGTGATATTTCACTTCTTGCACCTTTTTCTTCTTGATATGTTCTTCTATCTTGAGAGTTTGAGGAGTGGTAATTCTTGCCAATGCTTTACAAGATATGGTCTGATTCATTTCTTCTTTCTCTAGGGTTGGGTCCTAGTGTATATCCTCTTCTTTTGATGTTTCTTGATCATTTTCTTCCTCCTCTTCATACTCTATGTAAATAATTTCTTCTCAACACACTCATGACCTTTAGTGCATTTGCTATCACAATTGTAACAAAGCCCTTTTTCTCTTTTTTCTTCCAATTGATGTGGTGTAACCCTTGTAGGTTGTGGAAGGCTAGGAAAAACAACACTTCCATCTTTATAGTTGTGAGGAGTAGAATTCCTTGTTGCCATAATTTTACTTTCTAGTATGTAACAAAGCCCTTTTACTCTTTCCAATTGTTGTGGTGTTGCTCTATAGAAGGTGTTGCTCTTTGTACCCTCATAATGTGATATCATTTCCTCCGTGAAAATTGACCATGTAACAAGTTGTTTACGAGAACAAAGCCCTTCATACCATAAAAATTGATCCGGTTCTAAATATGAAGATGCAATACATACCTTTTGTAACAGTGGTACACCATGTAGGTCAAAATATTGCTCCATTTGAAGTATCCAATTTACTGGATCCTTGCCATCAAACTTCCTCATGTTGCTTTTTCTTGATTTTAGGAGCTTGATCTTGCATCGACTGTAACTCTGTACTTTCAGATCTTTAAGTTCTAAAATTGCGACCTGTAGTAGAACTCTGTGTCCTCTTTCCAATGCCACCAGTATAATCCAAATTGGATTCTCCAAGGAAGAATTATGCGAAATCTCCCATAGTGACCTAATTATAGACTAGTTCAATAGAGCGAATTTGTATGGCGTTCCAAGAGTCATTGTTTCGACCTTTGTCTCTGAAAAAAATATATACAAGAAACTAAAGTCTATCCTCTTTCTGTACCTTCTTACGAAATTTCAATCTGATGCTTAGAGAGAAAGTTATGACGATTTTCCCTAGGTCACCTGTTTGGAATGTAATTCAGGAGTCTGCAAAAAGACTAATTTCCTTAGATCATATCTCTGCAAATGTAGTGCGAATAGCTCTGAAATTTGGACCCGAGATTTAGCGTGATTTCTTCTCACATGGGTTTTTTTTTTAGCTTTTGAAATGTCACAGAAAAAAAGTTATAGTGAAAATGCCATGATGACCTGTTTGGAGCAGCAAAACCCTAGAATCCAAAGCTCTGACACCAAATGTTATGAAACCAGCTCACAAAAAGATAGAAAAGAGAGATCAACGCCTTAGAATTCAGCCTCTTCGACGGGGCAACCTCCTTTACATTACACAAATGAGCAATTCTTGGATGATACAAATGAAAAGACCTCCTTTCTATATATAGGAGTCTAAGGGGTCATAACATAATCAGAGCTGACATAACAATAATAATGTAAGGGCACAATAATAACATTTGTGGGATTCTATGGGGCACAATAGTAACAATATGGGCACTACATGGGTACATCAATATAATAAGTGGGTTGTACTAATAACAATAAGGGGTTACACTAGTAGTATAGGGGCCTAACAGAAATAGCTTAGGAACATCAAGCCATGCAAATTGGAAAACAATATACCATTAAACCTTGTTATTCCCAAGTGAAAATTCTCCGAATAATAGTCTGACACGTATACCAGCAAATTATGAGGTCACCTACTTCCCCCCTGCAATGTGATAGGTCGTCCTCCGCTGTCAAATGAGGGAGCGGCATGCCGAACTACCATAAAGGAACAACGTATACCAAGATGCCATGTTTACAAAATGAGCAGGTTGCCGAAATCAAGGTGTATAATAGAATCGCTTAATAAATAAGAGAATGTCGTGATATGAAGCAAGGCTGGGAGGATAAGAAAACTGACGTGCACAAAAAGTCTGATGCGGTCATTATCAACTTTTTCCGTCATGATTAGTTGTAATATATTTTCATGTGTTTAAAGGTTCGGGGAAGTTATATACATAATTTCATTTGACCTATTACAAAGGTATAAGACAAAGAAGGGTCTTTGTAATTGCTATTGGTGTATAAGGAATGTGACTTCAATACCATCAATAGAGCTCTGTTGCCCACAGGTGTCCATAACCTTGACAGAGTTGTTTCTTTCACCCATGGAACCATGATCCTTTGTGTATGCTTAGGAAGTGTTGTCAAATGTCAAAATGGAGGTCATTATGCTGGCTTGGTAACTAGATAAACCATAATGCCATTCACCAGGAAGGAGTGAAAAGTGGGCAGGCCAGCTCGTGATGAGATCTCCTGTTCCAAGGACTCTTTATTTTTTCTGATGTGTCTCTTGGATCATATCCTTGATGTGGTGGTCATAGTGGGAATGCCACTTCACTTTCTTCCTTATGATCATGGTAGGCTGGCTCTTGATGAGACCCCCTATCCTTCATTTGACAACCCATATTAGCAAATCATATAAACATTTTTCTCTTTTTTTTCTTTTTTCTTTTTTTATGAAGTAGTTTCCTATTTATACACAAAGGGTGGTTCAACACTCCTTAAGAGTAGGAATGGTGGAAGAATTCTTAACATATCAATAGAAAAATATACCCTTTGTTCTTATTCCTTAATAATGATCAAAGAAGATTATGGGAATTTAAAAAGAAACACCATGATAAAGATAACCAATCATATAGGTATTAGCAGAATAATGACAGCAAAGTGATGAATAGTTGTGTCCTTTACTCTTTTCTCCTATCAATTCAAAGCAATTTCTTGCAAAAAATAGCGATTTTATGTAATTTGCTAATTTCAGTGTGCTTTGGTTTTGTATCCATTACATAAGTGTATAGCTGTGCTCCAAATCACACAAAAAAAGACTCGAAACTATTGTATATTGAGAGGAATAGTAGTTGTCCTTTAATTGGAACAATAAGGAGAACTAGCGTAATTGAAAGGAATATGAAAATGATGTCCTTTCAAAAAGAAACAACAAAGAACGCAAGTGTTTTTTGTTAAAGAAAGGAACAACAGAAAATGCAAGCGTTGTTCCTTCATAAAAAGGAACAGCAAAAACCAAAAGTGTTGTTCCTTTGGAAAAGGAACAACAAAAATGAAAGTGATGTTCCTTCAGAAAAAGGAACAGTAGAAAAACAAAAGTGTTGTTCCTTCGGAAAAGGAACAACAAAACGAAAGTGTTGTTCCTTCTGAAAAAGGAACAACAAAAAACAAAAGTGTTGTTCCTTCGGAAAAGGAACAGCAAAACGAAAGTGTTGTTCCTTCGGAAAAGGAACAGGAGAAAAGCAAAAGTGTTGTTCCTTCAAAAAAGGAATAGCAAAACGAAAGTGTTGTTCCTTCTGAAAAAGGAACAACAAAAAACAAAAGTGTTGTTCCTTCGGAAAAGGAATAGAAAAATGAAAATGTTGTTCCTTCTGAAAAAGGAATAGCAAAAAACAAAAATATTGTTCCTTCAGAAAAGGAACAGCAAAACTAAAGTGTTGTTCCTTCGGAAAAGGAACAACAGAAAAACAAAAGCGTTGTTCCTTCGAAAAAGGAACAACAAAATGAAAATTCTGTTCCTTCGGAAGAAGGAACAACAAAAAAAATAAAAGTGATGTTCCTTCGGAAAAGGAACAACAAAACGAAAGTATTGTTCCTTCAGAAAAGGAATAGTAGAAAAACAAAAGTTCTCGAACATGTTGTTCCTTCGAAAAAGAAACAGCAAAAAAACTACAGTGTTGTTCCTTCAGAAAAAGAAACAACAAGTCGGTGAGAATGTTGTTGCTTCCTAAAAGGAACAACAAAGTGCAAATACAAAAATAAATATGTACAGAGAACAATTTTACGCTAACAAAAGAAAAGAATTATATACAGAACTTAAGAACAGTTGAATCACTTAATGAACCAGAGGTGAGTAAGATTTCTCTTCCTCCACCAAAATCTGCATGTCGGAGTCTTTGCAGAGTTACTCGCAGAAGGATTCCCGAGTAAATGGTTTGCGGTATAGTTGAACTTGCTGGCCGTTTTCCTTGAAGGTATGTCGAGATCTGTCAATGGTGGTTAGAGTAAGGGTGCCATTCTCATGTAACTTCTCGATTTCATATGGCCCCAGCCAATGAGTCTGAAGTTTCCCTGGAAAATCCTGAAACCTGGAATCGTATAGGAGCACCCAATCTCTTTCATGGAAGACTTTCTTTTTAATGAGAGTGTCATGCCATTTAGCTTGCTATTGTTGGATCAATGCAATGTGTTGAAGGGCAGAGAGCCTAATTTCATCTAGCTCATTGATCTGTTGTAATCTATTAATATGTGCCTCGTTTAGATCTAGACCAACTTCGTGTGCTGTTTGCAGTGTTTGTATCTCGAATTTTATCAGAAAGATGGGTTCCTTTCCAAATACTAATTGGTATGGTGAATAGCCGATAGTGTTTCTCCATGTTGTTCTGTAAGCCCACAAGGCTTCTGGAAATCTTGCAGCCCAATCATGTTTATGTGACACAATGGCTTTTGTTAGGATTGCTTCTATTATTTTATTGCTGCTTTCCACTTGACCATTTGCCTGTGGGTGGTATGGAGTAGTATTTTTATGTTGGATATGATAGTTTTTTAGTGTTGCAGCAATCTTGTTACTAGCAAACTGTGGTCCACCATCTATAATTATATCTCTTGGGATCCCATATAGCATAAATATATGGAACAGGAACTATATGATGGAGTCCTTTATAGCTCTTGGCAATGCCTCTGCTTCAACCCATTTGGTGACATATTCTATTGCTACCAAAATATATGTTTTCTGGTTCAATGATGGGTTAACTGGACCAACAAAATCGAGGACCCATCGCTCGAATGGTTCAATAACTCGTTGTGGTTTTAGGGGCATTTCGTCGGACTACCTAGGGCATCCTGCTCTTTGGTAGCTGTCACAAGCTTGAACGAACTTCTTTGCATCTTTGAAGATCGTGGGCCAATAATACCCTATGTGTAGTACCTTGTGACCAGTTCTTCGATCGGTGAAATTTCCGCCACACGGTCCGTCGTGACAAGCTTTCAAAATGTCAAAAATTTTATCTTCACGGATGCATCTCCTGATGTGCATATCTGCCCCTGCAGTATGGAACAAGTAGCCCCCAATCCAAGAAAATCGAGTACTTCACTGGACAATCTGTTTTTGCTCATTGGGGGTCAGATGTTTCAGTAATTTTCCTACTGCCAAATAGTTTGCAACATCAGCATACGAGGGTGTTTTAACAGTGGCAGCAAACAAATGCTCATCTGGAAATTGATCTTCAATTGTTGTTGCGTCCACTGGTTTTGGCATTCATGAGAGAAAGTCAGCTACAGGATTTTCTTTTCCAGGTTGGTCCTTTATTGTGATATTGAATTCCTGCAATAAAATCATCCATCTGGTTACTCTACCATTTGTGATTGGTTTATTTGCTAATTATTTTATGGTAGAGTGATCTGTATACAAGATAACAGGATATCCAGTAATATAATGCCTAAATTTATTGACAGCATGTATTACAGCTAAAAATTCTTGTTTAGTAACAGTATAGTTTAATTCAACAGGAGATAAATTCTTGCTAATATAATAAACTGCATATGGTTTTTTATCTTCTTCCTACCCAAGGACTGCTCTAATAGCTATATCTGAAGCATCTGATGAAATTTGAAATGGCAGGTCCCAATTTGGACCTCTAAGGACTGGCATTGTTGACACAAGATCTTTTAGATCCTGAAAAGCATGGTCACATTTTTCTGTCCAAGCAAAGTCAACATTACCTGTTAGTGCATATAGAGGTGCAGCAATATGAGAAAAATGTTCTATAAATATTCTATAATAACCAAAAAATCCAAGAAAACTGCGTACCTATGTCTGAGTGGTAGGAGTGGGAATTAGAAAAATTATTTGGATTTTGGCCGGGTCTACCTGTATTCCAGCTGCTAAGATATAATGGCCTAAAATAAGTCCTTCAGTCATCATCATATAACATTTTTCATGGCTCAAATAGAGCCTAGTGGCAATGCAGTGCTGTAGCACTTTTTCCAATGTGTCCAATGCTAGGTTGAAATCATCCCTGTATGGTGTAAAATCATCCATGTATACTTCGAGCCCTTCATTTATTAAGTCTAAAAAGATGTTGAGGATAGCCCTTTGAAATGTGGCAGGGGCATTGCGTAGGCCAAAAGGTAGAACTTTGTAGGCAAATATTCCCCAAGAACAAGTAAAAGTAGTTTTGTCTTGGTCTTCAGGGGCAATCTGAATCTGATTGTATCCACTGAAGCTATCTAAGAAAGAAAAGAATTTCTTTCTTGCCAAAGTGTCTAATACTTGGTCAATGAATGGAAGGGGAAAGTGGTCTTTTTGTGTTGCTTTATTTAGCTCCCCATAATCTACACAAATCCTCCACTTTCCATTCTTCTTTGGCACCACAACAAGTAGAGAGACCCATTTACTATCGGAGATAGGGTAGATGAAGTTCACATGTAAAAGTTTTTGAAGTTTAGCTTTTACAATGTCTTTTAGATGAGGGTTAAGTCTCCTTTGTGGTTCGCGAACAGGTCTTGCATCCTTCTCTATGTAAATGTGGTGTGTACATAACTGGGGATCACTTCCTTTCATGTCAAGGTAGTCCCATGAAAATGCTTCTTTGTATTTCCTCAGTAGTTGGATCAACTTCTCTTCTTGTTTGGAAGTCAGGTTGGCATTAATGTTTAAAATTTTTCCTGGCTCAATTTCTGTAGTTTTTCTACTTGAAACAGAGGTAGTAGGTATTGTTTGATCATGAGTATCTTTAAGAGGATCTTCTTCTAATTCATTATCAAATTCTGCTTCTATCATGTAACATTGTATGTGGGTTCTAGATTTAGCTTTGCTAATAGAATTGTTAATGGCATCATCTTCTGTTTGATCTTTGAAATCAACGGCATCTTCTATGGTTAATAGAGATCTAATATTTTCAATGAGGTATGATACAAGATGTTTGTTAGTTCTTATTATTGCGACACTTGGCTGGGCTGGAGGATATAAAGCTAGATTCTTGATATTAGCCCCCCTAATTATGGTCATACTACCTTGTTGGCAGCCAATATAAGTGTCAGTAGTTGCAAGCCAAGGTCTGCCTAAAATCAACGGATGTCCATCAAGTCAGTTTTTGGGGTTTATTATCAGAAAATTGGTAGGATACTCCCAAGAATCAACGGATATCATGACATCATGCAGTGTACGCTTTGGCCTAACCACGAATCAGTCAGCTAGTTCTAATAGAGTGGAACTCGGTTCTACTAATATAATGCCCAGTTTTTGACAAGTGATGGTTGTTAAGATATTGATTGTAGCTCCTAGATCAACTAAGGCATTTGAGAAGGTTTGTCCATTGATTTGTACTGTTACTATTGGATTTCCCGGGTCTTCATATTTACGGGTGTTTCTTTTCCTAATAATAGATTAGATAAGGTACCAACTACTCGGACTTTTGGGTTATTTGTTATTTTCCTCCTTGGTTTTTTTATACATAGCTCTTTGATGGTTTTTGCATATATTGGGATGTCTTGGATGGCTTGGAGGAGTGGGATTTTTATGTACAAATTTTTCAGTTCTCCCAAAATGTCAAAATCAGGGTGTTGTATAGGTCGAGGTATAATTAATCATTCTGGGAATGGGGGAAAATATGTGATTTCTTGATCATGAATTTGTTGTCTAGTCACATCTTCTTCTTGTGGTGGTTGTTCTATAGGTAACTGATTTTCAACTTGAGCGGTTTTATTTCCCTCTATTTTTATAATGCGCCCAGATCTTAATTGAAGATCATTACACTCCTTTAGATTAGTTTCTGGTTTTGGTGTTTCAATTATTTGAATAGATTGGACTGATCTATTATTTGGATTAGGGTTGGGCTGGGCCGGGAGTTGTGGTCTTAAATTAGACTGAGGGTTTTTTTGTAATGCTGGCAGTGTAGGTTGAGGGAGTGGAATGGTTCCTACTGGCTGATTCATCATTCTTTGCCAGTTTGTCTGCCAGGCTTGACTTTGTGAAGTAGGAGGTGACCATTGTGCTGGATATACATTGTTTTGCCAATATGGTGAAGTATAGGGAAAATTTGTCCAACTGGGTTGACTTGTTTGGTTTGGCCATGGATGAGGAAAACATGCAGAATGAGATGAAACATTGATGAGATCTAATGTAATATTGAATATAGAGGAAATTATAAGTAAATCCTACTCTTTCAAACTAATCAAATGCTGGCCTAAGTATAGAAAAACCCTAAATTCCATGAGAAAGTATAATTTTATCTTTTTGGGGCTGCATAGGAGTTCTTTCCTCAAACCATGATCCCTGAAGGAATGAGTGAGAACAAAAGTACGTACTAACAACTTTTTGATGATCCTTTATCTCTTCTAAGCTACTACTGAAGCAAAGCACAAATGGAAGCAAACTAATCAAATCTACAACTACTTCCAATGAAATAATTCTAAAGACAATTCAACTATGAGATCAACTAAACATACAAATACAGGAAGAGGAGCCTTTGCTGCTAGGGTTGGGCCCTAACCCAAGAAATTCAGCCCTCTAAGTTAACTCAATGATGGATCAAGGAAATGCTCACTTTAATTATCAAAATCAGAAAATTACATAACAATGTCTTCCACTAGTCTTGAACTGAAAACTAACTAGTGTTTTTACAGCAAAAGGTTGAATCCTAATGAGTCTCTAGGCCTCTTTATTTATACAACTAAAGTCTCCAACGACTTCCTTAAATATAGGGAGGCTCGGCTCCCAAACTCGAGATAAACTAGCTCTTTAACTGTCACTTGCTCAGCTGCCTTTTGATCTCCATGACTTGGCTGCTTGTACTCTGAGCTAGTGTGATTGATGGAGGAATATTTGAATGAGTGAGGAGTAAATGAGGAGGATTTACCTCCTACAATCTCTCCTCCTTGTCTCATTCGAGTTTCAGCCTTTAATTAGCCAAAATTTCCATGATTTTCTCTCAAAAACCTACAATTAATACACATTAGTCCGCTGGGCATCATATCTCACTTTCACTCATCTCATTAAACAAAATACAATCAAAATATGTAATAAATTGTGAGAAGAGTTTATTTAACTAAGCTAGGAGGTGGATTAAGGTCCATACAGTTACTCACTGATGAGGCTCATCACCAACCCAACACAGATACCAACCAATGGCCCCCCTGTATTATACAAAAACACTGCACATCGATAAAGGTCACCATTCTCAAGGGGAACCTATCTCCATGTCTATACATCCAAATCACCTTCTTATTCTTTTGGATAGTGTACAAATATTTTTTTAGGAAAAATCTTCCCACCCATATTTTCATGTATTTTACCTGGTGGTAGTTTCTTGTCACCCTTGGTCAGAGCTCGTACATCACCCACATTCATTTACCATTTTCACACTAGTCAGAACAAACCTACACCCACCCTAGAAATCTTACCGACTCTAGGGCCATCCCTATTAGTAAAAGTTTTTTAACTATCGCCATTTGTATAATATCTCTGACCTCAGGCCAGTTGTCCATATGCACTCATATTTTTAGCTCTCATTATCATGCCATGGCTGGCCCACATTCTGACAACTTGTTTACACCTTATATTGATTCCCCAACTCAGCATGTCGGGCGGTTAACGCTTCTTTCTTGTAGACTTCAACACTCATATTCTAGGATCAAGGGAGTACCTTGGATACTCCCTGCTTGAAGGGATATCTTAGGGTGGAAAAATGGGAATCACTATTTCCCACTATTGTCAATGGTAGCCTTGACATTAGACACTAACACAAGTTTTGATGTTAGCGTGGTACTCTACTTAATGACTATTTTAGTTCTTCCATTTAGTCGAAGACCCCCACATCACTGAGAACCACATTCAACAATGCTTACATCAAGGTATAGGGGATGTACCCAAAGTCAAAGACCCATGCATATCTCATCACCTCATTCTGTAGTGCTTCTCCTTTTTTATGCATGGGGAACCAAATTTAGTCTATTTGTCAAAGAAACACCCTTAAGGGCGTCAATAGTTATCATCATTAGCTATCAGCATGTCAACCACCATAATGTTGACTGGACAGAACCATTTCCTGTCTGATTGTAATAATTCATCACTAGTCATCATAAGGAGTGTGGGACATGCTCGCCTCGTATAAACACTTTTTTACTCTTTAGATTTTCTTCAAAGCATGGTTATCCTTTATACTTAGTCAAGGGTTTTCCCTACTCATCTCCATAACAATTTATCCTCTCTCTCAAAAAAGTTTATCAGGTTATCCATCAGAAGAGAAAACATGATTTATTTTGGCTATACATTTCCTCCTAACCTCATACATCAGGGGGCCACTGTTAATACCAGAAAATCGTACACATGTTTTCACAATCTGGAAGATGCTAAAAGACATCCAGCAGAATGCACAAGTGAAGGTTTTCTAGCTTAACACATCATGAATTTTTAAAATTTTAATTTATCCTAAGGTCCAAAGTTTATAAATTTAAAAAATTGAGGACTTTGCAATTGTTTCTTCGATAGTCGTGCACCATGCAGAGATTTTATCGAAAGCTGTGTGGTCGAGAAAATGGTTGACCCAACGAATTTGGGACCACTTCACATACTTGGAGGTGATTCTCTAACAGGAACTTAGTCAAATTGGATGGAGAGTCAGGGAGGAGGTTGATGCATCAAATAGTTTCATGCTGGCCTGCCATGTTGGCCTAGTGGTGGCGTCTATTGCTGATGTAGTTACCACCTTGGCTCGAAAGGTGGCATGCCCATCTATCTTCCTCCAGTGGGGTGTTTGGGTGGGCTTGGAAACAAGGCTCGACCCCCAGAGTCCATCTTATTCATTGATCTACAAAGAACGCTTTGTTGAGTCTAACTTTTTGGGGGAAACCATTGTCTTAATTGCCACGCTCTTTATCCAAATGTACCCCCTTTTGGGTGGGGATGCTTCAGGATAAATGAGGATCCATCTGGTAGCTAACCATTTTTTAAACATTTAAAATTTAAATCAATGGAAGGCCCACATTCCATTGTCTTTTGTGTTTTCTTCTCTTTTCCCTTCTCTTTCATTTTTTACCTAGAGCCCAAAATACTTGTTGAGCTCATGAACCAAAATCCTCTACAACACAACAATTTTAGGAAAAATAGAGGGGGTACAACAAAAACTTCTACTGGAGATACTACCTTATTGGGAAGGCATTGGGAACCTACATATTAGCACCTTCAACTTGCGCATGGATTCAGACTATGTATATACATATACTCAAAACTGAAAATCAAACAAAACACACTAGTGTTTATAATGTGATCATTGATATTTACAATGGAGGTGGGAAGATGTCTTCAGTGTTAAAATTAGTGCTTGGGCTACTTCCCATTTATAGGCATCTCCAACACTTTACCATCCAGATTTTTACGCAAAAATTGTTGTTACGTTTGGCTTCAACAATTTTGAAGGGTCCAAACCACAAAGGATCAAACTTTCCATGTTTTCCTTTGTCTTCTCTTGTGACATCCCATCTAAGTACAAGGTCACATGGCTATAAAATTCTATCCTTTCCCTTTTTCTCAAATAGAGTCTTCATCCCATCATGGTACTTGATAATATTCTGAGTCACCTTCTCTCTATTCTCCTCCAATTTAACTAGCTATTTTATCCTCCTGGTCAATGGATTAGGATCTTATTTTACATCTTGAATGAGTTTTTCCATAGGCATAGGTAATTGGGTGGGAAAACATGCTAAATATCCATAGGCCAATTCAAATGGAGACTTTCCAGTTGACCACTTAGTGGTTACTCTATTACCCCATAATGCAAATTTAAGTTGAGAAGCCTAATTCCTTTTATTGTGTGCTATGGTTTTCTTAAGAATTATGACCAAGTCTTGTTGGACAATTCTTACAATCCATTCCCCTATGGGTAATAAGTGGTGTAATGTCCTCAGATGATGTTATAGCCGTAAAAAAAGTTAATAAATTTGGCAGACTTAAACAATTGAGGATTATCAGTAATTATTTTCCTTGGACAACCAAACTTGGCTAGAATTGTTTGCTCCATGACCTTGATGACTACAATATAAGTTTCATTCTTGATAGGGAAAACCTATACCCACTTAGTGAAGTAGTATGTTCCTCTGTGAATCCACCTATGTTGTCCATTGTATGGTGGATACATCTCCCTAACGAAATCTAACTCCCATTTCCTAAACGCCTCTTCCAATAAAACAAGAATTAAAGGGAGGGGTGTCAGTTTCATTTTTTCAGCAAAAATTTCACACTCTTTGAAATACTTTACTCGATCATGCACATTACTAAACAACTTAGGCCAATATAAGCCAAACCTCAAAATATTATGAGTTTTTTTTTTCTAGGTATCTTTCCCTCCAAAAACACAGTCATGGGATTCCTTTATTAATTTGGAAACTTCCTCTTCAACCAAACAAATAAGTAGGCCTCCAATAGGGTCTTTCCACTACATTTGGCCATTAGAAATGACAAAATTTTATGCTTGTAGCCTCAAATATCTATACCGAGTCTTGCTAGTCATAGGTGGGCATTATAGAAATAACAAATAATGGACAATAGACTTATCTCAATCATATATCAAATATTTCATTGCAGTTTAATCTACTTCTCTTCTTCCGCCTTCTTTCCTTTCCAACCCCTCTAGTTCTGAATTTTCAGCCAGTAGGTTTATACCTAATGCCTTGGAATCTTCCTCTGAAAAAATATTAGCCAATCCCTAACCATTTACCATCTTTGTGGGCTTGATTTCCATGTCATATTCTTGAATTTTGGCTATCCACTTGCCTCTCTTACCCTCACTATCTCCATGTGTGAGAATGTCCTTAAAAATTGTTGTAGGGACATAGGAAATTATTCTAGACTACAAAATATAACTTTCGGAAGCCTTAAAGGCCTTGATGAGAGCATAGGCTTATTTTTCCAAGATGTCATATTTCAGGTCGGTGCTTCTCAGTACTTGGCTGAAAAATGCAACTCCATGTTCTTTCTCTTCTTCATTTTTCTGCAATAGTATAGTTGCAAGAATGCTAGGGGGCGCAAAAGAAAAGACAGAAAATGGCTTTTTATAATTAAGGTAAGCCAAGACTAGAGCCTCTCCAAAGGCCCTTTTAATTCTGGAAAATGATTTTGTTGCCTCTGTTGTCTATTTTGACCTCTCTATCGTTTTTCAGCATGTCTAAAACCTGCCTCACAATCTCAAAGTAATTAGGCACAAACCTCCTCAAGAAGTTTATCGTCATTAAGAAGACCTATATCTCCTTTTTATTTCTTGAAAAAGGGATGGTACTAATTTATTCTATCCTTTTGGGGTCAATTTTTATTCCTCTTGAGACTATATTCCTTAACAATTTTCCATCTCTGGGGACAAATTAAGACTTCTTTGCGTTCAAGCACAAACCATACTTCCTACATTTCTCAAATGTGTCATGTAATTATTGTAAATGTTCTTATTCATACTTTGAGAACATTGTTATGTCATCCAAGTAAATAACCACAAATTTATCCTTCTCCCCAACAAAAGCTATCTCCATTTCCCTTTGAAAGGTAGCATCAATGTTCATGAGACCAAAATACATTCTAATATACATGAATGTCCCCCAAGGTGTGGTGAAAGCTATCGTTTTATAATCCTTAGGATGCACAACAATCTAGTTGTACCTAAAGAAACCATCAATCATGGACAATCTTGATGACCCCACCACCTTCTACAAAATATAATCCATCTTGGGAAGAGGGTAATTCTATTTTAGGGAAGCCCTATTCAGGTTTTTGAAGTCCACACATATCCTAATCTCTCTATGTTTCTTCCTGATAGGGACCATATTAGCTATCCAATCTAAATATGTGAAGGGTACGATGATTTTGGCTTGGAGCATTTTCCTGATTTCTTTTTCTATCAAGGGGAGAAGCATGGATTTATTTTCCTAAGATATTGTCTGTGAGGTTTAATTCTAGACTTTAAAGGAATATTATGTTGAATGATACTAATATCATAAGTCTTCAAGTCATCATAATACCAAGAAAAATATCGACATACTTTCTAAACATGTTAATATACTTTGGTTTGTATCCATATGGGATCCCCTGGCTAGCTTAATTAGTTTAGGTTGTTATTTTGTGCCAATATTATAGGCTTCTATATCCTCCTCACAATCCTTCTTGGCTTGTTTGAATAACACATCATTAACATCAAATAACCGTTCCAATGGAACCAACCCCTTCGGGAATACAGTTTCCCTTCAACTGTAAAATTTTATGCCCGACCATAGTGTCTTGCCAAGGCACGTACTATTCAGCTCCTTCAATTTCCTCAATATCTTCACTCCATTGTTCTATCAAAGAGTTATAAGACTCTCCAATCACCTCCATAAAACTTTTAATCTAATCTTCATCCTCAAACACCTGCCAATATTTTATATTATGAGGCACTCAGGTTCTGTGCCTAACTTCTACTTCATACCTGAGCAGGGGATTTTGTCTGGCCTTGAAAGTTCTAGTTATTGTTGCTAAAGAATCAACCATTCTATTTTTCTCCCAGGGAAGAAATTGAATATTGAACACTAATAAGTAATTTTCAACTAGATCCCAGACTTCATTTATGTAATATTTCATCTTGGGATGCTTGGTTTGGCATTGATTCCTACTTTGTTTTACAATTAGTTCAAAATCTCCAAAGACTATTAGGAATTTAATTTTTCATATTTTTAGCAGCTTGTAATCCCAACACGAATACTTCATATTCATCAAGATTATTTGTAGTGTAAAATTATAATTTATATGAGATGGGGATAAGGTTACCTTTAGGGGATATCAACAACACTCCTACTCCATTTCCTTCCTTGGAATAGGCCCTATCGAAGTATAACTTCCACACAAAACTGACTTTCATTTTATTGGTTGGTCTATGAGAGAATTTTCACATGGGTTTCCTCCATGAATTTTTCATCCATCTCCAACAAAAAGAATGAAAGATATTTTTATGGCCATATATTGGAGAGTTGTTTGAATTATGTGCCCTAATGACAATTTTTACAAACCAACATTCTCTATATAGCATGTTCTCTTCTCCACCAAACAATGTAATAGTGACATTTGTAAGGTATAGTTTATTGGATGCTCCAAGATTCATTCCCCATGATCTGGAGAGGAGCCTAATGAATATTACAAGAATATCTACAACCAAATTATCCATTACTACACTCTTTACTAGGATTTGAGCCAAATTAAACACTAAATCTTTGATCATCCCAAGGAAGTTCACTCTTTTGGAGTCAAAGTAATACAAGTCCTTATATGGATTTGTTATTTGCAAGCCTAATTTCTCCATGACAACCTAAGGGACAAGATTATGAGAAGCCCCTCAATAAAGCATATAGTTATGCAACAATAAATCATGAATCACTAATGTAACATAGAATATAGGTGTGGAAGGGTACTGCTCCATCACATGTGGGCCAAACATGACCCCATTCCTTTCTTCCTACATATTTAAATTGCCTTGTGATGAGTTAATATGATACCCATCCATGAAACTAGAGATTTATCTTTTATAGACAATCTATTTCAACAATTCAGTAAGGGAACATATATCTTTACTTTGTCTAACTCCTTTTGTAAACTGAAAGTAGGGGCATTCATATCCACCTTCACTAGCTCAATTAGCTCTTTATTTTCTTGATGCGTTAGCTTGGCTTTTTAATGTAGAATTTTCATGATTGCAACAAAGGTGAATTCCCTAGATCTAGTGGTCTAATCTAGACCAAAAGAAACAAAAAGAATGAAGTTTTTCTTAGAGAAATAGAGTATGATAAAGAATCCTACCTATAATTAGAAGCAAGCCTTTATTTCCTCCTCGCTTGTAAGCTCAAATTGTAGCTCCAAGTACTATAATTAGAACATGCACATACAACTGAAACAAACAAAGGATCCACAACATGCACGAAGCATAATATAAAATGTTTAGTCAATGAATCAACTTGTCATTGAAATACATGAGTGCAAACATAAGATGACAAATATAGGAAAACAAGATACTCTTTGTATTGACAAATGTGGGAGAGATTTTACAACCATAAATAATAGCTGACTTTGCAGATGTCTCCCCAAGTTGACTTGTCCTTCCTTGTCACAAATAACACCTCAACATAAACCCTAATGCATTAATATGGTGACTCCTTTAGGCTCAAAGTAGTAGCATAAGGGTGCTATCTATCTCCAATGGCCACCCTAGACCTTATGGGAGGTAGTAAATTTATAGGATAAGTGTGGTAGTTTACGAATTATTATCCAATTACCAATATAGGGTTGTGATCCCTTTAAGAGGGGAATATTAGCTCAAGGGATAGAAGACGAGGTCTCGAAGATAGGATTCAAGCTCTCTATCCATGGTAAATAGTTAAAACTACCTTGGAAGCTTCTGGAAGGGGAAACCTCGGAATGTTTGTTTTTATTTTTCCTGAATTTATAGAATTAATGCACATGCAAAATAGAGCAATAAGTATTGGTTAACGTTGGTGGAAATGCATGCAACGTGCACTAAATGTAGGTGACTAAGGAGGCAGAGTATGCTAGAGCTAAAAAAGTGTTTTTGAGCAATTTTTCCCAGAAACTCAGAGTTTTTGGAGAGGTTGTGCTTAGGTCTTTGTGAAGTGATTATGACAAAGTGTTCATGGATATTGATTGATCTTGTTTGCACACCTATTATGATGAGGTGACAAAATGGCATGTAACAAATTCCCCCATAAAGTACAAAGTTAGAAGTGCTAGTTGATGACTAGAGTGCTTTACCTTGTGACAATTTAAAATCAAGAAAAACTAGTTGAGATAATGATTTGTTACAATACATTCTTATCATGATATCATTGTTGAGGGAGGCATACCCATGCCCAACATATAAGCCAATATAACATGTGCAATGATTAAGAAGTCTCGACAACTTATGAAAGAGAGTGGACACATGATTGGATGATTGTCTGTATTATCATAGCCATCATACTTTTGTGATATTGTATTAATCATGAAATCATAGCCCGGATGGATAGAACTAGATCCGGGGTCTTCTATCTTATTCACTGGATCATTCAATGTACAAGTTTAACCATGCAAATAAATGAGTTAGCGTAAAACATGGTAGACACCTTTTGATTACCGACAAATTATGTAAGTAGTTAATAGACATGAGAGAAACCACGGATGATGTTAATGCCTATCAAGGTACCATAGTACAAACTGTATGGTGTGAACAAATGAGTTGAAGTTAACACCATACATAATCTTCCAATTAAATGGCAATGATGAAAACATGTTGCCAGGAGCAAGGAATCTTTCCATGATGTATGTAAGTCTGAAGGTATGAAAGGGATTTTCTAACTCAACTTCTTGGATAATGAGTTGATGTTGTCAGGAAGTGATCAGTCAGAGGAGGGCCTTGATGTATCCCCCTATCAACGACATGAAAATGGTATCAATATTTGAGATAGAATGATGTTGATTTAGAGTTGGTTCAAGAATGGAAGACATGAAATGAATTTTTAAGAGTATTGCAACAAATATCAACAGAAGGACTTCTCTTGAACATATCAATGACGCTTTATGGAGTTGGTAACATTGACCTAAAAACGAATGTGGATGCCTTGATATGGTGTGATGAACCAAAGAGAAGCAGATTTCCCAACCCAACAGTCATAGAGAGGAAGTAAAAAAGTGTCATGTTCAAGAGCGACTTACTGCCATAAATAAGTGAATTATATTATTTTCCCAATTTCCCCAATCATTTTTGGTCAATACCTCTTTATTTTTTACAAGATTGAGGAGGATAACATATGCTTGATATGTAAGTTCATCCTTCAAATGAACCCCTCTGAATATTTTTGACGAACCCTGAGAAGGAGTGGCTCAGTCATGTAATGTTCAATGATTCCAATGTTGTTTGATGCTTTTACGAGTCCAAAAGAGGCATTACTTGGATCCTTCTTCATGTTTAGAGAGTTTTAAAAGGAGGTGAAAAAGAAAACTGCAAAGGTTCCCTTTCGTAAAATTATCACTTGAGCCCCAAAAGGCAGAAAATGGTACTAAGGAGAACGTCTTAGCCATGTTCAACTAAGGTATTCCTTTTTCATAAATAGTTTATTCGAGTCTAGAAAAGGGTTAAACATAGACTAAGTATACTTATTTTCATTTACTTTAACATGTTCGAAAATACAAGTGCTCGAAAATATTTTCATGTTCAGGGAGTCTCAAAAGAGATAAAAGAGGACTCCAGGGCGTTCCTTTTTCGTGAGTTTACTGAGCCTAGAAAAGTGATAAAAGTATTCTCCACTATCAAAATGATTTATTTCAACTAAAAAAATCTCATTAAATCCTTCAAATAGATGTTAACCTACTCATAACACCACCAAAAGATTAAAAATATATGATACATAGTAAAATTATGTGAAAATAAAAAGCACATAATAAAATAATAGTAAAAATGACCATAAATAACTGAAAAGTAATTTCATTTTTACCATTTTTATTTTACCTCTTGATAAGTGAGCTCTAAGTGCTTTTTCCCCATAATTTTGTAGTTTATTGTGGTCAATTCAATGGACCATTTTGAGTTCCATCCATTCCAACTAGGAGATATTAACTTTCTCTTTCTTGTTATCATTTCCATTTTTTATTTCATGCAAAATTTCTTTAGTTTTGAGTGCTTTTAGGCTTTAATACTACACCGTAGCTCCAGGGCACCCTATCAATGTGGAAATGTTTGTTGGGCCAGGAAAATTTTCATTGGAAAGAACACTTCCATGCACCTCCCAGAGAAGGGAGCGAGTGCGCAACACTCTGTCCTCCTTTAGTAGGGTGCGCTAGGTGCATTTCAAAAGGGGGAATTGTGATTTTCCCTCAATTTTTGCTCAATTTTTTGCATGGGGTTTTTTTCTAAGGATTATTTTTATTGCATTTCAAGTATCCATCAGAACAAAAATGGATTTCATTTTCCAAGAAAGAAAACATGAAAACCATAAAATGGATGTTTCTAATGATCCAACAACTATTCAAGATTTGAGAAACTATTGACTTCTCAAGTTCTTTTGGTTTCCTGGCATGAGAGCCCAGCTAGAATTATTGGAGTACCTAGTTAGAGCATGGGAAATTTAGGCACAATTCTTTAGGCTTGGAGCACATATGCTCAACATACAGGTGGAAGAAATTTAATTCTTAACAATTTTATCAAGGAGGGGAGCTCCTATCTCGTTGTCTAGTTCAGGAAGTGATCGTCAGATTGTCAAAGGCTATAATACTGCACACTGTAGTCCTTGTTCCCAACCAACAAAATATGGGAAAATATGTATTCAGGATTTGGTATGTTTGCCTCTACGGAAAATCCTTTTTATCATGGCTAGATTGGTTAGTAGTGCTACTACGCATTCGGTTAACAGGTGCCAAATGAAATATGCATTAGAATGCATAGAACCAACATTGTCGGTGAGCTCCAGTATTGCAGCAATAATGATGCAACTCCTGGGGCTCCCTGCTTTACTTTTATCAAATCCGTAGTTCGTAACAAACTTGGAAGCAACTGTGTTGTATGCACAAGTACTAGCTCTTACTACAAACTGTCACTTGATTAGCTGGCGCAAGTTCGCTAGGATCTTAAGCCAACTTCTATGAATTCTCATAAGAATCTTTTAACTGTGATGAAAGAAATCTAACTCGAAAGAGAGTATTCTACTTGCAGAAAGAGAATGAAAGCTTGAAATGAAATGCAAACCCTAGAAAACCATAGTCTACCCACTAACCCTACTTTTGCATGAAAAGAGATGGAAACTACTGAAATGGGTGCCATTGACTACTGAAAGGGTAAAATGAATTCATTCAAGCTACTTCTGAAGAGAAATGAGAAGAAATCATCTTTTTGTACTATTGAGTATTTTTATGTGGAATTATTATGCTTATGATTTGACTGGTTGTGACTGTGCAGAGGGTTGGTGGCAAAGGAAGATGGATTTGGCTTTTCCAGATGGTGAGGAAGGTGTCGAGGGGTCCTAAGAAGCCCCTAGTATCCTTCTAAAGACTTCCATTGCGATCAGACTTCGAAAAATCACTCACAGTAAATTCTACAAGAGTCTGTAGGGGATCTACAAGAGGTTCTATAGGGGGATCCACAGGAGGAGGCTGAAAGTGGTTTTTGGAGGTTTGGAGGTGGAAAAATGATGGGAAAAGGAAAATTAAGGCTGGATGAATGTGTTTAAGGGTCTAGAACTTTGTCAATGAAGATCAGGAATGAAGGAGATGGTTGGATTTGTTTAAAGGGCAAGAAAGCAACATTGTGGAAAAACGTAGAAATTAGGGCAGATTGGCGAGGTGATGCGAATGTTTCAGGATATAGTGAGAGATGAGTTGGTACAGGCTATGATATGGAGGAATGATAAGATGGAGCATTCTACAAGTGATATGCACACTTACTTCTCAAAACTAACCTAAGCAACAGCCGAAAAACAGAGTTTTGTCTATTTTGACCTAAAATCTGACCTAAAACCAGAGAAATGTTGAACAAAACTTTATGGATAGAAAATCATGTGAGAAAGCTATTGTAAATGAACATGAAATGATATAAGCATGTGAATCCAAACTAATATCAGCTTCTCCAACTCGAATTCTCACACTAGCAATTGCATTGGGAAAGCAAAAATAGTATTTTTGGTGGCAACAATAGTGCCTTGATCTCATATCATGGTCCCAAGGAGGGAGAAAGGAGATCAAGACCTGCTGGTAGCCTCTTTTTGGATCTTTTTCTATTATTGCAGCAAACTGTCTAATCAACCTAAAGCAAGAACAACTATTCTAACCATCAAAAGCAACCTAATTAACAAAGCAAGATTTAACCTAAACAACAGAAATTATCTCATGAATGCAAGAAAAAGCATATAAATACACAAAGGAGGTGCTGGGAAACTTGGGTTGCACCCTAACCCAAGATCTTTAGCCCTCTAGGAAAGATCAGTGCTGGTTCAATCTAGATTCATCTTCATTTATCAAAAAGTAGCAGTTACATCACAAAATTGTCTTCAAAAAGAGCTCGAAAATGAGCTGAGTAGAAGGCTGCATAAAAGTGAAAAAATATACTATGAAATGGCTACAATCTAAGTAAAATTATTGAGGCCCTAAGCCTTCCTATTTATACAAATGGGGACTTCCAACAGTCCTCCTAAAATCAAGGAACTCGACTTCTTCAAACTGAAGATAAACAACAGTCCTACTTGACTTGCTCGGCTGCCCCTTGGAAAGTGGACCTTTGTGCTCTGAGTTTCTGATGGAGAATTCGAGGTAAGGGTCCATAAATGAAGGGGACACCCTCCTACAAATCCTCTCCCTTGTTCTTCCTCGAATTTGGCTACCAAATGCTCATTAAACCTTTGATTTTGTCTCAAAATTGACCAAAAATCTGCATAAAGCACACATTAGACTTTTTGGCATAATGACTAACCCAATTCACTCTATTAGCATAAATATAATAAAAAACATGCAATAAACTAATGAGAATGGTGGATTAAGCTGAGTTAGGAGGCTAAATGAGCCCATATAATTACCCATTTCTGGGGCTCATCATCACCCCCCTACTGAATGGGTTGCTCATCCTCTGAGCAACTAGTCTATCTCTTCATCCATGATGGCTCTGATGGATTCCCTGACATCCCATGCTTCTGATGTGATATCCTCCTCTTTATCATGGAATCCTACCTTTCTATCCACCTCCTCCCACTGTTGTCTTTCTTCTTCCTCTTTTTCCTCTTCTTTTGTCTTCTCTGCCTCTATTAGCTTTGCTTCCTCAAGCTCTGTTTTGGTTTCCTTCTCATCTTGTTTAGTTTTTTCCTTCTCTGCTTTAGTATTTTTCTTCTCTAGTTTAGTCTTTTTCTTTTCTATTTTAGTCTTTTCCTTTTCTGTTCTGGGTTTCCTCCTCTCTGCTCTGGTCTTTTTCTTCTCTGTTTCAGGTTCTTCCTTCTCATCTTCTACTTTGATTTCCCCCTCTGTTTCAAGTTCCTCTTTCTCTATTTTGGTTTTTTCCTTTTTTTTTGTTTCCTCCTCATCTTCCCGTGCCATATTTCTAAAAATATCCTAGGCTATGGGTATTTTGTAAGTGTGTAGGGCATCTTCTACCAGCAATTTGATGAGCCCATGGTGGGTCAGTTGGTCTGGAACCCCTACATTCAATTGGGTGCCACACTCTGTCAAAGATTGGAGGAGAAAATATGGCAAACTGAGTTTTCTAGATGCAGGTAGGTCCATTCCATATCTTAGTTCACGTATTAATCTGAAATGATAACCATAGACTATATTGTCTCTTCCTTCACAGGAGATATATTTCATGATCTAGTAGCTGACCTCACCCCATGGATGATGTATACTTGTCCTTCTAATCCCATTCTTATCCTCTACAGGGTGTTCATCAGGCTGGAAAAAGATCTTTTTAGCAACCTATCCTAGTGGTTTTCCTTCTTTGCTCCAGGGGAGCCCAAGTGGAAGACCTGTAATTCTGCTAATAAATGCTGGTGTAAGCTCTATGGTTAAGCCCCTGAAACTGATTGTAGCATGGGTCTTTGAATGGGGTCTTAAAGACATTAAAAATTCCTCTGTCACTTCCTCATCATACCCATGAATTTTCTCAATGAAAGGCATCCAAGTTGCCCTGGTGAAGAGGGCTACCACTTCTAG
The DNA here is from genome assembly GCA_031772625.1 of Pinus tabuliformis. Lineage (NCBI taxonomy): Eukaryota > Viridiplantae > Streptophyta > Pinopsida > Pinales > Pinaceae > Pinus > Pinus tabuliformis. The sequence continues at coordinate 296,927,414 of CM062810.1, read as the reverse complement.
GTGTTCATGCAATTTGCTGGAGTTCAAAGGCTCCTTTCTCATAAAACCTCCTGGCATGGTGTTTAGTGACTGCTGGAAATGTTCAGGTGAGGAGGAAGGCAACAAACTTCAAGACCAAAATCAGAGGAATAACTGAGGTTTATCTTTCTGAAGCCAGAGAGTGAATTTATCGTGTTTTTTTCATAGTGTCAGTTTGCAATTTTTCGCTCCCTTCAACCTGGTTCTCAACTTGGATTTACTTCTTGGCATTTGGAGGAACTTCAATCTTTTGACAGAATAGAGAATATATAAAATAGTGTGTTTTTTTTTTCACATAGAGTAAATAGACTTGCAAATTTGTTTTTTTTTACAGGCTTGGTTTCTATGGTTTCATCCCCTTCTTTTTACAGGAGAATATGGGAAAGGAAAAAGACAGACTTTGAGTGCTAAGAAGAAAGTTAAGAGACTGTATGGAATTTAGGAAAACACAGGTAGACTTTTGAGCTCTCTTTCCATTCGTTTTTTCAACCCAATACTTTGCTTCTAATCCACCACCTTGTATAGTATATCACATGTAGAGTGGGTTTCTGAGCCTACCACTTTTCAAGCTTGAATTTGACAAAAATTCCGACTTTTTCCTCTACAGAGCTGCTCCTTGGACTTCCTATAGAAAGGCTCCTGTAGACAGTGTTCCTACTCCTGTAGACTGTAATAATACTCCTGTAGAGCCCGATAAGCAAGAGGGTTTTGAAAACTGGTAGAGAATGACTGGTTCACTATTCTGAAGGTGGTAGGTGAGTGCTGCAGTCAAGAACTCATCGATGCAAATGAAAGAAAAAGGTGGTGGAGGCTTAGACCGCACTGTACTTAAGGTGATGGCATGATCTAGGGTGACAAGGTGAGGTGGCACAAATGTGCGTGGGAATTATTTGGACTATTGGTCCCTACTTCAGTGTCATTATTAAAATTCATGTTTTCTGCCTGTAATCACTTGCCATCATTGGAACTTGAGTTCAAAACAGCCACCACTACCTGACTGTTAGATTTTTCCATGAGTTGACAAGACACACATGTAGTGTGATCTCCAGATGAGCATGCTTGAACTAGCTGAGGGTGGCTAGTTAACTGGCCACCTTTCTAGCTTAATCCCAACCATTTCGTTCATTTATGTAGTTTCAAACTACACAGATGTAATAGAGGAATGGGTTGAGACACTTACCTGGAAGTCGAATGGGTTTGTTGTGAGGTGTTGTGGCCTTTCTTTTGCTACTGCATGCTCATATTCAATTGTTGCATGTCTTCATCCTATGCTGTATGCTTTCTGTTGTCTGATGTGTGGCTGTTTATCTTGTACAGGTATCCTCTGGCTAGATTTGATCTTCAAGAATCTGCTTCAACCATCAGATCTGCACCCTCATGCTGCTGATGCTAGACTTTTGCAGGACAATGACTTGTTTTGTCCATAGCTCCCAAACGGTATACTGGATTGACCTGAAATGTTTTTGAGCAGGTTTCCATCATCATTATGCACCTCCCATAGAAAAATTGCAGTCAATGGATGCACGGATTTTGAGAAAAACTAAAAATGGCTGAAGGTGATGGAGGTCAATTTCTTGGAATCCGTGCATTGGAATTGGTTGAAATTTCTTGGGCATGTTACTATCACCCATATGCATCTCCCCATGAAACAGGTTTTTAAATGGATGCATGGATATGGAGAAAATTAAAAAATGGCTAAAGGTGATGGAGGTTGATTTCATGGAAACCATGCACTTGAATTGGCTAAAATTGCTTGGGCATGTTGCCATCATCCCTACACAAATCCCCATGAAACGGTCTTTTAAATGGATTCACGGTTTTCAAGTTAGGGAAAAAACAAATTTCTGCTCTCTGTATTTTTGTATCAGAGCATTCTGCAGTTTTCTGGACAGTAAGAAAAAATGAGCTTGGGTTGTAATGTAGACTTGGAAATGATGGAAGAGAGGTTTGAATATTGCAGGGGGATTTATAAACCCTTTATGAAGCTTCCATGTTCCCCAAAATTCTTTTAAAATCCATTTCTAGCTCTCTGTGGTTTCTACAGGAGTCTCCTGTAGAAAACATAGTTTTCAGAAAAGAAGCACGGTGAGGTGGAAAGAATGTCGAAAATGATGGAGAAAGGTGACGGAAGGTGTTGGGTCGTTAATATGCCATTATTATTGTCACTTGTGAATGTTTATTCCACCCATTTCTACCATTCTTCATCATGTCATTTATTATAATTTATCATTTAAATCCATTTTATTAATTATTTATGCTCTCATGAATAAATATTATTTATTCTCCTTTATTTCTAATAAATTGATGATTATGCATTATTTTACCAATGATAGTTCTAATAAGTTGGTTATAACATTATTCACCATTTTTAGCCTCCAAGGTAACTTCCAGATTGAAGATTTGATTTTTAAATCGGCCAACTCAGAAATTCGCTGGTTTAAGGAGTGACAGTTTTGCGGTTGGGATTCTGAGCAAATGAAGACGAATTTGGAAAATCCAGAACATGGGTTTTGTCCAGAACGGGCCCAATTATCGTCATGAAGAACATTTTGCCCAAATTCGGCTTGTACAGGGAGAAACGCAGGGTTCTTTGAGCACGATTTTCTCAGATTTGCAGTTGCGGCCGCCCTCCAAATCTTAGCTGTAAACCCAAATTCGTCTTGCTTTTGTTGAAGAGATGAGAGGGAATATATTTTCTTGTTGATCATCTGGTTAGAATCAACCTAAATTTGTAAAAGAAATCATGATTGTAATTATCTATGCTCTGATCCTTCTCTATTTAAATGAAGAACAAAGATCAGAGAGGGGGATTCGAATGATGGAAGAATGATAGAGAAATGATGGACAATGATGGTGGATTATTCATGATAGGATAGGGATTGTTGCATGCTGTAGCTTTTGCTGTTGTAATGATTCCACAATTGGCTTATTAATAAATGAATTGGGAGTTTTTGTTCATTTTTCTCATTCTGAAGTAATCCCGCAGCATCCGCTGGCGGCTAAGGGCCCAGCCTCTGGTGGAGTACGCTGCTACTATTGTGTATCATATCTTTACAATTGCTGCTGTATGATATGTTTTCATGTGTGGATTGTTTATATAGTTTAGTAATCTGATGTATTTGTTATATGTTGTTCAACGCTCTGTTACGACTAATTCATTAATGGTTTCATTCAGGAAGTTTATGTAAGTGACTCTATGTTGCGTAATGAATCTTTTCGGAGTTGATTACATGTTCACTATTTAAACCGATTGTTTCTGTTACAGAGCTTTCATATTAAATATTGCTATTGGATTCATTTTGAACTCTTATTCGTGGGAACCCGAAAGTAATATTATTTCATTTGGAAACGGAAGTCATGTTCTTTGGAAACATCAGATTGCTATAATAAGTGTGTTGTGTAAATATGATAAATGATGTTCCATAATTCATTTGTAAATATCTTCTCGTAAAGTAAAGATCATTGGAATTGCTTTTGCCGATTGTTATTTGATTTCGGAATGAGAGTTCAGTTCTAACTCGCGAGATTTAGTTCTTTTAATTGATGTTTCATTTACTGCTGTCCATTTCGTTTCATGCTGCTTTTTGCCATTCCTTTTTACTTGCATTTATTGGTTTGGTGTGGGAGGAGGATCAAGGCTGTCGTGAGACACAGCAGACGCTATTATGCTCCCAGATCCATGATCCATACTCTAATTCCTTTTGCATCAATTTCTAGAGGAATGAGTTATTGCTACTATATCCTCGATTGATGGTTGTTTGAATGAATGATTTAGTTTCTTGCTGTTCCAATTAGATTTTGTTTCAAGCATTCATTTACTTTTGGGTTTTAAGCACTATACTGCGAAACATTACTCTTAAGTAAATAGCCGCCTCAGACAGAGTACACTCTTGAAATAAAAAGTCGTCCCTGGGTTGATAATTAATGTGAAGGTAATTAGGAGTTCGAAAGACACCTTTTTATCGCTCCACAGAAGGTAGGATAGGTGTTGTTATTGGTTTCAGAGCTTTCTTGGCACCTACTGCTACTTCTTGAAGTTCTCCTGCAAACCTACAATACAACTGGAAATTCATTTTTTTCTTTTTTTTCTTTTTTTTCTTTTTTTTTGAAAACAACTAGGGTGCCTCAAGGAGGTTTTCACCCTAATTGCCTACCCTGGGCACCTCCAAGGGAGGTTTTCACCCAGGGATCTTATTCCCTTTTTATTTTCTCTTCTTTCTAACCCATTGACCACCTCATGGAGGTTTTCAATCAATGAGCCAATCTGAGGTGCCTCCGAGGAGGTTTTCACCTTAGATTTTTATTTTTTTCCTCTTATTTTTCATTTTTTCCTTTTTTTTCTTTTTTTTTTCTACCCTACCCTACTTGAAAAACAAAATCATTTTCAAGTATAAGAATACTTCCAATGGAGCCATGTGCACATCGAGATGATAGAAAAAATGATGTGGAGGCTTGAAATGCATGCTTTGACAAGTATCCGGATTTCAGAGACCAAATGATTTGACTTTGAAGGGATCAAGCATAGTTGAGGAAGAGAGTGATGCTGCACCTTAGTGACCGTCTAGAACCATATCTCAATATAGCTGTGATGTCCTTGGCCTTTCTGCTGATCTGGATCATTCTTCATGTCTTCTTCTACCATGACCTTCATATCTTCCTCTTTTTGTTGATTCTTCTCCTAAATACGTGGAGGATTTGATGGTAACCATGAGGGAGCTCTCTCGATCTCTGATTTTGATGTCCTCTCTTCATCAAGTGCACTCAATGGTTCTTTGACCTTCTCTTTTGCATCTTCTTCTGATGTATGTGGTCCTTCAATGATATCAATATAATCTCTGTTTTGCAATACTTTTCCTGAGCTATGGTGAATATCATTGAGCTCAAGAGTTGTTTGGAAATGTTGTGCCTCAGCATTGTAATTGGGTTGAGCTACTCCAATGTGCGGGTTTGGAAATGGTGGTTCCCCATTATATCCTTGTTGAGCCTGTAAGTTATTTGGGTTCGGGTTCAGTTGAGTAGGCATTTGGGGCTGCCTTAGTGGAGCAAAAGGCGATGGTTGTGGTTGAGCAAGTGGTGGAGGAAAAAGAGCGGGAGGAGAGTTGTACTGGGGCCTCCACCCCTGATGAGGTGCATTCCACTGAGGCTGTGGCTGAGCATAGGGGTGAAATGGATGAGCAGCTGGTTGGGCATAATATGGAGATGCGAAGAACCAAGGAGGAGGCATGGACTAGGAAGGACGAGCAGGGGGGCCCTAAGAAGGTATAGAAGTGACTCGGTTGGGGTTGTAGTATGCTTGAGATGTCCTTTGCATCCCCTGCTAATATGTTCTAGGTCCATGCGGCCTCCTTTGGTCTATGTAATAGGTTTGTTCAGTGACTACTTCAGTCCCTTGGTACATAGCTTTAAATCTGGGCAAGAAAGGGCACTTTTCTGTAGAATGATTTTCTTCATAGATTGAACAAACCTCTGTTGATTTCAATGGGCATTCATTTCTCGGATGCCTCCTGGTACACTAGGATAAAACATGGCCAAAGCCCTCTCTACTTCCTCTTGTCTTCTCTTGATATGCATGGCAAGAATCTACCACATCTCGCTCTTGAAATCTTCCAACCGATTCTCCAATTCACTTCTAATGGATGAGTTGGAAGAAAAGGTACTGCTCCCAACATTTCTGTTTTTAGCCATTAGCTCCAGAGGAATGTTTTCTTCTTCTTCTCCCCTATAGGTTCTTCAAATATGTCTTGCTATCCACCTAAGGGTTCTTCTTGATCACAACCATCGAAGAAGAGAGAAGGTTGGTTGTGTGAAGCAGTGGGGGTGTTGGGAAAAATTTTTCCTGAATTATCTCTATTCCTACGAGGCATGAAAGGAAATCTTTTTGGTTGATTTTTGTTTTTCTTTTCTTCTTGTACCTGCAAAACTGAAATTGATTGAACAACAAATTGCAACTAGCTAAAATGAACTTGCTAAAATGAAATTGCAAAATTGAAATGAAAGTAAGGAAATGACTAATCTACTTCGCTGGAATGGAAATTGCAGAATTGAAATGAAAGCAGGAAATGACTAATCTACGTTTGCTAAAATGGAAATTGCAAAATTGAAATGAAAGCAGGAAATGACTAATCTACGTTTGCTAAAATGGAAATTGTAGAATTTAAATGAAAGCAGGAAATGTCTAATCTACGCTTGTTGAAATCAAAATTGCAGAATTTGAAATGAAATAACTAAACTACTTAGCAGAATATTGCAGTAGAAAATAGAAGAAAGCAGTAATCACAAAGTACTCTGACGCTTCCCCAGCAACAATGCCAAAAATATGGTGAGCTCCAGTATTTTAGCAATAATTCTGCAACTCCTGGGTCTCCCTACTTTACTTTTATCAACTCAGTAGTTCGTAACAAACTTGGAAGCGACTGTGATGTATGCACAAGTACTAGCTCTTACTGCAAGCTATCACTTGATCAGCTGGCGCAAGTTTGCTAGGAGCTTAAGCCAACTTCTATGAATTCTCATAAGAAACTTTTAACTGTGATGAAAGAAAGCTAACTCGAAAGAGACTAATCTACTTAGGGAAAGAGAATGAAAACTTGAAATGAAATGCAAACCCTAGAAAACCCTAGTCTACCCACTGACCCTACTTTTGCAAGAAAAGAGATGGAAACTAATGAAATGGGTGGTATTAACTAATGAAAAGGTAAAATGCATTTATTCAAGCTACTTTTGAAAAGAAATGAGAAGAAATCATCTTTTTGTACTTTTGAGTATTTTTATGTGGAATTATTATGCTTTTGATTTGACTGGTTGTGACTGTGCAGAGGGTTAGTGTCAAAGGAAGATGGAGTTGGCTATTGTAGATGGTGAGGAAGGTGTGGAAGGGTCCTAAGAAGCCCCTAGTACACTTCTAAAGACTTCCATTGTGATCAGACTTCGAAAAATCACTCACAAGAAATTCTACAGGAGGCTGCAGGGGATCTACAGGAGGTTCTACAAGAGGATCTACAGGAGGAGGCAGAAAGTGGATTTTGGAGGTTTGAAGTCAGAAAATTGATGGGAAAAGGGAAATGAAGGTTGGATGAAGGTGTTGAGGGGTCTAGAACTTTGTCAATGAAGATCAGGAACGAAGGAGATGGTTGGATTTGTTCAGAGGGCAAGAAAGCAACTTTGTGGAAAAACGTAGAAATTAGGGCAGATTGGAGGAGTGGGGTGAATGTTTGGGGAAATAGTGAGAGATGAGCTGGTATAGGGTGTGCTATGGAGGAATGATAAATTGGAGTGTTCTACAAGTGAGCTGCACACTTACTTGTCAAAACTAACCTAAGCAAGAACCGAAAAACAGAGTTTTGTCTATTTTGACCTAAAATTTGACCTAAAACAAGAGAAATTCTGAACAGAACTTTATGGACAGAAAATTATGTGAGAAAGCTATGGTAAATGAACATGAAATGATCTAAGCATGTGAATCCAAACTAATATCAGCTTCTCCAACTCGAAATCTCACACTAGCAATTGCATTGGGAAAGCAAAAACAGTATTTTTGGTGGCAGCAATAGTGCCTTGATCTCAAATCATGGTCCCAAGGAGGGAGAAAGGAGATCAAGACCTACTAGTAGCCTCTTTTTGGATCTTTTTCTGTTACTGCAGCAAACTATCTAATCAACCTGAAGCAAGAACAACTATTCTAACCATCAAAAGCAACCTAATTAACAAAGCAAGATTTAACCTAAACAATAGAAATTATCTCATGAATGCAAGAAAAATCATATAAATACACAAAGGAGGTGTTGGGAAACTTGGGTTGGGCCCTAACCCAAGAGCTTCAGCCCTCTAGGAAAGATCAGTGCTGGTTCAAAACTAGATTCATCTTCATTTATAAAAAAGTAGCAGTTACATCACAAAACTGTCTTCAAAAAGAGCTCGAAAATGAGTTGAGTACAAAGCTGCACAAAAGTGAAAAAATATACTATGAAATGGCTAAAATCTAACTAAAAAAATTAAGGCCCTAAGCCTTCTTATTTATACAAATGGGGACTTCCAACAGTCCTCCTAAAATCAAGGAACTCGACTTCTTCGAACTGAAGATAAACAACAGTCCTACTTGACTTGCTCGGCTGCCCCTTGGAAAGTGGACCTTTGCGCTCCGAGTTTCTAATAGAGAATTAGAGGTAAGGGTCCATAAATGAAGGGGACACCCTCCTAAAAATCCTCTCCCTTTTTCTTCCTCGAATTTGGATGCCAAATTCTCATTAAACCTTTGATTTTGTCTCAAAATTGACCAAAAATCTGCATAAAGCACACATTAGACTTTTTGGCATAATGACTAACCCAATTCACGCTATTAGCATAAATATAATCAAAAACATGCAATAAACTAATGATAATGGTGCATTAAGCTGAGTTAGGAGGCTAAATGAGCCCATATAATTACCCATTTTTGGGGCTCATCAATTGTTCAATTGGAGCGATGGAGTGTTAGAAAATACGAAGACACAACTTAATAAAGAAAAGGATGGAAAGCTAAAAAACTTTGGATATGGTTCCATATTCATATCATTTGTCTCATATAGGATTCCATTACTCCATCCTCAACATATTTCTCTTCAGTTTCAAGATCCCAGGGCTCCATAGATGAGGCGATGGGTAGAAATTATGTCTCAACATGTAGGTCCTTCTTCCATGACTTTTACACCTATTTTCTTCTGATGGTTTGGTATGAAACTCATTATGACTGAAGACTACCCATATTCTGGAATGGACTTTTGCAGAGACCTAAAGCTTGTGCTACCTGAAGGTGGGAAATGGAGTAAGATAAGTAAAAAAAATCATTTTGAATGTTCTTTCATTTTTGTTTTTTACAATATTTTGTTTATTTTTCATGTATCCAAGACTAACTATTAATTTTACATTCAGATGTTGGACCTATTTGACCAGTGGGTTCATCCTATCTTCAGTGTCCTCGTGAACCAGTACATGCACATACTGGAGCACAGGTTGTTGCTGGGGCACGGGAGGAGATGCAGGACCTCAACATAGTTTATACTCTTGAAGAGTTTGAGTGACGTGTTGAGGTATTGACCCATAACATACCAGATACCAAGGTCGATCATATTCCTATGAGACTGCAGTGTTACACCATTAGAGTTCCTGAGCACATTAGTTAGTTGTTGTGCAAAGTTGCTTGTGTAATTGTTTGTTACTGTGAACATCATTATGACTAGTCTAATAGGAGGCTTTAGACCCATATCTCTACATTTATTTTTTATATTATAGGTCATGTGGCCATATGTGTCTCAAAAACAAGTTTTTGTAAAAACAAACTTTATATATAGTTATCTATCTATCGACGTTTCTTATTTACCATATTATCTTGGTCACTGAATGTGTGATGTGGATTGAATTTTTGTTTACATATGTCAAAAATGTCTGTCTAAAACATTATTCACTAACACATCTATTAATGTGTTTAGAATTATAGGAATGTGTTGATATTGGATATAATCAAAATGCCTTTCTAGAAGGTGAACCCTTAAAAACAGACAAAGCATAGTTAGACTTCTTAATGAATAAACGTTATTTAAATGTAGTACTACAAGTTGTGAGTCAATTTTTACCACTGAAGGGTATATGCCATGAGAAATAACATTAGACAAAAACTCAATCATCGTGCTATACTCAACAATGTTATTGGTAGAGAGATTGACACAAATACCCTGTAAACCCACTAACTCGTCATTCAAAGCATACATATCCCATGCTGCAGAGGAAAGATTTTGAGTACTACAACTAGCACCATTAGTATAACCAACATATTATTGGAGGAAGATGGAAATCTAAAAACAAAATGTAAAGTAATATAAATAAAGACAGTAGGAAACTTTTCAAAATCGAAGAGATTTCTACAATGCCTTTAACAAAAGAACAAATAGTCAATTTGGAAAAAACTTTTTGCCGACCATTTTCTAATAGATCCGATTCAGAAGAAAACAACTTTGATCAATGCTTTAAAAGGGGTTTCAGTTTAAACGTGGCTCTGATTCAAACTCGATCTTACCAAGATGATTTAAGATTTGAAATGTTTTCCAATAAGAACCAGGAAATGTTTCATCATATTCAAGATTGGTTTGTAACCGAATTTTTAAAAAACATAATAGTAAACGAAGACATAGATGGAAGGAGTACCCTTTCTAATTCATCTAAAGAGGAACATAAGATTTTACCATCACCACATTTTAATGAACCTGCTAAGAAACAAGAGATGTATAGGATCTCTCAAATAGATAGTATTTTTTCAAAATGGGATTTGTTCAAAACATATATGCCATGGTTTTTTACCTCTGCATGGTGTAAATATCTTGAAAATATGCTTTTAGATACTCTTTTGGAGATATTACTACATGGAAGTAATCCATTTGTATCTATTTTGCAAAATATTAAGCATAATATTTTGCTTAAACGAAATATATTGTGGGAACTTTCTCATCCATTATGGGAACCTATACAATGGAAATTGAGAACGAATATTATGAATATGTTTTTTTTTTCCAGGGAATAATTTCAAGGATTTTTTCCCTTCATGCAAGGATTTTTTCACTTCCTGCAAGGATTTTTTCATAGAGGAAACTAGTGATCGAGAGAAGTCATCAGTTCCATTCATATGGGCACATATAAGATTACGAAATTCTTGGGGGTATAAATATGGGATTCTTATCCCTTTTTTTGTTCTTGGGTATTCTATTCTTCAATATTTGAAAGCGATTTATTTCAACTTTATCAATATAAAGATAGACTTTGAAGTCATCAAGTATTTAAAGCATCCATCATATGTGATAGAGTGGAAAAAAAAACTGATTAATCCTCCCGTGCATAATAGCTTTCTCTATTATATAGTAGACAGATCCAGTTTTTTTCACAGATTATGAAGAGTTTTTTTTATATGAAGAGGGAGATGAAGAACAGAAAGCTCAATTTGCTTATAACTATAATAAGAGAGTTAAATGGACTGTGCTCTAGTATGGATATCTCTGGAAAAGCAATACACTTACTAGTTTAGTTTCTAATGACAGAGAAAAACATTTTTCAATTTGAATCAAATTTTACTTACAGTGATAATTTCTTCAAGAATGAATTTTGAGATCAAATCATTAGACAACGAGGGATTATTCACTTATGATATTTGGCCTACACTTATCAAAAAGGTATAATTAATTACAGGTTCAATCCATTTTGTTTAGCAGAAAGATGGGTATTCCTTGATTTTTGTCAGAAGATTACCTCTTCACAAATATGGTGTCAAACGAACCCCACATTTCATGGAAAACCTTTCTCACTCCACTCAGGATCATTACTTTCCAAAGGGATTTTACTGATAGGTCCCATTGGAACTAGTCGATCCTATTGGGTCAAAAGTCTAGTAGCAGCCTCATATGTTCCTTTAATAAAAATATCTCTGAAGAAGCTCTTGTATGGTGAGTATTTAGATTACCCTGATCTTGGACGTATTCCTACTGAGTTTTCTCATTTTGTGAAAGACAAAATGGAATATTTCCATAGTACCATAGAATTGGCGAAAAAAATGTCTCCTTGCATAATATGGATTCTAAACATTCATGAACCGAATGTAAATGACGCAGCTAACTATTTCTTTGGTTTAGGCTTAACTGACTCTTCCCTTGGTTTATTAATGAACCATCTCTCTAGAGATGGTTAGAAAGATTCTATGAGAAATATTCTTGTTATTGCTTCAACTCATATCTCCCAAAGAGTTGATCTAGCTCTAATAGCTCCAAATCGATTAGATAGATTAATCAATATTTAAATGCTTGTTATCCCACAATGAGAAGGGGAATTTCCTATTATTTTATGTAGCAAAGGGTTATACTCGGGAAGATGTCCCGATGAATTTTGATATATAACCATAGATTGTGATGCATGAGATCTAGCAACACTGGCCGATGAAGCCTTAATAATTAGTATTACCCGAAATAAATCAGTTGTAGACACTAATACAATTTGATCTGCTATTTATAGGAAAAATTTTCATTTTCAATCTATGGATAATTAGGTTGCATCCTGTCAAAATGAAAAAAGGCTTATCTACAAAGTAGGAAAGGCTTTTATACAAAATACGCTTAGAAGAAATTCTCCCATGAATCCTCTATCTACCAAAAAGGAATTATGGAAGAAAAGGTTTTGTTATTTTTCCAAATGGTATTTAGAACCTTCGATTTCCGAAACAACTACGAAGGAATTGACCATACTTCCCCATATTTTGGGTTGCTTGGCTGGATCAGCGGCTCGAGATTCTTGGTCTATATCATAACGAAATAGAGAGAATTGGATTCCTCTTGATAAATTAGCTGAGCATGATCTTGATCTAGCTTCTAGTCTTTTAGAAAGCCTTCTAGTGGAGTTTCCATTTTCTAGTTTAGGAATATGTTGGGGTAAGTCCGATAAGGATCAAATCACATTTGCTCCTCAACCCAAAATGAGAAATCATCTAGATATGATACGATTTATGAAAGAATATGAATTGAAGTTTACTCCTGGCGCAAAACAAATAGATAGGGATATGGATGAAGAATTCATAAAGAACGTAGTTTGGACTCCTAGGATCTGGCATCTTAGTTTTCTTCGCAGTAATATATTCGATCATATAAAAACACCCAATTCATTGGGATCCTCATATCAGTTTGGATCATTTAAAAAACGACAAATGGACAGATCTTTATTTCCTATACAATATCCGATGCAATATAAATACTCTAAGAAACCATTGTTCTTTATAGGAAGACAATTTATTTGGGATTCCTTCCTATTTCAAGAGCAGCACCCTATGTTTTCACGCTGAGAATTTTTCGCAAATGAAGAACTGCTGAAAAGGATTTATATTACTTATGGTGCAAGACGATTAATAACACAAGCTGATTTTTTCCCTAAAAAAGGTATCCAAAGTTTTTTTCGTAGATATGATTCAAACCCATGATCAAATCAGTTTTGGTGATGAATTCGTGGAAACCATTGTCTCTTAGACATATCGAGCATTTCAAACGCATTCAAGCAATTGGTATCCAATTGGAACGTATGCAGCCATATTATCCTCTATATTCATATCACTGTTGGTTGACCGAAAATTCGAGAGAAAGAGTTGACCGCTTCCAATCATTAATTCATTTCCAAAGATGGCTCGGAACAAATAGGTTATTATCTAATGAATCTTTTCTGTATAATACTCTATTCGAGAGTTATCCATATTTATCAAATCTATTCCTATCTAATAGAATATTATTGGATCAAATTACAAAGACATTGTTGGAGAAGAAATGGCTTTTTCCCAATGAAATTGAACATTAAATTCATACCACAGGATTAGGATTTGATATCAGCTAGGAGAATCTGGAATGAAGTAAAAGAAAATTGACTGGGCAGTAGGGTCATGGGAATCAATGAGAGGTTCTACATATGCTCCAATTTAAGATCCTATAAAGACTTGATAGATCTTTAATTTGAGGTTCCTCACTCCAAGATCTCGACCATGTAAGAGTAAGCATAGTATAGTAGAGAATATCTCATTAACTTAAAGAGATATTCTCTACTAGACTATGCTTACTCCTTATTTCCTTGATTTCAGTTATAGCATTCTTTTTTTCCCACACTATTTGAAGAGAGGAAAGGATAGAGGCAAAGGGTTCGACATGGATATAGTTGGTGAGGTTCGGTCATAACTCCTGTATATTGCAAGATTTTGAGAGAGCTAGTATCTGGTCAATCTACGTATCGATATTTTCAATCTCTGTCCTTAATGAAATATACCTCATAATACGAGGGTGTATTTGGAATGGACTCCTCACTAGGTAGAGAAGATATGATCCTACTTGTGATCCACTATCCTATTCCAACAACGTTAATTTATAGGTAGTTCTCATAATACCTCGTATCAACAGAGAATATATCTCAATCTATTGAGAGACTCTCATACTAGATTTTCAATTGAATTGCTTATTCAGTAAGCATGAGAAATATTATGCTTTGAAGAGGACTCGAACCTCCACACTCTTAAGTATGAGATTTTGAGTCTCGCGTGTCTACCATTTTACCATCAAGGCATACCAAAAGTGAATTCTATTCCATTCATATATATATGAAAAATATCTTGATCTATGAATGAAGATATGTTAGAGATAGTGTATTCGAGTATTGATATACGATTGGTCATATAGGTTCATCATAATTATTATTTTTTATTTTTAATTATCTAGAGGAGATTTCCTATACATAAAGAAGACGACTGAACATCCTTTCTTTTCTAATTCAATAGAAACCTAAAGAATTGAATATGGTACAAAATAAAAAATATTTTCAAAAACTTTAACTTTTTTCCAGTAAAAGTGATGTCTTGGTCGCAGTGGAGGTAGGGGTAACAATCCTTCTCTTTCTCATTTCCATGTGTCCATAGGGTTTTTAGAGATAAAAACATTTATAATAAAGAAAGATGGATATCTATTGACTCTATTTTATTAGAGAGGTAATAATTTGTAAAATTAATCACAGTTCTTCACTTCATAAGGGGTCCATTGATGAAAAGAGACTGGACAAAGTTTGGACCCAATTCCTATAGTTATGGATATAAACACAATCCAAATTCTTGGACAGTTATACATTTGTGTATCGATGAGATCATTTACTATTTCTCGAAGCTCAATCTTTCCCCTGGATAGACCATATAGCCAGAAAGACAATAAACCAGAATGGAAGAAAAGAAAATGAAACTCTTTCAAATGATCTCAGGTGTAATTGAAAATGAAGTTTTCACTTTGTACATGTTAGATCATGAATTAGTAATTTCTTTCAATCTCTGAAAGAGTAGAAATGTTTCTAACTTCCAAGTTTAGGAGATTTACATAATCTCATGAATAGGATCGAATATTCCTCCATAATCTATATCCTTTTTCCTTAAGGAACGCCTTCCAAGAGGACTTAGATCTATCTATGTTTTATGTATTTTATTTTTAATTTTTCTCTTTTGTTCCGATAAACATATTGTCTGATCTAAACGGGAACCAATTTCTAATTTATCAAAATATGTAAATCCACTATATAGATAGATAGATCTCGATCCTGTTTATGAGTTAACGAAAATGTGCAAAAGCTCTATTGGCTTCTGCCATTCTATAAGTCTCTTCCTTTCTACGTATAGCATTGTCATTCCCTCTAGAAGCATCCATTAATTTGTGACTCAATTTGAAATTCATATTTCGACCCGAACGTTTTCGAGATGCCCCTAATAACCAACCAATGGCAAGTAATTTTCCTTGGGTTGATCTTATCTCAGTGGGAACTCGATAAGTCGATCCACCCACATGTCTTGCTTTTACTGTTATGTTGGGAGTTACTCTATGTATTTCTTGGTGTAGAACAGATAGTGGATTTTTATCCATATTTTGTTGAATATTTTTGATGGTTCGATAAAGAATTCGATAAGCCAATGATTTTTCCCCATTTTTAAGAATACGGTTAACCACCATGCTAACTAATCGATTATGATAAATAGGATCAGATTTTTGCAGTCAATCTTTTTTTTTTTTTGCAGTACTTCGCCGTGACATGAGTGTGAAAAAGGTTCAAGAATCTATTTCACAAAGGCTAAAAATCATTTCATTTTGCTTTTTTACTCCATATTGTAGGGTGGACCTCTAAAGGTATGATAGATCTCCCTCCAAACCGTACATACGACATTCGTCAAATACGGCTTTCCACATTATTATATCTGCATAGATGAGATATATTCCTTACGCATATAATTATGTTTACTCACTCTCCATTCAGTATCTGTTCCCTTTCTTTCTTTTGCTATGATTGGAAATCCTGTATTTTATATATCTATGTGATCAAGTCCTTAGGTTTACAAAATAGTGTATAAAAAGTGTTTCAAATCATTTATATTTGACTTGAACCGTTCTAAAAAGGTCAAGGTAATTTTGAATTTTCTATTGAAACAATTAGGGAAAACTTCGAAAATGATTTTGATATTGAACCTTGGACATATAATAGTTCTAATGAAAAATAAGATCATTTTTTTTTCACGATAGGCTGCTCTAATCCCCTTACAAAACGTTCGTTATTAGGTTAGCTATATACTTAACATGTTCCTATAAATTCACATGCCATCATCATGAAATGATACAAGTATTAGATAAGTAATAATATACAATGCACTAGAATGCCCTTGTTGACGATCTTTTACTTTGGCCGCATCTAGGATTCCTCAAACAATGTGATATCTCACACTTGGTAAATCTTTAACCCTTCCTCCTCTTATTAATACTACAGAATGTTCTTGTAATTTATGGCCAATCCCAGGTATATAAGTAGTGATTTCAAATCCAGAGGTTAATCGTACTCTAGAAACTTTACGTAAGGCAGAGTTTGTTTTTTTTAGGGTGATAGTGGAAAAGTTGAAAGATAATTTTTCTTCACTGTCATTCTACAAAACTGTACATGAGATTTGCACCTCATACGGCTTCTCGTTCAATTTTTTTTTCTTTTTCGAAGTAAGATAAATTGGATTATTCTCGTTGTTCGAGAATCTTAATATTCCCTGCCTATATGCATTATGTCTCAAAGAGAAACTTGAACCAATTAAGTCAAACACATTTTCATATTCTAACCAAACATTAATGAATCCATTGTATTTTTCCTTTTCGGTCAAAAAGATTATGCAAAATCTCTGGGATTCCCTCTTCCTTCTCTATTCCCATCCTATAAGTACAATGCCTGAAGAAATATTTTTTTGTATGAATCGACATTATTACATGCTAATTCATTCTTGATATCTTGATATATCATCCCTTGAAATCACAAATTGGATTTGAAATTGACGAGTTAATGTGAGCTTATCCATGTGGTTATACACTGTTTGAATTTGAACAGGAATCAATTTAATGAAATATCCTAGCTTTTGTGCTTTGTTGGGGTTGTCCAAGATCATTTCGATGACCTATGTTGAGGGAAACATATATCCATATATATCTTAGATATGATCTGATCGATTGCGTAAGTCCACATGAATAACAATCGATATGGCCAGGGAGATTATACGGAAAATAAAGCTATTTTTGATCTCATTAGTCAGTGATCTGGCTTGGTGAGTCCATTTTCTTATGATGAACTGATGAATGACATCAGTCCTATATCTTGTTTCTATGTACTGGTGGAAAAGTGAGGGCTCAGCAGGAAGAGGATTGTACCATGAGAGAGTGAAGGGGTCAACCTGTTCCGAATAGACAACATGGATTTTGGAAATGTAGTTGTACTCTTACATTGATCCAGATCAAGAATTATTTCCATCCATGGGGGTAAATATTTTCTCGCTAGGCGAGAGGATAGCAGTGCTAGTTACAAATTTTGTTCTAGTAGGATGTCACTTTATTTCTATAAAGTAGTTAACGGTTGCATAGGGTCTTCTCCTTGGTGCAAGAAGAACAATTTGATCCATACCATCTCTGTATAATCTTGACTCGATCTTGTTCTCCTTGTTCTTCCAAACAATATTGAGTGCTTTCTGCACACAGTAGTGCTAGATCAGATCAAACATGCCGATTCATGTTCATGTAAAACTTGCTTAATCAAGATTGGTAAAATATTACTAATTTTATGGGACCATATGTTATGATTCTAATTAGTAGGAAATACTACTTTTGACAGGATTCAATCAAAATAGGCTCCAATTTTTTTCTCCTTTTTGTTTTTTGTAGTAGTGTAACGAGAAGGAAGGTCTGGCTTCAAGTTGTTGGAGATAAAATAGTGGGATAGTTGTGTTGAGTCTCTCGGCCCTTTGGTAAGTTATTATTCATAAGTCAATTCTCCTTCCAGATGAGAGTAGGGAAGGAATATAACTCAGTGGTAGATTGTCACGTTGACATGGTGGAAGTTGTTGGCATTATGACAGAGATTTGGCACTATGACATAGGTGTTTTCCTTGATGGCAACTCACTCAGATGATAGATCACAATTCAGACTCACAGAATGAAGAAAGAGAGGTATACGCAAGTTCCTCATTGACTAAGATGCGTGTACATGCGGGTTCACAGACCAAAAGGCGCGTATGGCATACACACGCACTTTCATGGAAGGAAAGGCGCGTACATGTTGAAAAACTTAGTTTTGGTCCGTGGTATTTGGTCCATGGTATTTTGATCCATGGTATTGGTCCAAGGTATCTTGTCTAAAGTGTTGACCCCAGGTATTTGGTCCAAGGTATTGGTTCTAAGTGGTTTTGGTCCATGGTATTGAGTAAGGCCTAAGACTATAAAAGGAGGAGAAGATCATTAGGCAAAGGCACTCAAGCATTGAATATCTAATGAAGAGCAAGATCTAGAATACAGGTTATTGGGTTATGGTGCATAGCTGGATTTGAATCAAGGATGAACCTGAGTGCTTAATGAAGGATAAGTTCTACTGATGGGTCAAGATCTTAAGGCTTGAAGTGAAGTATCTTTGTGTGGTTTTGATCTTTTATTTGAATAACTGGCTCATGTTGTAGACTGTAAATACGATGATCTGGGTATAACTGAAAACTGAAATTGTTGTAAAGATTAAATCATCATTTATAGATCTGTACACAAGTTCACTTTAGAAAAGGCACGTATACACGATGATTCTGTATATCAAAATAGCGTTTACAACTTAAATTTGATTTGTAGAACTATATGTAGGTTTGTCTAGAGAAAAGTGCATATGCACACAGGTTCAACACATTGAAGTAGCGTATACCTCATAAAATATGCTTTAGCTACTTTTGGTTGCTGTTATAGTGTTCTAGATTCTGGTTACTGTATTCTGGTTACAGAATTCTTAAAAGTGATTGATTGATTCAATTGTGGTTGGTGCAAAGGAGATTGATTGATGCAGATGTATTTGATGTTTGAAAGATGTTATTGATTGATCCGGTCTAAAAATTTATGAAACGTGGTCCATGGAAGAATAGATAAGGTTGTAGCCTTCTGTAGGCCAGCACCTACGTACTAGTAAACATATCAGCTAGTACAAGAGCTAGGGGGTTGTAGCTCCCTTCAAGGAGAAGCTAGAGAACAAGAGAAGGTTGTAGTCTTTTGTAGGTAGAAGCATGCCTACAGGTATAAGATTGCACTAGTACAAAAGTTGTTAAAATAAGTTTCTTATTAAAAGGAAAATAAAGACTATTGCAGCAGGTGGTTTTCACCCACATTGGGTTTCCACCTTATATCTTGTGTTCATGTGTGTGAGATTGTCTGTTCTGTTTTACTGCACCTGGTCACTGTTTATATGGTTATGATGCACTGATCAAAGATCAACATATGATAAATTAACTAAATCATAAGTTTGCAGGATATATGCTAGTTTCCTTAAATATAGTTGCGTGTACATGGAAGTTCATTTAACTGAAGTAGCGTATATGAATCTGATTATGGAAATGAAATATTATTGACATGCTCATACTAGTTCACTCGCCCCTCTCAATATTATTTCCAACAATTGGTTTCAGAGCAGGTCCTTAAGAAGAAGCTTGATTGCTTGAAGGAAGATCTATCATCATGAGTAACTACGAAAGAGAGGGATCCATTAGACCACCAATCTTTGATGGGAGCAACTTTGTTTATTGGAAGGTAAGAACTATATCTTATCTTCAATCTCTTGGAACAGATGTCTGGGAAATCGTGTAAGGATGATATACATTTCCATCGGCAATTCCTACAGATACGGCAGGTAAAAAGCAATATGAAACCAATGCCAAGGCTCTCAATCCATTAATGGGGAGTCTATCACAATCATAATTTGTCAAAGTTATGTAGCTCAAAACCACCAAATAAATATGGGACAAGATCATTCTAAGCTATGAAAGAGACAATCAGGTAAAACGTGCAAAATTGCGATCTCTCAGAATTCCATATGAAACTATCAAAATGCACAATGATGAAGGTATCACAGGTTACTTCTTACGTATAGATGAGATTGTTAATTGCATGAAGAACTTGGGTGAAGAGATAAAAGAAGGTACTTTAGTTGAAAAGGTTTTAAGATCCTTGTCTACTAAGTTTGAATCAAAAGTATCTGCCATAGAAGAAAAGCAGGATCTTCAGACTATTACTATGACACAGCTGCACGAAATCTTAACTGCTTTCGAAATGAGAAAATGAGGTCCATCAGATATGAGAGAAGCCACATTCAAAGCTTCATGAAGAGAAGAACTTAATGAATCAAGACATATTTCAGAAGGAGAGGAAGAAGCAAACTTTGTCAAGAACCTTCAATGGGGTTACAGGAGATTCAAAGGTAAACTACCTTTCAAATGTTTTTCTTGTGGAAGAGTCGATCATTACGCTACCAAATTTCCTCATAAAGATAAGCTTGATAAACGTAAGGAGTCAAAAAAATGGAATAGAAAACAAAGTATAAGTAAGAAGAGCTACTATACTCATGAAGATAGTGATGGCTTATCAAATAGTGATGAAGATGAAAATAGTAATGACTATAGACTTCTAAAGGATTTTGAAGATGATTATTTCTTGGTTGCTTTAGATGAATATGACCTTTATGAAGAAATATCTAAACTCAAAATCTATTTAGAAGAAAAGAATATGATTATAGATACTCTGACATTCCAACTTGCTGAAAGAGAAAAACACAATGAAAAACTAGAGTGTGAAATTGTGGGTCTAAGAAAGGATATTGAGAAACAAAAGCTCTCAATCTTAGATTTACTAAAGGATCAAAAACCTTAAATGAAATTATCAAAGTGCAACATTCTCCTCTGATAAAGACAGGTCTTGGATATACTAAAGAAGCATCCCAAGCACAAAAGCCGTCAACCTCCACTAAAAGCTATCTTGATGCAACAAAGAGCAGTGAATAGTTTGACAATGGACAACAAAAGCATAAAGAAGATCACCAGGTAAACCAAGCTCAATTTACTTCAAGGATGAAAAGAAGCTACAAACCTCAGGTAAATCATACTCAATCTGCTTCAAGAATGAATATCAATAGCAACTACAATCACCAGGTCAGTAGATTCAATAATCGTAGGAACTTCTTTAATGGCCAATGTTTTTCATGACATAACTTTGGACACAAAGCTACGCAATGTGTTGCTTACATGACCATCATAGAGAAGCACAAAATCAAAGGAATGTGATGGGGATCATGAAACGGACCTACAATAACTTTTCTCCTCTTGAAAATGAAACATAATGCCCTATCTACAACAAGTTTGGTCACGAAGAATCTGAATGCGGGAGTAAAATTCGGCAAACATCTTAGAAGGAGAAAACTTCATTAAAGCCAAAAATATGGAGAAAGAAAGAACCACAAACAGAAAGATGTGGTATAGCCCTATATGCAGAAGGATAAGAAAATCAGTGGTACATCGACAGTGGATGCTTGAAACACATGACAGATGATAAAGAAAAACTTCAGTCATATAATTCCTTAGAAAAGGAAAAGAAGGTCTCATTTGGAAATGACACTGTTGTTGTCATAAAAGGTAAAGGTTCTGTTCTTTTAAAAGAAAGAGTTAAAGCTGGGAATGTTATGTATGTTGATGGTCTAAAGCATAACCTGTTGAGTGTCAGTCAAATGTGTGATCAAGGAAATGAAGTAGTATTTTGATCAAATGGATGTGTTGCTCGTGAGCTTGATACAGGAGAAACCATGATCAAAGGGATAAGAACTCAAAACAACTTATATATACTC
The DNA here is from genome assembly GCA_031772625.1 of Pinus tabuliformis. NCBI lineage: Eukaryota > Viridiplantae > Streptophyta > Pinopsida > Pinales > Pinaceae > Pinus > Pinus tabuliformis. The sequence goes on along the minus strand of CM062810.1, from coordinate 296,905,676 downwards.
AATGGAGGACAACAACAATGTTATCTAAGAAAAAATGATGAACACTGGCTATGGCATAGAATATTGGGGCATCTAAGTTTCTCTCAAATAAGAAAAGCAAGCAAATTCCAAGTTATTTGTGATCTTCCTGGTATCAGTATTCCAGAAAATACAATATGAAAATCATGTCGATTTGGTAAGAAAACCAGGTCGCGATTCCCTGAAAAGGATGGATCAGCTAGTAAGCCTCTTGAACTTGTTCATAATGATTTATGTGGTCCATCAAGGAAAAAGTGACCTCGTGGAGAGGAATACTTTATATTGTTCATTGATGATTTTTCCAAAATGTGTTGGATAGGGCTTCTAAAGCATAAAGATGAAGCATTTGAAAAATTCAAAGCCTTCAAAGGTCTGGTTGAAAATGAATCAGATCACAAAATCAAATGTCTCAGATCTAATCGAGGAGGGGAATTTACCTCAGATGAATTCTTTGACTTTAGTGAAGAACATGGAATAAAAAGGAAGTTCTCCACTGCAAGGACTCCTCAGCAAAATGGAGTGGTAGAAAGGATGAACAGAACTATTCAACAAATGGCTCATGCTATGTTAGATGAGTCGGGAACTCCTACTACCTTCTAGGGTGAAGCTGCATTCATTTTCATTGTTAGCTCTGCTATACAATTCAATGTTTACAGGCTCAAAGGTACCATGGACAATGCTGGTTTTGGTTGCTAAGGTGCTCGCAGTTGTTGGTTTCCTTTTCTCCCTCGTTCTCATTGTAACTCCATAGCCCTACCTTCGTTTCTTTCCCCGAAACCTTTTTGTTCCCTGTTTAAGTATTCTCATTCTACGTTGTTTTGCTGTGTAAACCCGTGTTTTTTAAAGCCCCAAGCGCTTAGCTCTGAGTCACCATATGACCCGAGCATATAACTTTGTGCTCTCTTTTAAACTCCGATCACCGTTCTAACCTCCTTTAAACGCATCCTTCGTTTAATCCCAGGCATTGACCTCTTAATCCATTATAACCCGTTTGCTTTAACCGCTGGGTGCATAACACATGAACCCATGCTATTTTAACCTCTCGTCGTTTGCTAAATCTTTACCGTTGATCGCCGCGATCCAACGGTTCTCACCCATTTTCCCATGCGTTAAGCTTCGCACTTGTTCCTTGTGATCTGACCATCCATCACAGATCCAACGGCTGACGCATCCCCTGATTACGTGACCTACGCACGCGATAACTCACAGGAGCAGTGCTTTTGGGCTGCCATGCGTCACGAATCTGTTGGATCACGCCTTTGTATATGGAAACCGCCGATGGCCGATAGGCGATGAGAGGAATACCGCCTGCCTCCCTAAACTGCCTTTCCCCGCCATTTAAACTCTGCGCAACTCTCGCGTGTGATCACCATTGGATCTACCCGATGGTGATCCAATGGCCCTCATCGCATCTTCTTTGTCACCTCCCGATAGTTCCTCCCGCGCGATCTCCGCCGTTGATTTTTATGATCCAACGGCTGGGATTATTTCCGCTGTTTAACTCGCCTGTCCTCTCGATAATCCCTGTCAGTTGATCACAGCCATTGATCTCTGCGACCCAATGGCTGAGATTTATTCCCGGCTGGCTCTTACTCCCTCCATGAAATCTCATTTCCTTTTGACTGTCTCGAGCTCGTGATGGAGGAAGGAAGTGATCATCCCGTACCCTGAAGTTAATATCTCAACAACCACATTAAACAACAGAATGGCTGAAGGACAAGCAGGTGACTTCGAGCAGTGAAGAACATTTATCAGGCATGGAATTTAATACATAATTCATTCCAGCTGCCAGAGAAGGACATCAGACAATCTAAACAGGACGATTTGTCCATTAAAGCTCTGAGAATTGCAGAAGAGGCCCATTTCATATTGTAAATGTGGTTGGTGGTCATTTATTGACACCTCCACGCATAGCCTAGCAGAGAAACTTTGTAAACAGATTCTATATATATCCAGAGACACAATGTAATCAGGTTGATGAGTGTTGGATGAGTGTTATTTTGCTGTAAGGTTCAACTTCTGGAGATTGTAACTGCTATGAAACTTGCAGCATCTGGTCTTCATTTTCAGCTAATGCAAGCTTCTTTTTCTGTTAATTTCTCACTGTCCACTTCTTCTTCTTGTTCCAGGCTGTGCCTGTCTTGAATTTATTCATGTGCTGTTAATGTTAGCATTAGAGGGGCTATCATCCCACCTCTGTGTTAGGATTTAGCATGTATCATTAAATTTGTATGTAGGTTTCTATTCTTTTAGTGCCAGAGAGTTGTCATCCTGTCTGTGTATTAGAAAACAGATTTACAGACCTTTTAACTGGTTGTAGTCGGCCATCACAGGATCCTGTGCATCTACTGGTGTGGTTAGTCTTCTCCATTATCACCTTATCCTCAAACTGTGAGTAACTGGATGTCTAAAGCCTTGTAGTCTGGGGGTGTTCACCCATGTCTGGGGTCAAGCACAATAGAAGTGGTTATTTGGCTTGAATATGCAACATTTCTTTCATTCATACACCATTTTCCAACATTTTTGTTGAGTTTTTAATGTTCCCGAGCATCTCTGATATACATCCTACGAAAGTTTCTTGGGGTGATAACATTAATTGGCATCGTTGTCGGGGAGAGAAGAATTGAAGCTCAGCTTCCCTGGGAGAACGATACAGCTTCAAACATTGACGATAGACAAGGTTTGAACACATATTTTGGTTGTAATCATCTATCTGGCGACTCCATTGGAGGAAGACCATCATTTGGTGATTCCACATTGCAGTTCTGGCGCAGTTGGTGAAGCATGCTTGCAGAAATCCTTAGAAAGAACTAGTGCCTGATTCTGAGAAGACCGTTAAGCAGATGAAAATATTGCAGAAAGGAGCATCAGGATCAGGTAAGCCTTGAAATTTTTATGTATCTCTACTAGTGTAGAAATACCTTCAGAGATTCATACAACTCCTTAGTCATTCATTTCCCTTTCGGACCTCAGTTGAAAGAAGCATCCATGTTATCTATCATATTCCTCTGTTTCTATCATTCTTTTCATTGATTCATTCCGCTTAGTCCACCAGTATCCTTTTTCCCTACCTCAGTCATGGCAGGCCAGCAAGCTCTCACAAAGATAGAAAGAATAGTTGCTGCTAGGTATGGACCCTTAGTCTTGCCTACCCCTTTGAATGCCATGCCTGTAGGAGATTATCAAGAGTTTATGCCTAAGTTTACTGGTGAAGAAGGAGTATCAGCTGAAGAGCATTTAGAATCTTTTTATTGCTATGCTGATAACCTGGATATCAATGAAGAGGATGTCTGGATGAGGGTTTTTGTCCAAAGCCTAGATGGGGAAGCTAGAAAATGGTTCAGAAATTTACCCCCTAGGTCCATTGCAGACATTGAGGCCCTAGATGATGTATTTTTAAAGCACTAGGGAAATAAAAAATATCTGCTCCTTTATCATGATGAATTTGGGAACTTGCAGAGAGAAGATGGTGAGCTGTTTCCCGATTTCAACAAAAGATTTAATCATATGTATAGCAGAATGCCAGCTGAAATAAAACCCACCCCTACGTCTACCATGATTACTTATTCTAATGCCTTCGATTCTCAGTTTTGCCTACTGTTAAGAGAAAGAATATGCACTTCTTTGGCTGATATGCAAGCTGCAGCCTTTCAAGTAGAAGCAAATATCATTGTTGCAGAGAGTCTTGAAGGTGATAATGAAAGAAGAAGACAGGAAGGTGAAGTCTCTTCATCCTATGACTCTGAAGTAGATGAATTGGCTAGGATGATTGAGCTATTGACCTCTGAAGTTTCCAAACTAAAGGCTGAGCAACATTTTGAGGAAGCAGGAGCTCATTGTGACTTTTCTCCTCCAAAGTCAAATCCATATAGAGAAAGACATGGGCAAGTCCAGATTTTGAAAAGAAATAAGATTACAAATGAAGATAAAGGGGTGAGGCCCCTTTTACAAAATATAGTCATGGAAGAGGTGCACGAAGAGGAGGAAGTCCATGTTTTGGAAGGTGCCGCTTTCCTAACAAGGGCTGTTTATGAGAAAGCAATGTCTAAAAGGCACTGCTCAGCAATTTGTTGTAGTTGCAGAACAACAAGTTGGCTAGCAGTGCCAGACAACAGCATATCACTTCCTCCAAGAATTCGAGCCCAAATCCAGCTCTTCTTCACATGGCTTTGCAAATCTGAAAAAAATTTCAGCCTGCTTTTGTCCCCAGTCCAGTGATTAAAAAAGGAGAGGACAACTCCCCATCATCTTTTGTTTCTCTGTCTGATCAAATAACAATCCCTCACAGTTGCCCCTTGAACACTGAGGCAGAACAAAATTCAATGCTCAAGGCTGAAACTAATCATCTCAGTCTTGATATTTTAATACCTGCTCAGATGGCCTCTACACAGATTGAAAGGGCAGCTTTTCAGATGACAGAAGAAGCAGATGTGCAGTATTGGAATCCCTCCTTGGATGAGGATTGTTCAAAGCAAGATGAAGGAGCAGAAAATGTCTCTGTGTCCCCTGCACAGGAATACAATGGTGCATCTTTCATATTAGTTGTGCAGACCACAGATGACACAAATAAGTACACAGCAACACTGATTATTCAACAGATGTACAAAGGCTCCTCTAAAGAACATCCAAGGAGGAAAATACTCAGAAGGGAAATGAAAGTTGATCCCTATCTACCCATCAAGGTCAAACCTCCTAAACTCTTTGAGGTAGAGGATCAAATAAATCCTGTCCTGCTGATCTATGATGAACCGGATGACAGGAAACAATTTTGATGGCCCAGCAAATGGGCAATTTTTGAAGTTTAAGTTTTTCAGGTTTTAGTGATTGTAAGCAGTTTCTTGTGCAGTTCTTAGTATATGCTTAGTTTGACTCCATGCCCAATGGATACTAGGTAGTGTTTTTAAGCTGGTTTTGCATGAAGGCATTGGTCTGCAGGTTCTTGAGACCTCACAGGGAGGATCTCATCCCCAGAAGGAGCCAATGTTAGCTCTGCTATACAATTCAGCGTTTACAGGCTCAAAGGTACCATGGACAATGCTGGTTTTGGTTGCTAAGGTGCTCGCAGCTGTTGGTTTCCTTTTCTCCCTCATTCTCATTGTAACTCCATAGCCCTGCCTTCGTTTCTTTCCACAAAACCTTTTAGTTCCCCGTTTAAGTATTCCTGTTCTCCTTTGTTTTGTTGTGTAAACCTGTGTTTTCTAAAGCCCCGAGCACTTAGCTCTGAGTCACCATATGACCCGAGCATATAACTCTACGCTCTCTTTTAAACCCCTATCCCCATTCTAACCTCCTTTAAATGCATCCTTCGTTTATCCAGGCATTGACCTCTTAATCCATTATAACCTGTTTTCTTTAACCCCTGGGCACATAACACATGAACCCACGCTATTTTAATCTCTCGTCGTTTGCCAAATCTTTAACATTGATCGCCACGATCCAATGGTTCTTGTCCATTTTCCCGTGCGTTAAACTTCACGCTCGTTCCTTGTGATCTAACTATCCATCACAGATCCGACGGCTGACACATCCCCCGATCGCGCGACCCACGAACACGATAACTTGCGGGGGCGGTGGTTTTGGGCTGCCATGCATCATGAATCTGTTGGATCATGCCTTTGTATACGAAAACCGCCGATGGCTGATTGGCGGTGCGGGGAATACCTCCCGCCTCCCTAAACCGCCTTTCCCCGCTATTTAAACTCTGCGCAACTCTCACGTGTGATCATTGTTAGATCTGCCCGATGGTGATCCAACGGCCCTCATCACATCTTCTTTGTCACCTCCCGATAGTTCCTCCCATGCGATATCCGCCATTGATTTTTATGATCCAACGGCTAGGATTATTTCCACTGTTTAACTCGCCTATCCTCCCGATAATCCCTGTCAGTTGATCACAGTCATTGATCTCTGCGACCCAATGGCTGAGATTTATTCCCGACTGGCTCTTACTCCCGCCATGAAATCTCATTTCCTTTTGACTGTCTCGAGCTCGCGATGGAGGAAGGAAGCCATCATCCCATACCCTGCAGTTAATATCTCAGCAACCACATTAAACAACAGAATGGCCGAAGGACAAGCAGGTGACTTCGAGCAGTGAAGAACATTTATCAGGCATGGAGTTTAATCCATAATTCATTCTAGCTGCCAGAGAAGGACATCAGACAATCTAAACAGGCCGATTTGTCCATTAAAGCTCTGAGAATTGTAGCAGAGGCCCATTTCATATTGTAAATGTGGTTGGTAGTCATTTATTGACAATTCCACGCATAGCCTAGCAGAGCAACTTTGTAAACAGATTCTATATATATCTAGAGACACAATGTAATCAGGTTGATGAGTGTTGGATGAGTGTTATTTTGCTGTAAGGTTCAACTTCTGGAGATTGTAACTGCTGTGATACCTGAAGCGTCTAGTCTTCATTTTCAGCTAATGCAAGCTTCTTTTGCTGTTAATTGCTCACTATCCACTTCTTCTTCTTGTTCCAGGCTGTGCTTGTCTTGCATTTATTCATGTGCTATTAATGTTAGCATTAGAGGGGCTAGCATCCCACCTCTATGTTAGGATTTAGCATGTATCATTGAATTTGTATGCAGGTTTCTGTTCTTTTAGTGCCAAAGAGCTGTCATCCTATATGTGTATAGAAAATAAATTTACAGACCTTTTAACTGGTTGTAGCCAGCCATAACAGGATCCTGTGCATCTGTTGGTGTGGTCAGTCTTCTCCATTATCACCTTATCCTCAAATTGTGAGTAATTTGTGGTCTAAAGCCTTGTAGTTTGGGGGTGTTCACCCATGTCTAGGGTCAAGCACAGTAGAAGTGGTTATCTAGCTTGAATATGCAACATTTCTTTCATTCATCCACCATTTTCCAACATTTTTGTTGAGTTTGTAATGTTCCCGAGCATCTCTGATATACAACCTAGGAGAGTTTCTTGGGGTGATAACATTTCTCACTATTCTCAACAAAGCAAATGTTTGGGTAAACAACACTCAAACTCGACATGAACTTTGGTATGGTAAGGCTCCTATCGTAAAATACTTCAAAATTTTTGGAAGCAAATGTTACATCAAAAGGACTGATGAAAAACTTGGCAAGTTTGAACCCAGAGCAGATGAATTCATTCTCCTTGGTTACTCTTCTCGAAGTAAAGGATATAAGTGTTATAATAAAAGCCTTGGAAAAATTATTGAAAGCATTGATGTTGTGATTGAAGAAGCATGCAAAATTCCAAAGCAGGTAAAAAGCGAAGATTGTGGAGAAGATGAGGATTATCCTTCCACATAAAATCAGATTAATTCTGAAGAAGAAACCAATGAAGCACCAGAAGAACAGATAAGGGCAGAAGAAAAGACTCCATCCAGGTATGTTTAGAAAAATCATCTAGTGACTCAAATTTTGGGACAGAAAGAGGTAGGTGTGCAGACAAGAAGAAATCTTACAGAAGCTTCAAGCTATCTAGCATTGTTTTCCTCCATTGAACCTCAAAATGTAAATGAAGCATGCAAAAATGAATGTTGGGTCAAGTCCATGAATGAAGAACTTGAGCAAATTGAAAAGAATAATACTTGGGAATTAGTTTCTAGACCTCATGATAAGAATATCATAGGAACCAAATGGATATTCAAAAACAAGCTGAATGAAAATGGTGAAGTTATTAGAAACAAGGCCAGAATTGTTTGTAAAGGATATGCTCAACAAGAAGGTATAGATTTTGAAGAAAATTTTGCACCTGTTGCTAGACTTCAAGCCATAAGAATGTTCCTTGCTCTTTCTAGTTTTCAGAAATTCAAAGTATACCAATGGATGTAAAATCTTTGTTTCTTAATGGGAACTTAGAAGAAGAAGTATATATTGAGAAACCAAACGGATTCATCCTTGGAAATGATCCAAAACTTGTATGCAGACTCAGAAAGGCTCTCTATGGTCTAAAACAAGCTCCAAGGGCCTAATATTACCATCTTGAAAAGTATCTCCATCAACAAGGTTTTTCAAAAGGATCACCTGATAGCAATCTATATACAAATATTGACAATACTAAATTGTTAATATGTGTTGTGTATGTTGATGATATCATTTTTTGTAGCAATGAAGAAGCCATGAGTCAAAACTTTGCTTTGTAATGCAGCAAGAATTTGAAATGTCCCTGCTTGGTGAGCTCACATATTTTCTCGGTCTACAAGTTCAACAAAAGAAAGATGGTATTTTTCTATCACAAACCAAGTATCTCAAGCATATCTTGAAAAAATATTGCATGGAATATTCTAAACTAGTATGTAGCCCTATGGTAACAGGATGTAGGCTTAGCTCAAATGATGGATCAACAGCAATTCATCAACCAACCTACAGATCCATGATTAGCAGTCTGCTTTATCTAACAGGTACCCGACCAGACATTATGCATGAAGTGGGAATAGCTGGAAGATTCCAAGCCAATCCAAAGGAATCACACCTTCAGGCAGTCAAAAGGATTTTCAAATATCTTCAAGGAACACAGAATTTTGGTTTATGGTATCCTAGAGATACAGATCTTACACTTCATGCATATACTGATGTAGATTGGGTAGGAAGCATTGATGACAGAAAAAGCACTAGTGGTGGTTCATTCTATATGGGTTCCAAATTAGTGTCTTGGTTCAGCAAGAAACAAAGTTCAATTGCATTATCTACAGCTAAAGCAGAATATGTGGCTGCTACATCTTGCTGCGCACAACTCCTTTGGATGATACAAACATTGCAAGACATTCAGATCACATGTACTCCACCCATCTCCATTCTATGTGATAGTACAAGTGCAATCAGTATTTCAAAGAATCTATTCATGCATTCCAAGACCAAGCACATACCCATCAAATATCATTTTCTATGTGAACAAGTGCTTGAACAAAAGTTCAAATTAGAGTATGTTCCCTCGAAAGAACAGGTTGCTGATATATTCACCAAACCACTACCTATAGAGACATTTGAATATCTCAGACAGAAGCTGGGAGTAGCTGATGCATCATCTTGCTGCTAAAACCTATCTGTTTCAAAGAAAAGTAGTTATACGCGAGTTTCATGAAGCGTATATGCGTACATATGCCTGTTTCTGTGGATATAGTTGCATATAGGTTGGTTTGAATCAAAACAGTGGGCCAAAATCAGGATGAGAGGAGTCTGATATGGGTCTAACAGTGATCATCTAGCACAGGTTCAAGGGGATCATATACTTCTAATAATGCATTTTTGGAATTATCTTAGAAGATCTTGGTACAAATTCAGGTGGAACAAGTTCACAGGGAGGTCATGGTTGTTGGTTTAGATGGTGATTGATAGATCCTGGTGATGATATTTGTTGATAACTATCATGGTCTTGTTTCAGATATTTGGTCTGTATGTCATGTATATCTTTTAATGTCAAGGTCATGAAATGACCTATTTTGTTTCCCCACTATGCATGGGATGGATGATGTAATGTTCTTGTTTTGACATGTATAATCATTTGGTATATCCCCACTTGGTTGGGAGATGGATGTATCTATGAGTCTTTGGTGATAGGAAGGTTATTTATGATGTATGTATAGAGTCATGTTCTTCTTTTAGAACATATTTTTGCAGACCTTGCTTATATTTAGGGGGAGCATGGACTCAAGCATGGAGCTCAATCAACACATTTCAGTGTATCAAACAATTCAACATCTACTCAAGGGGAGCATAACCCTTTGCCCTTGATGGCAAAGGGGGAGAGTGACTTGGGGTTCCCATCAAGTCCAAAGGGGGAGATTGTTGGCATTATGACACAGATTTGGCACTATGACACAGGTGTTGTCCTTGATGGCAACTCACTCAGATGACAGATCACAGTTTAGACTCATAAAATGAAGAAAGAGAGGTATATGCAGGTTCCTCATTGACCAAGCCACGTGTACATGTGGGTTCGCAGACCAAAAGGCGTGTATGGCATACACATGCACTTTCATGGAAGGAAAGGTGCGTACATGTTGAAAAACTTAGTTTTGGTCCATGGTATTTTGATCCATGGTATTGGTCCAAGTTATCTTGTCCGAAGTGTTGACCCCAGGTATTTGGTCCAAGGTATTGGTTCTAAGTGGTTTTGGTCCATGGTATTGAGTAAGGCCTAAGACTATAAAAGGAGGAGAAGATCATTAAGCAAAGGCACTATAGCATTGAATATCTAATGAAGAGAAAGATCTAGAATACATGTTATTGGGTTATGGTGCACAGCTGGATCTGAATCAAGGATGAACCTGAGCGCTTAATGAAGGATAAGTTCTATTGATGGGTCAAGATCTTAAGGCTTGAAGTGAAGTATCTTTGTGTGGTTTTGATCTCTTATCTAAATAGCTGGTGCATGTTGTAGACTGTAAATATGATGATCTGGGTATAACTGAAAACTGAAATTGTTGTAAAGATTAAATCATCATTTATAGATCTGTACACAGGTTCGCTTTAGAAAAGGTGCATATACACGCTAATTCTACATATCAAAACAACGTATACATCTTAAATTTTATTTTCAAATCTGTACACAGGTTCGTCTTCAGAAAATTTTGTATGCACTCAAATTTGACACATTGAAGTAGCGTATACCTCATAAAATATGCTTTAGCTATTTCTAGTTGTTGTTACAGTGTTCTAGATTCTAGTTACCATTTTCTAGTTATTGTATTATGGTTACAACATTTTGAAAAGTGATTGATTGATTCAGTTATGGTTGGTGCAAAGGAGATTGATTGATGCAGATGTATTCAATGTTTGAAAGATGTTATTAATGGATCCAGTCTAAAAGTTTATGAAACATGGTCCCTAGAAGAATAGAGAAGGTTGTAGCCTTCTGTAGGCCAGCACCTACGTACTAGTAAACATATCAACTAGTACAAGAGCTAGGGGGTTGTAGCTCCCTTCCAGGAGAAGCTGGAGAACTAGAGAAGGTTGTAGCCTTCTGTAGGTAGAACACTGCATACTAGTATAAGACTGAACCAGTATAAAATTTGTAAAAAGAAGTTTCTTATTAAAAGGAAGATAAAGACGATTGCACTAGGTGGTTTTCACCCACATTGGGTTTCCACCTTATATCTTGTGTTCATGTGTGCGTGATTGTCTATTCTGTTTACTGCACCTGGTTACTATTTATATGGTTCTGATGCACTCATCAAGGATCAACATATGATAAATTAACTGAATCATAAGTTTGCAGGATATATGCTAGTTTCCTTAAATACAGTTGCGTATACACGAAAGTTCCATTAACTGAAGTAGCGTATATGAATCTGATTATGGAAATGAAATATTATTGGCTTGTTAATACTGATTCACCCCCCCCAGTATTATTTCCAACAGAAGTCATCAGTTCGAGCCTGATTATCCCTAAACCTAATGTAAGCCCTTCCATATTTTTTGGTCAAAGGTATAGTAGTACTTACATTATCGATCCTCATATATCGCTTCAATCATAAAAGTAGTATGATTGATAGAAAATATTTATATTCGATGAAACTCTTTCCTATCCATAACTTTATGGAACTTGGAAATGAAACACCGGATGAATATTTAAAGCCTTTCACTCAAAATTGGTTGATATTTTTGCATCTTTTACTGTCTTTCCAATTGATAAGATATTACAATCAGAATTTTGATCCCATTAGTTTCAATTCAGGATATGGCAAGAACATGAACAAGAAGGAAGAGATGAACTCAAAGAATCAAGGACTGAGTGAAACTCATTCGGAAAATGATGAGAAAGATATCAAACAACATAAAATTGATTCAAATGTTAATGCCCGAACTTAGATCTTATTTAGACTTATATTATATTCACAGATCACTCCCTTTGCTAGACATGTTCCATAACATTGACGTTCTAGTGTAAATAAGCTAGTATGGTCCCTACGAAGCTGCCATGGTGAAATTGGTAGACATGCTACACTTAGGAAGCAGTGCAAGAGCATATCGGTTCAAATCCAAGTGGCGGTATTTTTCCAGGAAGATCTCATCAATCAATTCTTCCTATGTAACAATATATGTTCAATCAGTCTTCATATGTGATGGATCAATCCTATCTTTCCATCATAGATCTCATTTAGGAATAAAAGGAATAAATGAGTTTATTATGATATTCATAAATTTAGAACATATATTGGCTCACATCTTGTTTTGTCTCATTTTGGTTGTCACTCTCATTTATTGGGGAACCTTAGTTTATCGAATTGAAGGACTAAGTAGTTCAGGAGGAAAGGGCATGATAGTTACTTTTATTTGTACAATGGGATTATTAATTACTCATTGGCTTTATTCAGGACATTTACCATTGAGTAATTTGTATGAATCATTCATGTTCCTTTCCTTGAGTTCATCTGTGTTACATATAATTCTAGAAGTATGGAGTCGAGATGATTGGTGGTTAGGTGCAATAACCATGCCAAGTGCTATGTTAACTCATGGTTTTGCTACTTTAGGTCTTCTAGAGGAAATGCAACAATGCAGAATGTTAGTACCCGCGCTACAATCTCATTGGTCAATGATGCATTTAAGTATGATATTGTTGAGCTATGCAACCCTTTTATGTGGATCCCTAGCATCCATAGCTCTTCTAATGATTATTTGTGGAGTAAATAGACATGTTATTTTTGGTGTGATGGACAATTTATTTTCTCGATCCATTCTTCTTGATGAAAATTTTTATTCACATGAAAAGAAAAATGGTGATTTGCAATGCACTACTTATTTTTCATCAACGAATTATCGTAAATGTCAATTGAATAAATAATTAGATCATTGGATTTATCGTGCATTGGTCTCAGTTTTTCTCTTTCAACCATAGGTACTCTTTTTGGAGCAATGTGGGCCAATGAAGCATGGGGATCTTATTGGAGCTAGGATCCAAAAGAGACTTGGGCATATACAAAGTGACTACACAAAAATGATTTAAGCATTGTACTTTTTAAGATACAACCCATTTATAGGTTGCCACAATATAATTCCATCAAAATCAATAATATCCTTTCGCAATGACATGTTTCACTATGTACAAGCCTAGACACATTGGCTCATACTTGGCTCAAACTTCCTAGACCCTAACTTATCATATTCTTGATCATATAACAAGACCACGCCACATTCTGAGTAGGCATGAGGCTTAACATCCTTGTCATATTATGCCTTAACGCGTTTCTTTTAGGCCTCACTTACCATCATGGCATCGTGCCAAGTTTCATCTAATCGTGCTAAATGAAAGAGAGGATATTATTCTATAGAAGTTGTGGGGAGGAGTTCAACAACAACTTTGGAAGATGGAATCTAGACCATACACCAATTGGAAAGGTGTGAATCCAGTAATAGTTCGGACAGAGGTTTGTTATGCCCACAAATCTACATAAATGATGAGGTGCCAATATATTTTATGGATCCCTATCATGTGTCATAGCCAAGTTTTCCAAAACTTTTTTGATAGATTATACCTACCCATTTTCTTATGGGTAACAGGGAGCTGAAATTTCATGGTGAATTCCCAACTTGGTAGTAAGTTCAAACATCATTTGATTTTGGAAATTCTTTGCATGGCTTGTAATGATAGCATGTGGTACACCAAACCTTGCAATGACATGATTAAAGAGGAACAAAGAAACTATTTCGTCGGTGTTGTTATATCTTGGCATCACCTTGGCCCACTTCGTAAAATAATCTACCACCATAATGATATTGCCATGCCCCCTGACTGAGTGAGAGATACATGTCATAAAGTCAATTTCCCATTTTGCGAAGGGTCCAATAGCAATAAAATGATGTAAGGGAGCATGAGAAACATTGGTTTTACGATCATAGATCTGACAAGAATGAAACTTTTGGAACGCGACAATGAAATCGCGAAACGTGGTAAGCCAAAAGTAATGAGAACAAAAAATATAATATGTGGTGGCATAACCAAATATAATCACAAGCCCCAATGTTGCAGTCTTTTCATGCTTCATTTTAATCTCATTGAGAATCTCAAGTATACCTATGCACAAATTCATAGACATCCCTCATGTTGTAGCTTTCTAATTGGGTTAAAAAATGGCAAAATAAATAAATAATGCCACTTGTATAACATGGATCCCATTCATCTAAGAAGAAAGACCTAAGTAATAAATCCTAACCTAAGTTAATTGTCTCATTTCATGCTTCATTTCACTCTCATTGAGAATCTCAAGTATACCTATGCACAAATTCCTTTGGTGATGCCATTCTTCCCTAATTATCAGAGTCTCACATCTTACATCACTTGGCACATTATTATTTCTAAAAGTTCATATCTATTCAGTAGCCTAGTTCTATTTCATCATTCATGTGTATGTGTAAGCCCAAGGCATATGCTCAACCAGTTGTTGCCAGAATTGATCATTTGGTTACTTCCCTGCCAACAAGTGTTCGCATAGAATTCCCTTCAGTAAGGTGGACTAGTCTATGCCAATGACTTTACTAAGGATACCATGTGTAAAGGTGGGGAAGCATCCCTTGGATTTCCCCATGAGATTTTCCTTGGGAATAAAGATACATAGATATATGACATACCATGTTAATTGGGTTCATCTCGGGTGGTTGGGAGGAATGATTATTATCTTCCCCACCACCAATTCAATTCCTACAATTGACATCTCTCTCTCTCTCTCTCTCTCTCTCTCTATATATATATATATATATATATAGATAGATAGATATAAAATGTCAATTGGGTTTATCTTGGGTGGTTCAGATGAATGACTGTGATCCAGGTGGATATTGGTGGCCACCTGCCAAATCCACTTGGACCCCCACCATTGTTTCTTTCAGCTTTTCAGTTTCCTTAATTATAGCCTAGTTTACTATTTTTAGTATTTTTTTGGGTCCTAAACTTCCGGAGCTGTTTTGAGGTTCTAAACGACGTTTTTTGGGAAATCTGGGGGAAACATGGGTCCATGGACCGATGTTTCCCTTCCCAAAGTTGTAGTGCTCGGATAGATCTTTCTAACGAGCTATTATACGCATCAAACGAAGATCGTATGCCAAAGTTACGACCCCGGGAAATTGATGTACCAATTTACCCAAACGGGGCCCACAATTTGGTGTTTCATCTTCTAGGGTTAGGTTTTGGGATGTGAAGCGTTTTACATTGTTTCTCAACAATAAATAGGCCTTCTAGCCTCATTGTAACAGAGTTAAGAGGCATGTAGCCACCACATCTCTTCTCAAAGATAAGCTACCATCGCCCTAGCTGGTTTATTTCCATTTTTGTCTGTAAGCATATTTCAGTATTTACATTAATGAAATGAAGTATTACTTCCACTGCATCTCTGTGTTTATGATCATCTCATCTCTATATTTATGGTTATCTCTATAATTTGTTGCATTTCTGTTTAAATCTAGATCAGTGGTATCAGAGCAGTCTGCTTTTTCTCTGTTTTTCTTTGCATGTCCCCAATGAGGTCGGGATATAAGGAGTTAGGGCTTAAACTGGTTGAACCTTTTCAAGACCAGCCTCGCAAAACCTGATGGACTCCCATGGCAGATGAAAAGAAAGATGAGGGAGCAGGAGATCCTATCAAACTCTTGCTCGAAGAAGCCCTCGAGCGACAAAGGAACGCGATGATGGATAGCTTTGCCCAAATTCTTCAGCGGCTATCCAGAGGTGATGCATCAGCTTCCAACAGTTACTCTGGAAATGCCACACCATTTAAGGTACAAGTTATTTTTAAAATCCCCATCTTCAAGGGTCAAATAGATGCAGATGTCGTAGATAAATGGTTAAATCTACTAGATGGGTATTTTTTTATTCATGAATTTTCGAGTTGGGAAAAGATTGTTTTCGCTCTTCTCAAAGCAGCCCCCCACGTCAAGGACTGGTGGGAAACCTACTGCGAGCAGAAGGATGAAAGTACAGGCTCACTATTTTCAGCCACACCCACTTGGGATTCATTCCGGGATGCCATCAAGGAGCAGTACCACCCTGTCAAAAGCTATGAGGACAAATACATCAAATGGACCACACTACGGTAGGGGCGGGACCAAGATGTTCCAGAGTTCACAAAAATTTTTCATACCCTTCGCACATAGTTGGGTATCAAAGATTATGAGATGCATCTAGTACTCAAATACCATGGTTTCCTACACAAATACTTCCAGGAAGAGATGGAGTTCTTGACATCTCCTTGCTCGGCACAGCATACCGATACACTATCAAAATTGAGCAAAAGTTCAAACAAAAGAAGTGAGACTTTGGATCTACAAATCTGAATCCCAAAGGACAAAGCCAAGGTGGGGTGACCCAAGACAACCTGTCAAAGCCATAAGAAAAGAACAACACCACGAAGTTGAAGAAGGACACAGGAAAGTGGTGTGAGTTCCACAAGAGTCCCACTCATAACACAAGTGAGTGTCAGACCAAGCAGTCGTTGGTGGCTAAGTTGAAGGCTTTCGAATCAGATGCATGTTCTGACCCTGAGCCAAAACCCGACAAGAGGAATGGAAAAGGGAAGCAGATCATTGATGCGGAGCCTAGTGCTACTGTTGCCACCACCAAGATCCAGAAGAATGAACCCAAAGATCCAGAGGAGGGGGGACGTATTTTCCACTCACAGATGTTGGTGAAGGGTTCGCCGCTGCAATTCATTATCGACAATGGCAGCCAAAAGAACCTTATTTCAGTAGAGGTCATGAAGCGATTGGGTCTACCGACTACACCACACCCGCAGCCATATAGTATCGGGTGGCTTCATGAAGGACGAGATCTCAAAGTTCGCTAGTAGTGCCACCTTCCCTACAGCATCAAGCCCTTAAGAGACGAGGTATTGTGTGATGTTACACCTCTGGATGTTTGTGATGTGCTATTAGGCCAGCCATACTTGTGTAGGCGACATGCTATGTATGAGTCAAGGCCTTGCACTGTCATCATTTCTTTGGGTGATTCGTTATACAAGATACCGGAGGTAACCCCACATGCCACCACCTCTTTGATCACTGCTAAGAAAGGCAGCAAGCTCATCTCCCAGACTAGGAAATTCATCTGTCTAGTTCACTCCCAAAGTAAGGGGAAGATCGTTGCCACATCCATGACCCCTGCAAAGGGTTCCTCCACGCAGTAGTAGCAGCAAAGGAATATGGTCATGACAAAACACAGGAACAACTTCTCCTCACCCAGAGGGGTACCACACAAGCTTCAGGTGGGCAACAAAGTCCAGTTGCATCTCTAGAAAGAACGCCTTACAAGAGCCCATCAAAAGCTCCAACCACACTGACATGGTCCTTACACCATTACTAAGGTTGTGGGAAATAATTCTTTGGAGCACAACATTCCTCCATTCCTTTGCTTGCACCAAGTATTCAATGTGTACTACCCTCAACCATGCTTCCCACCATTACTGGACACATCAGAGATTGCAGAACAAGTTCAACAGATGGAGGAACTCAATGCAATGGGGACCATTGCTTCCTAAAGGGGGGAGGAATGATCCAGGTGGATATTGGTGGCCACCATCCAAATCCACTTGGACCCCCACCATTGTTTCTTTCAGCGTTTAAGTTTCCTTAATTGTAGCCCAGTTTACTATTTTAACCAGTTTTTTGGGTCCTGAACTTCTAGAGCCATTTTGAGGCCCTAAACGACATTTTTTGGGAAATTTGGGGGCAACATGGGTCCATGAACTAATGTTTCTCTTCCAAAAGTTGTAGTGCTTGGATAGATCTTTCTAACAAGCTATTATATGCGTCAAACAGAGATTGTATGCCCACAATTTGGTGTTTCATCTTCTAGGGTTAGGTTTTGGGATGTGAAGGGTTTTACATTGTTACTCAACAATAAATAGGCCTTCTAGCCTCATTGTAACAGAGTTCAGAGGCATGTAGTTGCCACATCTCTTCTCAGAGATAAGCTACCATCACCCTAGCTGGTTTATTTCCATTTATGTCTATAAGCATATTTCAGTATTTACATTAATGAAATTAAGTATTATTTCTGCTGCATCACTGTGTTTATGGTTATCTCGTCTCTGTATTTATGGTTATCTCTATAATTTGTTGCATTCCTATTTAAATCTGAATCAGTGGTATCATAGCGGTCTGTTTTTTCTCTGTTTTTCTTTGCATGTCCCCAACAAGGTTGGGATATAACGAGTTAGGGCTTGAACTGGTTGAACCTTTTCAAGACCAGCCTCAAAAAACCTGACGGCCTCCCGTGGCGGATGAAAAGAAAGATGAGGGAGTAGGAGATCATGTCAAAATCTTGCTCGAAGAAGCCCTCGAGCGACAAAGGAACGCGATGATGGAAAACTTTGCCCAGATTCTTCAGCGCCTACCTAGAGGTGACGCATCGGCTTCCAACAGCTACTCTAGAAATGCCACACCATTTAAGGTACAAGTTAATTTTAAAATCCCCATCTTCAAGGGTGAAATAGATGCAGATGCCATAGATAAATGGTTAAATCCACTAGATGGGTATTTTTCTGTTCATGAATTTTCGAGTTGGGAAAAGATTGTTTTAGCTCTTCTCAATGCAGCCCCCCACGTCAAGGATTGGTGGGAAACCTACTGTGAGAAGAAGGATGAAAGTACAGGTTCACTACTTTCAGCCACACCCACTTGGGATTCATTTCGGCATGTCGTGAAGGAGTAGTACTACGCTGTCAAAAGTTATGAGGACATATACATCAAATGGACAACACTACGGCAGGGGCGGGACCAAGATGTGCCGGAGTTCACAAACATTTTTCATACCCTTCGCACACAGTTGGGTATCAAAGATTCTAAGTTCCATCTAGTACTCAAATATTGCGACTACATACACAGATACATCTAGGAAGAGATGGAGTTCCTGAACATCTCCTCACTCGGTGCGGCGTACCGATACACTGTCGAAATCGAGCAAAAGTTCAAACACAAGAAGCGAGACTTTGGATCTACAAATCTGAAGCCCAAAGGACAAAGCCAAGGTGGGGTGACCCAAGACAACCCATCAAAGCTGCAAGAAAAGAACAACACCACGAAGCTGAAGGACACAAGAATGTGTTGTGAGTTCCACAAGAGTCCCACTCATAACACAAGTGAGTGTCGGACCAAGCAATCGCTGGTGGCCGAGTTGAATGCTTCTAAATCAGATGCATGTTCTGACCCTAAGTGAAAACACAACAAGGGGAATGGCAAAGGGAAGCAGATCATTGATGCGGAGCCCAATGCTACCGTTGCCACTGCCAAGATCCAGAAGAATGAACCGGAAGATGCAGAGGAGGGGGAATGCCTTTTCCACTCAAAGATGTGGGTGAATGGTTCACCATAGCAATTCTTTGTCAACAGTGGTAGCCAAAAGAACCTTATTTCAGTAGATGTTGTGAAGTGGTTGGATCCACCAACTACACCACACCCGTAGCTGTACAGTATCGGGTGGCTTCATGAAGGACGAGATCTCAAAGTTCACCAGCAGTGTCGCCTTCCCTACAGCATCAAGCCCTTCACAGATAAGGTAATGTCTGATGTTACACCTCTAGATGTTTGTGATGTGCTATTAGGCCAGCCATACTTGTGGAGGCAACATGTTGTGTATGAGTCAAGGCCTCGCGCTGTCATAATTTCTTTGGGTGATTCATTATACAAGATACCGGAGGTAGCCCCACATACCACCACTTCTTTGATCATTACTAAGAAAGGCAGGAAGCTCATCTCCCAGAATAGGAAATTCATCTATCTAGTTCGCTGCCAAAGTAATGGGAAGATCGTTGCCACATCCATGACCCCCGCAAAGGGTTTCTCCATGCAGCAGCAACAACAAAGGAATATGGTCATGATAGAACACAAGAACAACTTCTCCTCACCCAGAGGTGTTGTGGGGAAAAATGCCTATGCAGGACGATCCTATCCACCTAAGGCGTGATAGTGCCTTAGCAACAAACGAATGCAGCTACTTCAGTTTCTTTCCTTTATGAAAATGAAAGAGAGGAGATTGGTAGACTTACCATTATCTTTCGGTTGTCCCTCGATCTAGATCCTCTCCGCTTTGTGTGTCCACAGCTACTTGCCTCCTCGCTTTTGCACCCACAAGATCACAAGAGAACAGCTACCTGTGACAAGAGAGCAGCTACATGAAACAAGAGAAGGACACAATAAAAAGGCAAATATACATATTCATAAATGATTCAAGATTAGAAGTAAATCAAATACACTAATGCAAATCATACAATAAACACCAGCATATAGGAAAGAACCAAGAAGCTTTATTGATTGATAAACAGGGTTCAGGAAGAGATACAACCCATAGGGTTCCAACCCAGCATCTCCTTCCCAGCAGCAAGGAATTCTTTCTTCAGCCCCTTTCAAAAGCATAAACACCCAATGATCCAACCACAATCCAACAACAATTCTTTGCAATACAATCCAGCCTCCTTCGACCTCATGAGAGAGCTCTATATATAGGAGTTTTGGAGAAAGGATGAGTCAGCTTGTGGCTTGCATGAAGCTGACTAGTGTCCTCTCCCACTTCAGTTCTTGAGTCCACTTGGAAATTCTTACTTCCACTTGGAGATTTGGAACCTCTTACTCATCACCAGTCGAATTCCCTGATCCAAGTGTCATTTTGGAAGCTTCCTGGGCATTGACACCTTGAGGAATGAGTCTGCCACTTGTCCAAGTATGCTCAGCGCAGGTGGCCTTCTTTGCAGTTGACATTTAGCACAGGTACAGAGTGGAGCACTTGACATTCAGCGCAGATGCTTAGTGGAGCAGTTGACATGATCCAGAAATTGCTTGTTTTTGAGTGTTTTCAGGTGGAGAACTTTTATAAACTGCTGTGGTTTGCTGGCCTTGTTCCTCTAGGGGTAGGAACAACATGTTTAGGGACTTTGGATCCCTTAATTATTGACATTTCATGCTCAGTGATGCAAGGCACAAAAATGTCTATAACAGTTGCCCCCTAAAGTATGAGGCCGTTTATCGGGTGAAATGCTTTATCCAGGGGAGTCCGAAGTTCATCCATCTGCTAGGAGGAGACCTGTAATAAGATAAAATACAATACATTATGATTCATTCTGCTTTCATGATCTAGCTGAGGCGGGCATTCCCATGCTCAGCTTTATAAATACATTTTGGTACATAGAACAGACGATTGTCTGATGGTAGACTGATAGTTCTGGCGAAACTATGATCCTTTGAGGAGGATGATCATCTGCTGTAATGATGTACATAACAAATGTCTTTATTTTCCTGAATATATTATCGTAGCCTGGATGGATGAAACTAGATCCGGGGTCTTCAAACTCGTTTGATCTTCACTCTAAGTAGAAGTCGATCCATGTGAGAATTGCGCTGAAGTCGAACATGGAAAGACATCGCTTGATTACCGGTCAATGATGTAAACCGTTAACAAGCGCGAGAGGAATCACCGATAATGATAATGACCCTCAAGGTACTGCAGTACAATTCACGTGGTGTGAATAAAGGACTTGGCGTCGAACACCACGCGAAATCTTCTGGTCGAAGGTCATTGATGTATACCTGTCGCCGGAAGTGAGAAACTTGCCATTGAGGCATGCAAGCTTCAAAGTGCTGAAGGGGTTGTTCCCAGATCAACTTCTTGGATAATGAGCTGCTGTCGACAAGAAGCGATCCGTCAAAGGAGGGCCTTAATGAATCCCACATCAGTGACACGGAATGGAGCTAATGATTTTAGCGGAGGTGAAAACAATCTGTGATATATGATTCAGGGTGGCGGTCATGAATGGATGAAGGATAATGTATGGCAGTGGATGGGACCTGGTTGACTCTTTCTGAATGACTTCTCTTGAACATATGGTGACACTGATGCGATGGATCGGTAGCATTACCTCAAATATGGATGGTGTGGCAAAGACCATGGTGATGTGACTAGTGAATGAAACAACCCAACCCGATGTGATACGGAAGAAAAGTGTCATGTTCAAGAGCGACCTGCTACCATCAAAGACTTCTCGATTTTTCCCAATTTTTTCCCAGTCATTGCTGACCAGTACCTCTTTATTTTTGTCAAGCTTGAGGAGGATAACATATGCTTGTTCTATAACCTGCCCTTCGGGCAAGCCCATCGCTATGTTTTAACGAGCCTAGCGATAGGGAAACTCGTTCTCGTCTAAAGACAAGTTTGTCGCTATTTAATAATTTTAACGAGTCTAACGACAAGGAAAACTCGGCCCTTTTCATTTTTAGAGAGTCTGAAAAGGTACATAAAGTTAACTCCAAAATTCCTTTTTCGTCATCTAATCCCTTAAGTCCGAAAAAGTATAAAACAATACAGAAGGGATGAGTTTTCGGTACTTTTAACGAGCCGAACAAAACAAGCGCTCGGTCTTTCTGTGCAATAATCCCTCAGGTCCAAAAAGATTAAAATCTAGAGGAGGGATAGCTCTTCCTGTCTTTTAACGAGCTGGAAGGCCAAAACTCGGCAATCTTTTCATATTTTACGAGTCAATTGAAAAGAGCTTAAAGAAGACTCGTCTTTTGAGGAACGAGTGATGAACAGGGATAGCAGCTGATTCCAGGTACAGGTTGGAATTTTCCAATCACGGCAGTGTCACAAGGATGGCTAGGTGAAATCACTCTTCGCAGCTGTTCCTCAAAATGGGTAAACAATCATATGGAGGTAAACGATCGGCCAAATGAACAGTGGAGGTGAAGGTGCACAAAACACGACCAAGGTCTTTTTATGGTTGATCAGGTTACATTCTTAATGGTTATTTACCAGGAAGTTCATTTTTTAACGAGCTTAAACTTGCTCAAAGCTTATGTTTATTTTTTAACGAGCATGAACTATGCTGCTAAAATTGCTCGAAAGCTTATGTTTATTTTTTAACGAGCATGAACTATGCTGCTAAAACTGCTCGAAAGCTTATGTTTATTTTTTAACGAGCATGAACTATGCTGCTAAAACTGCTCGAAATACCAGTCATATGATAAGATTGTCTCATTGTGAGATCCCTATTTTTTATGGAGCTTCATCTCACTACGCTCTGCTCCGTACCCTTCCTTTATGCAAGTTCAGAAACGGCTAACCCCAAAAAATAGATAAATAACCGGTTCCGACACAGCTAACCCAAAAAACAGGTAAATAGCCGCTCTTTTCTTGCACTCCAAAAGGGTTTGCATGCCCCCAGGTATAAAATATGATTTCAAGGTTGCCCCTCCTCCTTCTCACTTCTGTTTTTCTTTGGGTGTTCACAGCTACTTGTCATTGCAAGAGAAGAACACAACTCAAAGACAAAACATTGGTGTTATTGAGGGAGGCTTACCTCTTTCTGGTTACCCGAAGATTGTCTCGTTAGACAAAACACTTCCTTGGCCTACCTTTTTCAGGTTACCTAAAGATTGTTTCGTTAAACAAAACTCTTCTTCGGCAATGCCTACCGAAATAGACAAAGATGGGAGACGGGCCCCGTCTCTCCCAAGTACCTTGACAAAAGAATCCTATTCTAGAACAACCCTCTTTCCTTCATGGACGGGGTACGGACTAGTCATATTCTTTCGTGGAAATCCTACCTTATACCCAAAGTTCTCCGCCGAAGCAGACCAGGACGCATGCCCCCTGGGTTCCAGTCATGTCCTCCCGAATTACTCGCACTCATCAGGAGGACGGACCGTGGGTTGAGACACTTCTTGCATGAATAGACCATTTAGGGATGGTAAGCGACTATTTGCGATGTGTGATCCGGGAAACGAAAGTTGGTCCACGAGCTTGACCATTCTTCCTCCATGTGGAAAACACATTACTCTAAAGAGTGAGGAGACTATTGCTCCTATGCAATATATATAGTCTCATCCAAGGAGTAGGTTATAATCCAAGGGTCCTTGAACGACCATCATGTTCATTTGAACGGTCTTCCCCTTCAGTGTTATTGGCACATTGGGGAGGATTCCTAAAGGGCGACTGGTTCCTTTATCAAAGCCTGATAGATTTCTCATCTCAGGCAAAAGCGCAGGCGAACCAAGCGCTTTCCAAGCAATAGAGGAAAGGATACTCACAGATGCCCCCTCATCAATGATAGTGCCAGCCATTACCATTCTGTATATTTGACAAATAATTCTGAATGGTACACTGGCTGGCAACCGGGGTCTGCCTAGTTGGTTCCAATCAAAGGACACAACCAGGTTGCTTGGTGGTGGGACCGAGTAAACGGCCGGATAGCGCTCTGATGAACTTCCTTCCTGCGATAAAGGAATGGTGACATTGCCCCCTTGATCATCAGAGTCAGTGCTGATGAAGAGAATCTGGACGGTGTCGTCTTGAGTCTCCTCTGTGATGGTGTCATTCGAAGATAGAGCCTCTGAAGGCAAAACCGGGTTAACTGCCGTATCAACCTTTTGACTTTCACAGGCATGGATCCAGACAGTTCATCTTCAATGACAGGTGCTTCGACTGACCACCTGGGCGGGTCAACTGGATTCTCAACTAGCGAGGGACATGGCAAGAGTTTTTGATATCCAGGAGGAAGATTTGCTCGTAATATCGGGCGATCTTCCAGAACTCTTTTTGCCTCGTCTAAGAAGGGACAACCGTGGATGGCGTGATCGCTTTCACACAGTCTGCAGGAAAATTTAGCTTTCCCGCTCTGTCCTGGAGCTTCACTCCCACTAGTTGACGGTGAACAATCGACATGGCTATCAGAGGTCGATGCTACCGAATTGTGCAGACGGGGGGACCAGTCTCTTAGTATCCGAGGGATACATGGACAATCTCTATGGAAGTGGTCTCCCCTGCATATGACGCATGGTGATTTAGGCCTTACGAGTGTGGTGTGTGGATTTTTGTTAGATGACGATTGTTTGCCCCCAGTCGCCTTAGGCTCCTTCTGCTTCTTTTCTTTCTTCTTCTTCTCCTTTTTCTCCTTAGGAACTCGGTTCTTTGACCGACCAGTTCCGTCAAGCGAAGAGGAAGGAGGAGAGGAAGATGAAGTAGAAGGCTGGGAGGCAACTCTTGTCTGATCTAACTGTTGACTCGACTGCTCAGGAATGGTGGCATTATGAACGACATTGGTTGAAAAGAGCCAAACAGGTAGGCCAATTGTCAATCTTGGAAGCGACAATGTGGCCATGTGGGGCGCACCAACATCTCCCCAAGAGGAGAAAGGGCTAGGATTCCCACCAAGGGGAACTCCTTGGTTGGTGTGCTCCATCTTTTCAACCTAAAGATCAACGCGGGAATAAGGGTGATTGTTCCATTTAAAATAAATTGTTAACGACGCTTTTAGACACAACTTGCTTTTTCAGTTTTAAAGAGTCGAGAAAAAGCTAAAGATGACTCTGGTCTCCTTCGATGTTTTAACGAGCCCGAAGTGACAAATGCTCGGTTGGACTTTTTCTGTTATAGAGTCTGAAAAAGGCCAAAAGAAACTGCTCTGGAGATCTAGGCAGAGGGTGTGCCAAACTTTTCGCAAAACCACAGAATACATTTTACGGTACAGGTGGTCGATCTTCGTGAATGCTGTGTTCACTGCATTGCGATCAGTAGGGCGGCCGACACGGCTTCCTAAGGATAAAGGATATATGCCTATAGGGGTCTCCCAATATATACGCGACGGTACGTGGGAGCACAAGTCCGTATTAGTGCAATCGTCCCTCAGGAGGAATCACCCACCTTCTTAGAGATCGACAGTCACTACGTTTAACGACGCCGGAACACGTCTCTACCTAGACCTCTACTGTGAGCGTTATGTTGCAAAGCGTTGTTAGGTTCATTCAATATATTTTAAGTTGATCTTTTTATAGTTTGTCTTTTAGGATCACCACGAGATGTATTGGTACAAATTCCTAAATGCAGTCTAAGATGATAAGCAAGCTTTATAATCTTTCAACTTTGAAAATCCTAGCTACTAAGGGAAAAGAGAGCGACTATCTTTTCTCAAAGAGCAATCAGCACACTCTAATGCACTCTTCCTAAATCCAACATGCAATCTTATCAAAATGCAAAATGCACAATGCAGGTGTTTGTTTTCACTTTCTTAGTATAAATGCCTACAAAGAAAGCTTTTTGCACAACTTCGAATTTGCTTTTAAATGACTGAAAATAAACAAGTTTACTTTTTCCCAAATCAGCAAGGGTAGAAGAGATTACAATCACTTTGCGATTTTTCGAAAGAAATACTTGTTTCGACACTTAAAAATGACAAATTCAAACCAATAAGCAAAAGCAAACGATAGATCAAACTGCAAACAGCCAATGAACTCTCTTCTAAGATCACAATCAATCACTCAATCAGATCTGAATCAAGGCTACAGGATGACTATTTCGCTCATGCAAAGGAAAACTGTAAATGACGCCACAAACACATAAAAACACTTACAGTCTTTTTGTACAAAAATGAGGCTGAATACAAGCAAAGAAAAGGGATTACAGATGTGGTACCTATGCTGGTTAAAGGCTGCAAAAACAGAGATCAAAACAGGGCAAAAGACAACAAGGAACCCCAGCTGCACAAGGCCACACTGGTTCAGCGCAGGTAGAACACTGTCAGTTTGACATTCAACGCAGGTAGCCTTCACGGGACCTGCGTTGAAATGCAGACTGCCTTCACAGTGCCTGCGCTGAAAGGAGAAACTCTCGTTTCTCTTGGTTTCCGGGTCATAAAATGCTCAAAAATCAACTGTTTCAGGCCAAATCAGAAACACAAGCAAGGTATAAACAGAGGGATACTTTGAAAGGGTACTAAAGACTATCACAAAGGATCATCAAGTCATTTATGAGTCCATTGTTAAGATCATAGACAAAAACCCAGTAAAGGATCAAAGCAGCAACATTCTACTTTGCAAAGCAGTTCGATTGTTGCCGTTGAGTCTATGAAGTAAACAATGATGCAAGCTCAAACAAAATGACTAAAACAAAGTTCTTCCCCAGCGGAGTCGCCAATTTGTTGTGGGGAAAAATGCCTATGCAGGACGATCCTATCCACCTAAGGCGTGATAGTGCCTTAGCAACAAACGAATGCAGCTACTTCAGTTTCTTTCCTTTATGAAAATGAAAGAGAGGAGATTGGTAGACTTACCGTTATCTTTCGGTTGTCCCTCGATCTAGATCCTCTCCGCTTTGTGTGTCCACAGCTACTTGCCTCCTCGCTTTTGCACCCACAAGATCACAAGAGAACAGCTACCTGTGACAAGAGAGCAGCTACATGCAACAAGAGAAGGACACAATACAAAGGCAAATATACATATTCATAAATGATTCAGGATTAGAAGTAAATCAAATACACTAATGCAAATCATACAATAAACACCAGCATATAGGAAAGAACCAAGAAGCTTTATTGATTGATAAACAGGGTTCAGGAAGAGATACAACCCATAGGGTTCCAACCCAGCATCTCCTTCCCAGCAGCAAGGAATTCCTTCTTCAGCCCCTTTCAAAAGCATAAACACCCAATGATCCAACCACAATCCAACAGCAATTCTTTGCAATACAATCCAGCCTCCTTCGACCTCATGAGAGAGCTCTATATATAGGAGTTTTGGAGAAAGGATGAGTCAGCTTGTGGCTTGCATGAAGCTGACTAGTGTCCTCTCCCACTTCAGTTCTTGAGTCCACTTGGAGATTCTTACTTCCACTTGGAGATTTGGAACCTCTTACTCATCACCAGTCGAATTCCCTGATCCAAGTGTCATTTTGGAAGCTTCCTGGGCATTGACACCTTGAGGAATGAGTCTGCCACTTGTCCAAGTACGCTCAGTGCAGGTGGCCTTCTTTGCAGTTGACATTCAGCGCAGGTACAGAGTGGAGCACTTGACATTCAGCGCAGATGCTCAGTGGAGCAGTTGACATGATCCAGAAATTGCTTGTTTTTGAGTGTTTTCAGGTGGAGAACTTTTATAGACTGTTGTGGTTTGCTGGCCTTGTTCCTCTAGGGGTAGGAACAACATGTTTAGGGACTTTGGATCCCTTAATTATTGACATTTCATGCTCAGTGATGCAAGGCACAAAAATGTCTATAACAAGAGGGGTACCACACAAGCTTCAGGTGGGCAAAAAAGTCTGGTTGCATCTGTAGAAAGAACGCCATACAAGAGCCCCTCAAAAGCTCCGACCATGTCGACATGGTCCTTACACCAATACTAAGGTGGTGGGAAATAATGCTTTGGAGCACAACATTCCTCCATTCCTTTGCCTGCACCAAGTATTCAATGTGTACTTCCCTCGACCATGCTTCCCACCATTACTGGACACATCAAAGATTGTAGAACAAGTTCAGCAGATGGAGGAGCTCAATGCAATAGGGACCATTGCTTCCTAAGGGAGGAGGAATGATCCAGGTTGGTGGCCACCTGCCAAATCCACTTGGACCCCCACCACTGTTTCTTTCAGCTTTTCAGTTTCCTTAATTGTAGCCCAGTTTACTATTTTAGCAGTCTCTTGGGTCCTGAACTTCCAGAGCCGTTTTGAGGCCCTAAACAACATCATGTGGGAAATCTGTGGGCAACATGGGTCCATGGACTGATGTTGCCCTTCCCAAAATTGTAGTTCTTGGATAGATATTTCTAACAAGCTATTATACACATCAAATGGAGATCGTATGCCAAGGTTACAACCCCGGGAAATTGATGTACCAATTTACCCAAACGGGGCCCACAGTTTGGCATTTCATCTTCTAGGGTCAGGTTTTGGGATGTGAAGGGTTTTAAATTTTTTCTCAACAATAAATAGGCCTTCGAGGCTCATTTTAACAAAGTTCAGAGGCATGTAGCCGCCACATCTCTTCTCATAGATAAGCTACCATCACCCTAGCTAATTTATTTCAATTTATGTTTGTAAGCATATTTCAGTATTTACATTAATGAAATGAAGTATTATTTCCGCTGCATATTTGTGTTTATGGTTATCTTGTCTCTATATTTATGGTTATCTCTGTAATTTGTTGCGTTCTTGTTTAAATCTGGATCAAATTGTTATCTTCCTCACCCCGTGTTCAATTCCCGCAAGTGACATGCTCAGCTCATATAGAGTATATTATTGGAATGACTTCAAGCCTTCTTGTTGTATGGCCTTGAGCCCTAAAGAATATCTCACCCTTTCCCATGGGCTTGAGGGTGGGGTGCTTTGTTACATGGTAAAAAAATATACATATACATATATATATATATATATATATATATATATATATATATATATATAAGTGTGTGTGTGTGTGTGTTTTTGTATACATATGCATATATTTCCTACAAAATTAGTTACAAAACAAAATCATGTACCCTAGGGCCTAGATCAACACAAGTGTTATTTTTAATATAATTCTTGTAAGATAATTTTTTACTAAGTTTTAGGGCTCAAATTCCAAATGCAAGCCCTATATTAATATGGGTTTTTTGGGGGCTAAGCACAAGGCACAGAAGTAACTCCATGCTTGTTAGGCACCCGCATTCTCACTGCAGCTAGGGAGGTCAACATCAGATGCTTACAATTTTTTGAAATCAAGCATAGATCCTTCTTAAACTCAAATCTATTTGAACCACAAGGGATAAAAATAAAAACATGTGATATCCTCTCAACACTTATAGATCCAAGATTAAGATGGATCTACACTAGTTTATCTTTACACTAGCATTTCTTTTACATTAGAGACTGGGCATCATCTTTTTTTTTTTTTAATTTATTCAACCCACACTTCCTCCCAAAAAAAGTTTAAAAAAAGGAGTGATTGACCCTTCCTAAACCTTAATCCTAACCTATTTATGAACAACTGCACCTTTTAGTTTGCATCACAGCCTTTTGGATTCTCATAGAACATTTGTGAGCTTATGAAAAATTTGTAGTTATGGCAAATACTTGAGAGTTTTTAACAGGAGCTCTTCTAATGGCAATCAGGAGCTCTGATTTGAAGTGTTTCTTGGGCTGATTTGGGGTGTTTCTTGACTGATTGGGATCTAGAATGCTTCTTGAATTGATTTTTTAAGTTGATCTTGGGATTAATTTAAAGTGCTTCTTAAAGCTGATTTGAATGTGTTCCTCAGTATATCAGAGTGTTGATTCAGAGTTGTTATAAGGTTGAATTGGAGTGCTAATTCACAGATTCAAAATTGCTTTTGGACTTCCACCGCGAGAGTGTTAGTTTAGCTGTATGTAGCTTACAAAACCTTTCTTGTTCCAGCAGAGTATTGTACAGTAGTACAACAACCATCATTTTGGCAGTCCGTAGAGCATTTACGAAGGCACACTAGCAATTATAGAGGAGATAGAGAGATGGAGGGTGCATGCATTGTTTTGGCATGAACACACCATCCTTTTTTAATTTCCAGATTATATGTTTTCCTAAATCATCAATTCAGTCCTAATTTTGAGTTTTTTCTTTAATTAGTTTTGCATGCACTGTTAAAAGGGATAGTTCCCTAGACACTCATGCATGAGGATTTCAATCTAAGTTAAGCCAGGCAGATCTCTAGAAGGATGCATGCTTAGGAATAATTGCAAGTGTTGATAATTACCCAAGGTTAATTGCAAGGATAATTTTTTAGAAAACTTCTGGCAATAGCTACTTAGTACATGTTTTCTTTTCTCATGGTCGCCCTGCAAATTAAACAAATGATCTTGTTGCAAAAGGAGATCAGCCTGGCAATGATTCTTTACACATCAAACTTCCATAAAATGCTCAACCCATCGAAAAAGGGAGACAAACGAGCTTGGAGAAATCCTAAATTTAATTTTTAAAACTCGCAAAACCCTAAATTTAATTTAAAGAACTCAGGAAAACCCTGTTATTTTTCTAAATGGAATAAATGGACCCGTATAGAGGAGGGAAAAACCTTGTATCGAATGAGGAATGAGATCAAAATGGTACCTTTTCCTGACCGTCATTGTGGCTCTGGGATTCGAACCCACATCTGGTGTAACCTTGAAATCCTCTATAACTTTCGAGGATATATCATCTATCATACTATGAATCTTGCGAACCTGAAAGTAGCAATGGAGAAGAAAAACGAGAAGGGCACCATTGCTTTGTTGGAGAATGGAAAAATTAATTGCATTGTTGGAAAATGGAAAAATTCAAGTACATTCATGTATGACATCTTTAAAATTTAAAATTTTAGGGATACAAGTTTTTTATCGAGTTTGTGTGAATGGTTGCATATGCTTGATGAAGCCCCACATTACTATTGAGGAGACAACTTTGGAGCATGGCCATCACATGGTTTATGAGAAAAGATTTTTTTGGGAAGCCTATAATAGAAGTATACAGTGTATTTAGTTTGTAGTAGAATTATATTAGTTGTACTCAAAAGCAAGGATATAATTTTGAGAGATTGGTGAATATAAATTTTATATGGATAAAAATGTTGTGGGTGAAGGAAAAGTTGTTTCTTACTAACTCGTGTAAAACCTTGCATTAAGGAATGGCTTACAATGGGGTTAGTAAAGATGAGAGTTCAAAGGACCAAATGATTGTGAAGGACACAAAAGCTAAAGAGAAAGTTGAACAAGCTTTGAGGAAGTAGAGATAACTAATTAGTAGTGATTGAACTAGATGTGAGCAAATCAATAAGGGAATAAGGAGTTTCAAAAGGAGATTAGATAGGAGGGAAGTAGTGAAGTGAGGGTGAGAGAGTTGGAGAATTTGAATGGGATAGGTGAGTTGGCCAATGAATGGTTGTGAAACAAAGGGTTGATGATAAAATATATCTCAATAAGGAGTAGTAGTAAAGGCACCTCAATGAGGTTTGATGAACACTGTGGAGATATGTAATTACAAAGTGACAGGTTGGATGTAATGTAGAATGAGATTGTGGCTGAGAAAGAATCAAATGAACTAATGGGTAACCATATCTTAAGGCCAACGATGTGTCCCAACTATTAAGGGAGGATGAGAACCTAGTAGTGGGCATGGCACTAGACAATAGCAAAGTTGGCCTCGTACCAACCCCACCCCTTATGCTTCTTAAATACAATTAGGTAACACTACACTAGCTTGTTAATAATGGTTCAAGTTCACCTAGTAGACAACTTACTTATGGAGGAACAATAAGAATTAGAGGAAGTAGTCTTGACAATAGTGCAAGTTTGAATATTAGGAGTAGCACAACTAGGAGTTTTAGTTATTTAGAGCAAAAAAAAAAGGAGTTTTGTGAGTTTTAGTACCTATGATGCTTTGAATTATAACCTAGGAGCATGTAAGAGAAATAATATTAGAGTGATGTACTATTTAAAAAATTTAGTCATATGTAAATTCTTTGGGAAAAAACATAATGATCCACATACCTTGATATAAAACAAACCCTAAAAATATCATTCTTAAAATCTCTTATGTAGTTACCTAATGTCATTCAAGTAGACTATCACAATTACTTATGTTAGTAATAGTGCGATCATCTTTTTCATTCTCTTAAAGGAACTCTTTCTAGACATGCACCCCATCAAGCATAAATCATCCTAAGATATGCCTTTGAAGTAATATAAATCATCCTATGACTATCCTCAAAAGAATTATCACCCATAGCATTGGTGATGGTGTAAGGCTTGTATCAAAGTGATATGAGCTTTTTATGGGAGTTTGTCAATTGCTCTTTATGTAAGTCCAACCATAACTTGTCACCAACCTAAAACTTATGTGGAACCCAATGGATTGTGTATTTACTTGTACTTGGAGTTGGCAACTTTCTACAAAGTATCATGAACTCATTGTTGAATTTGTTGGATATGTTCCTCAAAATTGGTTTCTTTGCTTACCTCGTTCCAAGTATGGGAGGTGTCTTCATGTGTTATTCCGTGAACCTAGCTCATGAGTGGATTTTGTTGGGACAATCTTCTTACAAGATACCAAAATTCCCATCCTAAGGAAGCGATCAACAACAACAAAAAACACATTCTTTACCATGCTTGGTTGAGGGAAAACATGACATAAAATCCATGGTCACTAACACCCAAGGATTATCTAGAGTAGGCAAAGGCCTAAAACTAGCGTGGATGGCCATTTCCTTTGGCAAAATATAATTCTTCCACTGCTTACAGGCTTCGGTAATAGAATGCAGTTCGTTGTCATAGGTTGGGTATATATGAAACCCATGATAGAGTGTCTGACTATGATAGACCATCGAATGTTTGTGTCATGTGGGCACTACATCAACGACATGAATGATTGGCCCATAGGGTCCCTATTGTGTAGCCATTCATTGACGAAAGCTACTTCCCTGAAGGGATAGAAGTGATAATTGATAGTTGCAAAGGTAGGAATAAAAACTATGATCTATGTTAGGATGCCTCAAACCAAGCTATAGAAAAAAAATAGTAATATTTTGATTTCATATCCTAGGAGCTTGTAATCATTGAGAGGATGCATGTCATGGGGAAACTATGCAATATAATTCCTGAGATAGTTCACCATTTGCTTGAAATATTGTAGGTCAAGGTTGATCTTTGGTGGTGGCCAAATAACAATGGTTGAAAACTTCATTGGATCAATGCTTAGTCAATCGTGGTTCACACAAAAATCCAATATAATCAAGCTTCTTCTACCCAAATGCACACTTCTTCATGTTCACAAATAACTTGTCACGTGCTGCAAACACGGTTTATTCATCCTAGGTCTGGTTGAAAAGTAATATGTCTAAGTACACAATTAGAGTTGAGTAAAGATGTGGTTGTAGAACTTTGTTCATCATCTCATGAATGTTGCAAGGCCATAATTGGTAACACTTAATGACATCAGTGGCCATGCAAGTAGTCCTTTTCACATCTTGAAGGATGTCTTCCACATATCCTTAGGTAAAATTACTAATCAATTACAGATCTTAAGTTTCATTTCACACTTAAATAATTAGTTGTCTCTGTTAATGAAATGATGTTTTTCTTTATTTACAAGTGAAGTACTAACACATGCTAGACAGTTCCAAGGCATGATAGGCATGCCAGGATGTACTGTCAGTGCCAAGGTGTGGCATGAATGCATGCTAGGGAGTGTGAGGGCCAAGTGCCAAGGAAACACAAGGGAGCACTCATTTCAAATGCATGGAAATGAATTGTCAGCGAGTTCCAGGTGTGCTAAGGAGGGAGTGAAAAGGTATACTATCCAGTGCCAAGGCATCACAAGGGAGAACTGGGTCAAAATGCTTGGAAATGAACAAATAAGAGTGCAGTGTGCCAAGGAGTGTCAATGAATTACAAGTTCCCCAAGGACGAAGTGTGTTAGGATAAGTTCAGAATAGGACCTGTAGGATGCAAGCCTATGGTTGTGATAAGGTGTGTACAAAGTAGTTTCAGACAAAGGGAGAATTTGGGTTGGGCACAACATTATTTTATGAATGACTTGGTTGGGTTCCCAAGTCGCAAAAAAGGTAATGCTATCTATGAGATCATGACAGCTAGGGAGTGCCAAGGTGTTCCAGGGAATGCCAAGAAGTACTAACGCATGCTAAATAGTTCCAAGGAATTTTAGGCATGCCAAGAAGTTCTAGGTAGCAAGGTGTGGCACCAACACATGCTAGGGAGTGTTAGGGCCAAGTTCCAGGGAAACACAAGGGAGCAGTAGTTTCAAATGCATGGAAATGAATGAATAAGAGTGTGACGGAGAGTGTTAGCTAGCGAGTACGAGGTGTGCTAAGTGTGAGGGAGTGCTAGGATGTGCTAGGGAGTACCAAAGCATGCCAAGAAATGCAAGGGATGCTAACATGTGCTACATAGTGCCAAGGGATTATTAGGTGTGCCAGGTGTTATGGCATGTCAAGATTTAAACTTTTTTGCTTAGTTGTTTAATTTTATGACCACGGTTGGATGTGAGCCTTGTCTTCATAACTTGTTAAGTTGGATAAGTTGAAATTATACATGAGTGGCCTAAGATGAGTTATAGGAAGTTCTTAGGTGAACAAGGCATAGTCTAGTTGTAGTAATTGTAACTTGGTCAAGTTGTTGTTATAGTCAAGTTGTTGTTAATATAGTTGAGGCAAGATTTTGTTGGGTTCCCATGTTGCAAAAAATGTAAGGGTAGTTGTGAGGGCATGATAGCTAAGGAGTGACAGGGCATGCTAAGGAATGAAAAGGCGTGCTAACACATGTTAGACAGTGTGAATGCATGCCAAGGAGTGTTGGGGAGTGTCAGGGCTAGGCACAACATTATTTTTTCAATGACTTGGTTGGTTTCCCAAGTCGCAAAAAAGATAAGGCTATCTATAAGGGCATGACAACTAGGGAGTTCCAACATGTGCCAGGAAATGCCAAGAAGTGCTAACACATGCTAGAAAGTTCCAAGGCATGTTAGGCATGTTGTTGGGGCCTTCGTTTTGAGTTTTTGTGGGAAGACAAGATAGGAACAGGTGGCAAGGACAACTATTCGAGTTGTCTTGGAATTGATAGCTGAGGGGGGGGACAGGAACCAGGAGTGGTTCGATAGTTGCGGAAAGGTGGTGGGGGGGAGTAAGAGAAGCTAAGAAATTAGAGAGAATGAATGAATATTAACGCATGGAAATGAATGAATATGATTTTTTATAGGAAGTATCAGTGATTTCCAGGTGTCCTGAGGGAGTGACAAGATATTCTTTGCAGTGCTAAGGCATACTAGAGGCCAGGGCAACAATATGCCAAGATGTGCCAAGTGTTAGGGTGTGCCAATGCATGCTAGGGAGTGTTAGGGAGTGCCAAGGAAACAAAAAGGAGTGCTAGTTTAAAATGCATGGAAATGAATGAATAAGAGTATGTGACAGGGAGTGTCAGTGAGTTCTAGGTGTGTTAAGGAGTGAGTGACAAGGTATGCTAGGTAGCACCAATGAATGTCATAGTGCCAGGGCAACATGCCAAGATGTGTCAGGTGTTAAAGAGTGCCATGGAAAAACAAGGGAGAACTAGCTCAAAATGCATGAAAATGAATGAATAAGAGTGTGTGATAGGGAGGGTCAGTGAGTTTCAGGTATGCTAAGGAGTGACAAGGTTATATGTTAAGCAGTGCCAAGGCATGCTAGATTTCCAGGGCATGTTATGGAGTGCCAAAGCATGCCAAGGAATGTAGAGGGTGCCAATAGGTGCCACATAATTCCAAGGGATTGTTAGATGTTCTAGGTGCTATGGCACGTCAAGATGTAAACTATTTGCTTAGTTGTTTTATGGCCACGCTTTGGATGTGAGCCTTGACATGGTAACTTGTAAATTGTTAAGCTGGGTAAGTTGAAATTATACATGAGTAGCCTAATATGAGTTATAGTTAGTTCTTAGGTGAACAAAGCATAGTCTAGATGTAGTAATTATAACCTGGTCAAGTTGTTGTAGTCAAGGCAAGATTTGGTTGGGTTCCCAAGTCCGAAAAAAGTAACGGTAGTTGTGAGGGAATTATAGCTAAGCAGTGTCAGCGTGTGCCAAGGAATGAAAATGCATGCTAACACATGTCAAACATTGCCAATGCATGTTGAGGAATGTTAGAAAGTGTTAGGGCATCACAAGGGAGAACTAGGTCAAAATACATGGAAATGAACAAATAAGTGTGTGTTCCAAGGAGTGTCAACGAACTACAGGTGTCTCAAGGACAAAGTGTGTTAGGAGAAGGTCATAATAGGAATTGTAGGAGGCAAGCCTATGGTTACAATTATAAGGATTTGGTCAAAGCAGTTTCAGACAAAGGGAGACTTTGGGTTATGCACAACATTGTTTTTCGAATGACTAGTTGGGTTCCAAAGTCGCAAAAATAGTAAATATATCTATGAGGGCATGACAATCAGGTAGTGCCAAGGTGTGCCAGGGAATGACAGAAAGTACTAACACATGCTAGACAATTCCAAGGCATGTTAGGCATGCTAAGAGAAGCCAACTGCTAAGGCATCCCAAGATGTACTAGGTGCCAAGGTGTGGGCCGAATGCATGCTAGGGAGTGTTAGGGCCAAGTGCCAAGGAAACACAAGGGAACAATAATTTAAAATGAATGGAAATGAAGTGTCAGTGTAATGTCCATTCTGAAATTAAATTGTTACATGTTTATTTATTCTACAATTTTTACAATTTTGGAGGCCATGGGACCCATGTGATTTTTGGAAAAGTCTTAGGAAGGAAAAAGGGGCTGAAATGTTTTGTTGGCATAGCATGGGGACCATCCACATGAAGAAATACGTACCACCTTAGAGGGAAGATCAAATGACTAAGGAAGGAAAGTAGAATTTCTAGTTGGAGGGGGGCCACATGGGAAAAGAGGCCCACAAATTATAAATAGAGGGGGCCTAGCCTTACTTGGTATATTTTTGACATATTGAACTCAATCTTAGTTTCTCAAGCTACTTAGCTAGGTAAATGTGTTTTTTAGCACACGAGTGTCTCCGAGCGGAGATCTCAACCCTTGCTTTGGTGGACTTTGAGTGCCACCCTAGTAAGGAAATTCGTACTACCTTGGAGGAGAGCTAGTGGAGTTTCACAGTCACATCATTCAACATTTGTCTTAGCCAGTGCATCTTTCTGGAAGACACAAAAGGGGAACATGCAGGTGTTGCTTGTGGGTTCATCCAGACAACAACTGCTAGGGGATTTTGGGCATTGGAGCTATAGTGGAGGATCAACCTTTCAGGAGAGTTTTGGATTAGGAGGTTTGAGCATTGGAACAATTCGATTTATAGTCACCTAGGCCTACACAGAGAGCCCTCACTGGGCTCGCGTGGGAGTTGAAGGAAGGAATATTTGTAGAGTTGAAACTGGTTGGGAGAAGTAGGAGATCATTTGGAGGGCCATTTGAGGAGGATTTATGGATTTGGGAGAGCAGAGATTGACAAGATCAATCACAACAACACAATTCAAAATTGGAGGAGGGCCAAGCTATGAAGGATAAATCTTTTAAGATTGGAATCAAAGGAAACCCTTTCTAGGTTTTCCTGGTTTTGGGCAAGGATCACTGTTACACTAAAATTTTTCACCATGACTATTTGCAGTTAGTATGGCTCCATCAATAACCATACTATCCTCCTTGGCAAGTCTTATACCTCTGCTCCTCATGTCAAACTCCAAAAAAGAGAGAAAGCCTTTAAAAAATCAATATAACTCTGGTTCCGCACTTTCTCTTACTCTTATCTGCGGGCCCGCACCTCAAGTACATAATACCTGTGTACTTGTACTCTCTGTCTATAAAGGGGTGGGTGCGTACCCCTGTAAAAGTCAAAAGGCGCAAGTTTTACTTCAAAAAACTTACTTGCGGTCAATTCTAGAGCATTCTAGAAGATGGTTTGACGTGGATTGAGCGCCTCCAGATGGTTCATGCATCCCAATGAAAGAGGAACTTATCCCATGAAGAGGGGAGCTATCCCTTTGAAAGAGGGGCTTATCCCATTGATGATGGACCTGTTTAACTTCCTCCAAAGCATTATAAATACAAGCATTGCGCCAGAGGCAAGGGAGGTTGAAAGCTGAACATTCCTAAGGGTAGATGCTATTGAAATTAGGACTCCCTTATAGAGCTTGAGAGGAGAGATCACATTCCTTTCTTAGCTTCATTTGGAAGTGGGTGAGCTGATCAAAGTAGAGGAAAACTCTTGCTGGACCCTGGGAGGGACCTGCACAACACCAAGGCATTGGTTGTAAGGTTTCTTTTGTTTCCAATTAATACAATTAAGTTCATTTTTCTCAACAAGTTGTTATACATAATTTGTTTCATAAACTCCTTGGTCTTTATGATGGATATGTTTTATTATATGAGTTATTCAGGTGCTATGTAATCGTTTGCTTGTTTGTGTATGCAGGCTTCAAGGAGATGAGCTCATCTGGATCGAAGAGACTTGGCCGCTACAAATAGCGTTGGACTAAAGGTAAGCCTTAAACACCTGGTTGCTCTTATTTTAAATGCATATTTAGGGAAAGATAGTGCTTGATTGTTTTGTTTGTCACTAGAAAAACCTTAGTTTCTAGGGAGGTCAGTTTTGTCTGCAAAATTGACTCTTTTTGCATGACAAAATGGCGACTCCACTGGGGAATCCATGGATTTGATTGATTTCTCTTTTGATTGATACTTTGATTTGAGAAACGTTGATTTCTTTCTAGTTTTTGACTGATTGACTGTGAATTTGGGTAGAATAGCTTAGGATTGAGTTAGTTTTTTATTTTTCTTGTTTTTGAGAGAAGTATGCACCATCTGAGTTAAGCACATTGCATACCTGTACGCATTTCTGCTTTGCACACAGAGCGGGGCCGCACCTGTGCAAACGGGCTGCCTGCGTACCCTGTCAAAAGTTTAGAAAATTTCAATTTTTTTTTTCCTTTTTTACCTATTAGATCTTGTTTATAGTTTATTTATTGCTGCCCAGATCCACTGGTTACTTGTCAGAAGTTTTCATCTAGGCTTGTTTCATTAGCATCAAGGGTTTTAGTGAAGTTCATAGAAATTCTAGCCCTAGGTTTGATTTTTGTATTGGTCTTATAGTGACTCTCGATTTAGAAGTTGTAGAAACCTTGGATATCTCTGGTCTTTTCAGTCTTCTTAGGAGTTAGAACATTCGTAAAATCCACCTTTGTTTGAGAAACCTACCGTTGTGTTGTCTCTTTGCGGAATTTCGAGAAGGCTTGTTTGTTAAGCTGTGAATTTCATTCTTAAGAAAAAGAACAAGAGCTTTTTATTTTTGTTTTTGACTGATTTATGATTCTACATGAATTAGTCCTTGGTTGAATTGTAACTGAGTAAAACAACCTGGAATTATATTTTGTAGGCTTTTACCTCATTGGATTTGCTTTTAGGTAAAATTTCTCTTAGATTTTCATAGATCTTAAAATTGATTTTTGTTAAGTAGTTTTACATGATTTGTTAAAATAGGAAAAAAACAAAATCTCTTTTGAAGAAAGTTTGTTTTAGTAGCATTCGAAGTCTTTGAAAAAGAGAAAGGAAGTTTTCGTGAAATAATTAGTGGTCTTGTGTTGTGTGCTTTGGAAAAGATAAAGAGATTTTTTCTTTGATTTTCATTGCTAAGAAGTTGTCTTTATAAATTTTGCATTCTCCAACTCTCTTAGCTAGGGAATTCATTGAAAAGGAAAGATTGTTTTGTTTTTCATCCTAGGTGCATCTTTTTAGTGGATTTGAGTCGAGTCTACACATCATAAGTTTCATTTCCACTACCTTTTGTCCTAAAGAAAAGCCATAAAAAATTAACGCTTAAAGTAAAATTCACTTAGTAACATTTTATTTCTAGGGCTCTGATACACCAACTTAGCTTAGGCTAGTGTCTTGGAGTAGGAGAGTAATTAACTCTCCAAGACAGTAAAAACAAACAAGTAGCTGTATCTTGTGGTAGGAAGAAATTCAATTGTTGCATTTATGCTCTGGGAAAGCTCCTCTTAAAGGAGAAGCACGAGACCGTGTCCGAACCAGTGTGGGAATCAATCCTTCCTCATTGGGAACGACACCATATATTCACGTATTAAAAACGGTAAACCTCGGATTAACCATTGTCGAGGAGCCTGGGGTCACTTGTTGGTAAACCTTGGATTATGTCAAGGAGCCTTCAAGGGGATTGAGCTTGCTACTCTGCCCTTGCGTGCGTATCGGATCTTAGACTGTTCCCCCAGGTGTATTTGTCTCAGTTGGTAGCCTTAGTGACCATATTCTTTAGGTTTCTTCCTAAGGTGACAGTGGTGGGAAGATCCCACTGTACCTGGAGCAGACATCGGCTAGACTCACTTGGATTTTCTGGGGGGTTCACTTCACTCGAGATGGTTAAAGTGGAGGAACTTGGTCCAGTCTATTCATTAAGCAGGTTGCCGGGGTAACTGTTCCAACCGCCATTTCTGTACTGAATTTTGCGATGTTGGATTTCATCACCAACTAGTGTTTTCGGTCTGGAAAGTTACTGTTTGCGTGTGTTTGATCTCTAGATTCTTTAGGCGTGTGATTCAAATTTGTTTGGTTCTCTAGATACTTTAGGCGGTTTGCTTTGAGATTTTACTTTGTTTGCGTGTGCAGTAGTTAAAAGTTTTTAACTGTGGCTGAATTACCGAGACAGTCCCGTAGACTTCGGGGCCAACCTCCTGAAGACGTCCCAAGCCATTACGAAGGTTTGAAAGTCCTCGTAACTCCTAGTGGCAGTAAAATTGGGTCACCTGAAGAAGGAGAGTCTTCGTTGGTTGTTCATCCTGATTACCAAACTCTAGAAACAGGTTATAATCCTGAAGCTATTTCGGTTTCCGAACTTGCTGGTAGCTTTTCATCTACTAGTGATATAGGCGAAGAACCTGAGATATCTGAACCTGTTACTGCAACATCGGGGTTTGTCTCTCCAACTTCTAGTGCTCCTAATTCACCTAGGGTAGAAAGCGTAATCACCGAAAATCTTCATTTTGGTTTGATAGCTATTGAAGAACTTGCTCCGGAAGAAGAAATAGGCATCCCTATCCCTGAAAATCAACCTGTTATTGATCTAAGGGAGCGTGAATCAATTTTTTATAGTCCACCTAGAAGTACTACTTGGTATCTTTCTTTAACTAATTATTTGGAAAACCCAGTGTTAAGTTTTTCACCACCTCGTGCTCCTTATCAACCTAGGGGTTTTTATACTCCCGTAAATATGTCAGGTCAGTCATCCATGTTTACTCAATCGCCTGAATCTTTTTTGTACGGCGGTCCTTCCGTTCCCTCTGGGTATCAGTCACTTTCTGGTACTTTTTCGGGAGCATCTCCTCAACCCATTGAACAAGGGTTATTCACTTTAAGCAATGGTGCAAAGCCGTTGAGTGTAGAAGACATTCTTATGATGTCAGGTTCTATTCCCAATTCTCAACCTCAAGGTGGCCAGTTAACGCCTGGGGGGCAGCCTCAATTAACGCCTGGGGGGCAACCTCAAGGTACACAATTTGCATCTGGGGGGCAACCTCAAGGACAGTACATGCCTACGGTGCATTACGTTCCTCAAGGTCAACCCCAGACTCAATATGTACCCCAAGGTCAACCCCAGTATCAATTTATACCTCAAGGTCAACCCCAATATCAGTACATGCCTCAAGGGTATCTACCCCAAGGTCAGTACTCGAACCAAGGTTTCCAACCACCCCAAGGTCAATC
Organism: Pinus tabuliformis; assembly: GCA_031772625.1. Taxonomy (NCBI): domain Eukaryota; kingdom Viridiplantae; phylum Streptophyta; class Pinopsida; order Pinales; family Pinaceae; genus Pinus; species Pinus tabuliformis. The sequence continues at coordinate 296,863,726 of CM062810.1, read as the reverse complement.
TTATGTTCAAGGAACGGGAAATGTACCTTTCAATTATCAAACCTACCCTCAACCCGGTTATGGTCCTCAATATTCTCAACCTGTTATGGGTCAGTACCCCGGAATGAACATAGTGTGGGATCCATCGCAAATTCAACAGGTGTTGCAGCCAAATGTACAGTTGTCATCTCAAACTGGACAACCCTTAGTTTCTGGTTCACCCCAGCAACCAGTCCAGTCTAATATTCAAACTTCTGTACCTTCGGTAGTTTCTCAGTCTAGGCCTATTGCGCCTAGTACTCCATCTCAAACGACTGCTGCAACTGCCACAACATCTGTTCAATCTACCCCACCTACTTCTAGAGTATCGACAGCTCCGGTTTCTACTGTTCCTGTATCTACTCCTTAGACATCTTTACCACCATCTGGATCCACGATTCAAACTACGGTTCAGATGCCTGTAGGACAACCTGGTTTAAGTACGGTTGTCACAAGTCAACCACAATTCACTTATCAATCGTACCAGGGACAGTACCAATTCGGTCCTGCTTTCCAGCAGCCAGTCTATCAGTATCAACCGTATCCTGGGTACACTTATCAACAACCCCAGTACGGTCTGGTTAATCCTGGTTTTCCAGGAGGATACAGTATCCCGAACGCGATTCCTATTCCTAGTTATCCTGGATATCCTCCCCCTGGGGCTGGTCTCATGACCCAGAGTTTTAGGGATCCTAATCGGCAACTACCGTTTATCGCAACTTTGGACTTACCAGACTTGTCACGCCTAACGAACGATCCAATTAATTATCTTCTGTTTTGGCCGCCAATGCCGAATAAGTTGCCCAGTGACATTCCCAAGTTTGAAGGTAAATCTGGAGAGGACTCGTCGAACCATGTGATGACTTACCACCTCTGGTGTGCATCTAACTCCATCACAGATGATTCGATCCGCTTACGTCTTTTCCAGAGCACTCTCATTGGCCTTGCGGCCAAGTGGTCTATTGAGTTACCACGGGCCTCTTTTTATAATTTTAGTCAGTTAGCTACCTCGTTTTTAACTCATTTCCAGTTGCCAGTACGATATGACAATGGCACGGAATTATTAACTTCGCTAAAACAATCGACATCCATGTACATTTCAGATCATATTCATGAGTGGAGACGTCGACGACGTTTAGTGAAGGTATTTATTCCGGATCAAATCTTGGCTGAGTGGTTTGTAAAATCTTTGTTACCAAGGATCACTGAAGATGTTGCTAAAGCCGGAGTTGTTACTAAGGAGCAAGTGATTTCTCAAGCACAGTACCTTGACTTGGTCTATACTCAGTCAGGTACGTTACACGAAAAGATCCCCGATCTTCCCAAGTCAAATCAAATCGCTGCAGCTCCTTCAGGATCTCATGCCGCTAATGGTATGATTGGTACGGTTAACACTAAAAGTAAGAAGAAGTCTTCCAAGAATTCTTCTCCTATCATAACCTTGCCTGATTCCCCGACAGGAGATTCTTCTGCAGAGGTTTCCGCCGATGTTCATGTTGTGGAATCATCTACGACTAAATCAAAATCCGGTGGAAAGAAGAAAGGAAAGAAGAAGTGTTAGCCTCCTATACCAATAGGTTTTCATCTCTCATGATTGACAGTGGAAGTGCCAAAAATGTCCACCTTCCATGCTACTAAGGTTCCATTTTTGTGGAGAAAGCAGACAGTTAAAAAATGTAAAGAGGGTATGCCTTAAAAGAAAAATCAAAGGGCAAGAAAATGAATTGGTCAAAGAAAAAATAAAACAAATGAACCCCAAACAAAGACCATGAAAGTGGCTAGTCTAAATTGCCACTACTACTTTGATGGGTGGTCCAACAGCTCAAACTGGGCCTCACCATGTTTTAAATTGCATGTTGTAAATTAGAGAGGAAGTACCTGTTCAAAACAGTTTAAACTTGACAGATGACTAGGTGGATAGAAAAAGAAAGGAGCCCAACTACTTAATCTGGGCCCTTGGAAGTCATAAGGGTAGACTTAGATAAGAGGGCAGCAAAAAGGAAAGAGAATTATTAGGGTTTGCAAGGCTAAGTGCACCCATACAAAGGAAGAAAAAATGTTAGGCATATTAGGCAGGGTAGGCAGTTGAAGGTTGCAGAAAGCAAGATCTAAGCATATCACTTGGAAAAATCACAATGATGTCACCAGCAGGAGAAAGGCAAGACCAATGGCCCATTTGGCAAACTACTAAACTATCACTGACTTCCCCCATCCCCTTCAAAGTTTTTTACTAACTTCCCCATGAGCACTGCAGGATCTGCCTGATCAGTCCTCCTTATACTCCTCATTTATAACAATTTCATGTCAGAAATGACTTCTCTCTTTGAAAAGAAGCCACATTTCTTGTGTAAAAATTCTTTTCATTTTGATCTACTCCCTAACTAAGTTTATTTCCTAAAAAGCTTAGTATCTTTCACTTTCCATTCACATTTCCCTCCAATACTAACTACTAACTGTATCTACACTAAATCCCCTATGTTCCCCTTTTCCCCTACTATTATAACACCATGGTGTATAAACCCCAAGCAATGTATAAATATCCCCCCTTTAGCATTATAGCTAAATAACACTTCTAAGGGAGACATTAGTCCACCAGGGACTATAGTCAACCCTACTTTGGGATTACCCTAACCTCTGGTTAGAGTAATAACCTATACTCAGCCTTCATTTTCCCTTTTTTCCTAAAAAATTCATAAAAACCCCCTCTCCCCCTCTCAAACCTAACATTCATATGTTTTTATAAAACCCGACAGTTTAACCCATACCCCAAACCCACAGAAAACCCCTTAACCAAAGCTTAAAACCCCGAAATATTAAAATGAATATTTTATTGGCCGGCGCCCCCCCCCAACTTGCACGATGGGTCGGGGCGCCCGCCAGCCCTTGATCTCCCGCCCCCCTTGATCCAACGGTGGGCGGGCATTTTGAGATTTGAAGGTGCCGCGCTTTAACGTCCGGGGAGCGGGCGGTTTTGGCCCCCGTACACTGGACGCGTGGCAGCCGGCGGAGGTGTTCGGAGCCCCCCTCCCCGATACCGCCTTCTCCCAAAAGCGGTGCGGGGAGACCGCTTACCACCCTCCCGCTTACCACCTTCCCCGTCACGTCACTCCACGTCATCCTGATGTCATGTCCCCGGCCCCCGCCCTCGCGCCTTGTGGCCCTCCATGTCACCTTGCCACCCCACACCGCCCGCCACCATGTCCCACCACGCTGGCCTCCAGCTCAGTGCCCACGTCACCCTCCGTACTGGGGCCTGCCATGACGTCATGCTGACGTCATCGGCGGAATAGCGCCAGTGAACCATTTTTTCCAAATTTATCGTTAAAAATGCGCTATTTGGCCATTTTATGTCATTTTCGTTGGAAACAAACAAGAGCTGTTTTATCTGTTCACTATAAAAATTTCCGCTAAGCTGCGAATTTAAAGATTCAGACGCCGCCATTCACCAAATTCAACTGTGTTCTTCATCCACTGTCAGCCCGGAGGCTCTCAGCATCATTTATCCAGGTATTTGCCAGAATTCACCTCTTTACCCGTGTTTATGCCTTTTCTCTGCAAAATTGTCCATGAAACACTTGCTAAATCCCAAATTGAAGATTGTCTCTTAGTTAATTCTGAACTAAAGCAACCTGCATTGCCCCCTGCTCCAAAAATTTGATGTTAAAGCAATAATTCGCGGCCTTAATTTGCAAATTCATCCTCAAGCTACCCGGCATTGTTCCCTTTTGCCAAGTACAAGCTTGAAAAGCTGCATTTTACCAATTCTAGTCCTGCTTGCCCTCTGCATTTCATCCTAAGTTGTTCACAATCCCTGTGAATTTACCCAAGCAGAGTAGAGGCAAGCCTGCCTAGCTTGCCTATTTCTCTTTGAAGAACATATCTAGCACCTACATTCAATTTGCCAATTGACTTCCAGTAAAGCCTTGCAAGCTATTACACTTACCTTGTAACATTCAGAAATTACATAATGGCTGCTCCTACACCTACAGCTCTCAGTGTTGCCCCCATGAATCCACCAAATAAAGAGCTGGAATCCCTGCCTCTTGCTGACAGGGATTACCTCATCCAAGACTTTGTGGGTGATAGGAACCATTTGCAGACCTTCAGGGAATTGAGAGATGACTATTTGAATGGCAAGGATACATGTGGGATATGGGAATCAAATCTGCCATATTACTTTCTCCCATCTGTTAACATTTTCCCAGAGATTATCTGCCTATGTGCTGAGAATTATGATGCAAATCACAGAGCTGTCAAGTCTCCATCTAGGAGCATCCTCTTCCACATTAATGCTGAGTCCATTAACCAGATGCTCAACTTCAAACAAACTCAGCTGTTGTTTCCTTTCTCCATGAACTATCTGCTAGATACAGGTGCCAAGATGTCCACTGATGACATTCAAAAGATCACCAAGACATTTATGAGAGCTGACCGCCAGCCCACAGGGCCACCTCCCTACTTATATGTCCACTTTACTAATATAGGCAAACTTCTGCTGGACATGATTTCATATGTGGTGGGCTATAAAACTAGTGAATTTGTTGATGAGACAATGCTGGTATTTCTAGCTGCTTATAGCCCAGGCCAACCTCCTGCCTACAAATATAATTTTGCTAAATTCATAGCCAACAAGATACATGAGCAGCTTTTCAAAGTAGACAGGGAGGGCATTTTCAAATATTCATCTTACATCTACCACTTGTTCATGTATTACCAGTCCTAGGCCTTTCAATGCTCCATCAAAAAGCTGGATTCTAAGGGGGAAAGAAGGTTTGTCATCTTCTGGACATCAGTTTATCACCAAGTCCAAGATTCACCATACTCATACTATGAATTTATCGATGAGTTTGTCTACCCAGTCTCTTGCTTGTTGATGAGGTCCCCTCCTCCCAGAGTGTCCTTTGAAATACAGAAAACCCTGCAGCTCTCCAAGAATTATAAAATAGGTGATTGGTACCTATACCAGGATCATACAGTCATCAGAATCTATGGCTGTGAGCTCTGTCCATACAGGCTCCCAAAATATGTGCCCATGAGACTGTTTGCCTTGGAGTATTATAGGCAGCTCATTCACTCTGACCTCACTCACTTCCACAGTGCCAAAAAGAAAGCCCATCTCAAGTTTAAGCACCACCTGGGCCCCTTCATCATGAATAAAAAAGAGGGATGGCAAGATGCTGAGCAAATCCTCAAAGACAAGTACAAGCTCTCAAAAAGCTTTCGGTGGGTCCCTTATGACCCTGAAGGCTTCATTTGTGCCAGGAGGGTTAAGTACAGGCTGCTAGGCTATGAGCACTATAAATTTCCACATATTGAACAGTATGCCAATCAGCAAGAATGGCTGCAAGATACTTTAATTGAAAAACTAACTGAAGAAGAGATAATGCAAAAGAATGTCAAGGATTTGGAAAAAACTCTTGACTTGGATTCTGTGCAGCAGGTAATCTTCAAGCAACCACAGCCAGTGGGAGAAGGGACTTCAGCTGCAACTACTGCACCAGCCACCCAAGCGCCATCTACAGCAGCATCAGGTACAGATAAAGGTAAAGGAATAATGGGTGCTGAAGAAGAAACAGTAAAAGAGCAGCATGCCTCCTCAATTGGGCAGCAACAAGAGCAGACCCCTCCACCGCAAACTGAACAACCAACAGCCCCTATTTTGCAGACTCCAGCACATGAGGAGAGGGGTAAGAAAAGAGACAGAGAAGAGTCCACTCCTGCTAGTGGATCCTCCCAGCAACCTGAGGCCAAGAGGCAAAAGGTTGACTCCCCGGTAATAGAAGAGATAAGTGAAGAAGTCCTTGAAAGTCCAAGGAAAGATGGGGGAGATAGCCAGCAGACGGGTACAAGCTCCTTTCAGCAGGAGCAGGGATTGCAGCTTGGCTTGGAGGTGTCCTCTTCCACTCAGCAGAGCAAGAAGCCCTCAAGCACTAAGGCTTCTTTCAAACAAATAAAGGCACAAAATGACTTGCTGAGAGTAGAAGTATATAAACAGTTTCTAAAAGCAACACCAGCTAAGCAAGAAAGGCTGATGTCGGTATATGACATACAAGACGAGAAAATGATCCTCAGCCACTTCAAACCTAAGGTGCCGCAGCCTAAATCAGCTGCAGATTTTGTAAGAACAAGGGTGGAAGTCATGGCAAAAGACATTCACCCCATGGACCAAATTGAACTGCACAAACAAACTGGAGAAATGGTCTATGCCACATTGGTGGACAGGGCAACAATGGCCCATGAATTAAAAGAATCATTGAAGAATACCAACATTCAGTTGGATTTTGAGAGAATGTCCTCCATGGCCAAGGACAACAGAATTAAATCACTTGAAGACATCATCATAGACCTAGGACATGATCCTAAGGACCCAAAGGGCGTTAGGGCCCTCATGAAGAAAAAAGAAGATGACCTTAATGCATTAAAGAGAAGGTTAAAGCTGCTGCCCACCGAGCACCCCCAAACAGCAGAATTGCAGAAGGAAAAGGAGGCCGATGAGCAGATTGATTTAATAATGCAGCTTAACCAGAAGGTCCTTGATTTGGAAAAGGAGCTTGAAGGGGCACTACAAGACAAGCAAGGACAATCCACATCCCAAGCTCCTCCAACTACTTCAACAACTGCAACAACTACAGAGGCAGCAGTAGCCCCTGTAACAACTACAGCAACAACATAAGCAGCAGCAACAACAACAACCCCAGAGTCCAGTTTAAACATGGAAGATTTGACTAACGCTATCAAAGAAATGGAGCTCCAGGCTACTGAGATTTTATGTACAGACTGTAGAGAGAAAATGCCATGAAATACAGGCTGAGGTAGATGAATATAAGCTTAAAATGGGAGCATTGCAAGCAAAGGGATTGCCCAGCCTACTAACAAGCACAGGAAAACTGCTCCCCCGTGAGCAATATGCTGCCAGGATGGCAACTTTTATTGAAAATCATATCACTGCATCTGCCAGTACTTCTGAGGAAGCAGGGCCTCCAACAGGGCAGGGCCTTCTTGACAAACTTGAAAATCTGTTTTTTATTGAAAATGAAATCCACCACCTTTTTGAGGTTCCTCCTAATTTTTATAGATATACAGAGGCAGATGAAACATTGGTGAAAATTCGAAGGCACCAGCTGCCCAAAGAGGATTGGTGGCAGGCAATGCTACAAATTTTACCTCAGTGATCTCAGTTGATCAATCCCAGTCAGCCTCCACTTAGCAAAGAGCAAAAAAGTAGAATAAAGACAGCACACAAGGCAGCCGAAGGATGACTCAGCATAAAGATAGCGGCAACAAGCCAAATATAAAAAATGCGCAAATTTTGGGCAGCGCATCTTCAGCCGACTCCAACAGTCACAAAGTCAACACTCTCTGACCATTTTGGATAGCTATTACAATCAAAAGTTACTACAACATTTACTTTCTCAGCTACAATGCTCCAGGAGTTGGCACGACATTAATGAAACATTTACTCATCAGCTAGATATTTTCTTATGTAAATTATGTATATATACCTCCCCTGGCAATGTATGAGGGGTTGGTGATTTTCATTCTGAGGCAAATGTATTGTATATTTTCAGATTATCTAATGCAAAAGGCTGGAAAAGCTCAGTGATTTCCTGAATGTTTGATGTCTTGGTGATGCTATGCGTGCTGTTGCAGAATTCCTGTGTTGTCTGATGGAACAATAAGTTTTCTCAATCTATGTTTTGTTTTCTTATGTTTGTTTAAATCACACACATGCTTCCACTAATCTAGCAGTAGAGAAAAGGAATAGTACAGGAAATGTTTGGTTACACCTTGTACTCAATCTCTATTGCTGAAAATGTTTTCTTCAGAATTGATCATGAACATGAATTCCTAATTGGTCATGTTTTCATTAATTCTCTAAATACGAATGTTATGTAGAAATTCTTCACTGCTTTTAAATAATATTCTCACTGTTCTCCATACTAGTTTGTTTGAAAGATCCTTAATTGCCTTTCATACCCTGGTTACATCACACTTAATCACAGATTCAAAGAATTGTTTCTCAGACACTTATCTGGCTCTACAGCATCACTATTGTATCAACACAGACATATCAAGCAAGTTAAGCATCACTAACTCCATGCCCAATGGCCTAGAATACCCTGGTAATCATATATATATCTTGACTGAAGTCATCATCCAGCAAACTTCAAAACAAAACCTTGAGCATCATAACTAGCCTAAAATATCATACCAACAAAGTTAGATCATAAAGAGAGAGCCCTCTCTGGTCATAGGTAGGCTAGAACCTATGACCCAAAGATTGGTTAGTGGTTACCTCGGCCGTATTCCCTTGGGAGTCAAAGGGAACATCCTGAGTGATAACAAGAAGAATAAAGCAGACAAAACTCCAAAGGAGAAAACTGAAAAATTGGAAACCAATGATGAAAAACGCAAACCTCGATATCCTTGTCTTATTTGTGAAGAGGAACACTTTACAAGAGACTGTCTACATCGAGCAGAGGTTGCGAAGATTATCAAAGGTTCCCAAACTCCTGCTGTTTTGAAGGATCCATTTCCAAATCAAGATAGCAAGATGATAGGTTCTTCCTCGAGTGCCAATGAAGAACCCATATTGATGATGTCCCATGTAAGGATTGCGACTCGATCGCAAGATTATGGTAGTAAAAGTCCTGTTGATGGCAAAGAAGCAGAATCTTCTCATTCTAATCCATCAACCTCAGCTCCCGGTTCCGATCCACTACAGATCGAGAAGCCTAATCCAGACTTAGTAATCAAACCGCCCACCAAGGGTATACTTCGAAAGTCTGCTTTCAATCCACATGCGAGAGTGGCAAAGAATTATAACATTGTTGAGGACTTAGCTGTTTCACCCTCAGCAATGTCGGCTTTGGAAGTGCTGCAATCATGCCTAGCACAGCGTAAATTACTTTTGTCGGCTATCAAAGCTGTTGATGTTCAGGACCCGAACCTAATAATCTTTGATCTAGAAAATAGTACACCGCGTTTGCCTCATCAAATGGCTTTCCAGATCCCAGTGATAGTCAAAAACAGGCCTATTCATCGGACTGTAATTGATGAGGGAGCTTCAACGTGTATTATGTCGATACAGTGTTGGAGATCGCTTGGTTCTCCTTCACTAAATCAATCCCCGACAATTCTTAAGGCCTTTGATGGCCGTGGGTTTCATCATTTTGGCATTCTACAGGATTTGCCTATAGGGGTTGAAGGAAAAACCGTTAGTCTAGATGTGGAGATGGTTGATGCCCCTCTAGACTACAACCTTCTCTTGGGTTGAAGTTGGTCTTACGCTATGACAGCGGTCGTTTCATCGGTCTTCCAAGTAATAAAGTTCCTAATTAATGGAAAGATCGTAACAATAGACCAGCTGGCTTACTTTTCATCCAACCCAGCCTCTTCAAAGAGTATTCAGCATGTCGGTAAAACGACTATCCCATATAAGGATGTTGGAGTAGGATTAGTTAAAGACGCTAGTTTACTGGGACCTTTTCCTTTTCCTCCAATCAACGCATCATCTTCATTTGCAACCATTCATATGATTACATCAGATACTATTTTTTATGACGATCCTTGGATCGTTCCTTCTGAATCTGAAATAGACTCATTTGGTAATTTTATGCCTTTGAGTCCATATGAAATTGCCTATGAAGCCGTGCAGTCTTTTACCGACCCGTGTTCAACCGAAAAAGACTTAATGAATGTGGTCTGTGAGGAATCACTTTTCACATCAACCTCATATTTAACTACGTTTTCTGAACTTGTTCACTCTGATGAGCAAATTCGTGAAATCCTATGTGTAGATGATTTACCATGGGAAGATCTCCATCACAGATCTTCGTTTTTACCTAGGGATGATCGTTTTGAAAATTATTTCTCATCATTCTTTACGACTGAATATGTCAAGGAACCTCAGAATCCAATGAAACATCCTGATTCAGAGTTAAATTTGGGAAACATCTCTCGAACTATTCCCATTGACATTTCGGTTAAGCCTGGAATTGTTGAGAACATTCATATAGGTGCCTCGTGTACAGATGACGAAATCCAATTATATAAGGCCATATTTCAAGAATTCCGCGACGTGTTTGCCTGGTCCTATGAGGAAATGCCAGGAATTGATCCCGCGATTGTTGTTCATGAGATCAAAACTTACCCGGATGCTAAACCTGTCTGGCAAAGTTTGCGTCAGATTCACCCACGAAAAGCTACTACAACTAAAGCAAGAGTTGAAAAACTGTTGAAAGCAGGTTTCATTTATCCGATCCCGTTAACGGATTGGGTATCGAATATTGTTCCGGTTAACAAAAAATAGGGAACAATAAGAATATGCATCGATTATAGGGACATTAATCGATCTTGTCCAAAAGACAACTACCCAACTCCCTATATCGATCAAATTATTGATGATTGTGCCGGCAGCGAAATATTTTCCTTTATGGACGGTTTTTCCGGATACAATCAAATCAATATTCTACCTGCCGATCAACCGAAAACGGCTTTCATTTGTCCATGGGGGACATTTGCTTATTATAAATTACCTTTTGGGCTCAAGAATGCTAGAGCAACTTTTCAAAGGGCGATGTCTTATGCGTTTCATGACATCAAACACATTGTTCAACCGTATCTCGATGATTTCCCCGCTCATTCATTACATCGAGCTGATCACCTCGTCCACTTACGTGCAATCTTCATGAGGTGTAGGCATTATCGTATTCGGTTGAACCCACACAAATGTGTCTTCCGTATAGAAACGGGTCGATTACTGGGATTTGTAGTTTCGAAAGCCGACATTCGCGTTGATCCCTCGAAGGTCGAAGCTATTATCAATTTGCCTCCTCCTTCGAGTCTTCGCCAACTCCAAAGTTTGCAGGGGAAAGCGAAATTTTTACGACGATTCATTCCCAACTACGCCGAGGTTACAAAGGGTTTTACACGGTTGTTGAAACAGAACGCTCAATTCTCTTGGGATGAGATAGCTCAGAAATCTTTTGATGCACTCAAGCACGCGTTGACCCATCCACCGTTGTTGCATCCTCCCAACTACAACCAGGATTACTTTTTGTATCTCGCCACCTCCCATTCCACCATTGGAATGGTCTTAGTTCAGGAAGATGAATTCGGAACGGAACATGTGATATATTACCTTAGTCGAACGTTAAATCCAACTGAGCTAAAATACTCACATGTGGAGAAATTGGCATTGGCAGCCATTCAAGCTGTCCAACGTTTTCGTCACTACATTTTACTACGTAAAACTACAATCATTTCGGATTGCAACCCTATGATCTACATTTTGACCAAACAATTGCTAGGGGACAAGTACTCTAAATGGATTGTTATCCTACAGGAGTTCGACTTGGAGTTTGAGAAATCTAAGTCTAAGAAATCTTTAGTTTTTGCAGAGTTAATGTGTGACTTCCCACGTGCTGACACAGAAACTATGGCAGAGGAGCCCATTGCGGACGAATCTTTGTTTCTAATCAGCACTTTAGATCCGTGGTATGGGGATATCATCATCTATCTCTAGACCCAATCCTTTTGGCCCGAAGTTTCAAAGTCGGAACGTCGGAAAATTCGATTCCAGTCCCAACAATACAAAATTATTGGAGATACTCTTTATCGCCGTGGGGCGGACTCTATTTTTCGACGTTGCTTAACTCACAAAGAGGCTGAAAGGGTTTTAAATGACTGTCACTCTGGAGCGTGTGGCGGTCATATGTTTGGGTATGCCACAGCCCAAAAGATATTGCGCGCTGGCTACTTCTGGCCCTCCTTGTTTAAAGATTGTATTACTGCGGTCCGAAAATGCCACAACTGTCAAGTGTTTGATCGAAAGATGCGCGCTCCACCTGCTCCTCTCCACCCTATAATTTCCGTTGGTCCTTTTTCCAAATGGGGTATCGATTTTATTACATGTAACCCTCACTCGGCCGGGGGGCATGCGTATATCATCCTTGCAGTAGATTATTTTACTAAGTGGGCCGAGGTGATGCCTACATTCGAGGCAGACGGCAAGACAGCTGCAATTTTCGTGTTCAATCATATAATTGCTAGGTTTGGTGTCCCACAAGTGATAATCACTGACCATGGGGGCCATTTTCGAAACGTTATGATGACAGAACTTACAGGCCAGCTTGGTTTGCATCACGATTGTTCAACTCCTTATTATCCACAAGCGAATGGTCTGGTTGAGTCCATTAACAAAGTTTTAGTTATCATGATCCGACGAATCATTGGTATTCATCGGTTGAATTGGCACAACATGTTATTTTTAGCACTTTGGGCGTACCGAACCTCAGTGAAAACATCAACAGGGTTCACTCCTTTCCAACTAGTTTATGGTTTGGAAGCTGTGCTACCCATTGAATGCGAAATCCCGTCACTGCAAATGGCCATCGAGTTACTTCCAGCTACTTCCGAAGAGGAAAAGCGTTTATTATACTTAGCTCAATTAGATGAGAATCGACGTGATGTTGCATTGGCGATCGAGACTCACGCAAAACGTATGAAACCTCAGTATGATCGAAATGTGACCCCTCGAAATTTTTCGGAAGGAGACCTAGTGTTATTATATGATCAAGCTAATGATAAATTAGGTGCTGGAAAATTCGTTCCTATGTGGCATGGGCCCTATATTGTCAAGTGAAAGCTAGCAAAAGAGGCCTATGAGTTGGTAGACTTTGACGGGGACTCTTTAGGTAAACCCAGAAATGGTCTTTACTTGAAGAGGTATTATGCTTAAAAGAATGGGTATGGAGATTTTTAGTTAGGTTAGTTTTTCTTTCTAGCTGGTGTGTTTGTTAGTTTAGACAGTGTGCTTAGCTTAGAGAGTGTGTTTTCGTCGTTATTTCTGCTTATCTTGGTTTTACTCTTGATGTTGCAGAGGTCGATGCCTCTCCAAACATACACTGGTTTCGCTGATGGTGATTGTCGTAGTACACGAAATATCTCTTCTGCAGCTTGGGTTATCTATTCGCCCTCTGACGAGTTAGTATCTATACATGGGGTGAGCCTCGGTCAAACAACAAACAACATTGCCGAATACAGTGCAGTGATTCAGTTATTGTCTGAATCTATTTCATTTGGGATTCGGAGTTTGATAGTGAGGTTAGATTCTGAACTCGTTGTATTACAGCTTAATAGAGTTTATGCCATTAGAAATCCAGTGTTATTAAGGTTATTTTTGAGAGTGCGTCTCTTGGAACGTGAGTTTGATTATATTGAATATCAGCATATTCCAAGGTCTTTAAATACATTAGCAGATGCAATTGCTTCTCGAATGTTAAATAGACATTTGCAATAATCATACATGTAAATTTAAAACCATTCCATAACATGATTTACAAGATAAGCCGGTAATAATGATATATATATATAGGAGTGTGTCAAAAAATACATCGTCTTCGATCGTAGGTTGAAAAACACCTTATGATCAACAAAAATGATAAGTACAAAAAACCAAAATGTCACATGTGCCTACAAAACGACCATCCAATCACTGGTGATGATCTCTATATGACACCACTGTACGGGCCACCCTACACAAGAACCTCCTAAAAGGTCCTGGGACCCCGACTACATAGCGCTGAAGCCTGATTGGAATATCATCTATGGTAGTCTTCGGTATATCTGCTGTAAGACGCTCCAGGTCACTTTCCAACTCAGCCAAAGTCTCTGTGGCCTCGTCCTGTGGGGCCGGTGCCACTGCAGCTAGTAGTCTCCTCTCGTAAGGCCGGAGATTGGCTGGACGTCGTGGGCCTACATCTGCATTTTGAAAATTATTACTATCAGTTTTGAGACGATATAAAACAAACAAAAATAATAGATAGTTTAAAAAAACTTGTGAAAAATGAAGTTACCTGTATCATCCCATTGTTCTCCCGGTGGAAGAACCATGTCCGGATCTCCACGAAAATCAACTCCAGCATAAGGAAAATCCTGTATAGCAAAGACCTGGTTTTCTAACCAGCGAAAGTACTCCGGAGTAAATTGGACAACCTCCGTCCCCTCATCAGGATGATGGGCCATAACCGCAACCCATCGCATCAATTTGGGCTCTCGAGGAAGCCCAACCTCAACAGTGAGCTGCTGTGGGATCAGCATCGGAACCCTCTCTAAGCCAAAACTCACAACTAAAGCCCCATAACCAAAGGTCTTTAGCTGTCCATTTTTGGCTCTAGTCAGTTGGCCTTTTACATTGGCCAACACAGCATCACACCAGTTGAAAATGGTACCTCGATAGCAATCAACTGCCATCCGCATCTGGGATCCAGTGGCAATGTGTAAAGTGGCAGCCCCACAAAGTCTGGTAACTGTAAAGGCAATCACCATAAGTTCAGGATGGGATATAGTTTTGATCTCTATCCCCTTCTCCTGAGACTGAGTGTTACACCACTCTAGTCGGAGACTAGCGACAGACTAGCCACCTGGCCTAGTCCCGAACAGAGTCAAGTGTTCGCCTCTCTTGGGCGAACCAGTGATAAAGTAGATATCTGCCGGCTCCATCTCAAGCTGGTGCCCTCCAATATAAAAACATTGGTCCTGAACGTTCCATCTTTCTACCAGCCACTCTAGAAAGCTCACTTGGGCCCTCATGCCAGGTATGGCCCAAAATTTATAAAGGCCGCATGCGTTCAAAGCATCAATTGACGGTTGATGATTAATGGTGGCCAAATCAACATCTTCGTGCTCTCTCTCGTGCCAATCGAACATGGTGAACAATCTAGATACCATGAAACATCCATTAGATTCCATAAAATCAAAAAAAATTGGTCCATTTTGGAGAATTTAGGTTTTAAAAACTCGTTGCGCGGGGTACGCACCCCGCCTTTAGGAACAGAGCATAGGTACGCAGGGTCCCTGAAGGCAGGGTGCGGACCCCTGACATTTTTCAACTGAGAAAATGTCGGAGTCCGCGGGTCCCTAGTGTGGCGCCTGCGTACCCCGAGAGGCGGTTTGTGAAACCATAAAACCTCCCAAAAATGAAATCTAGGGCCTTAAAAAGAATTCTAAACGGATGAAATTGAAGAGGAGGATGTTGTAGATTACCTGGAAGAGACGACGTTCGATTTCGACGGTCGGATTCTCCTTAAAGTCCACGGGAAGTTTCTTGCCAAAAGCCCTTTTTCTCTCCTCAAATAGTAAAATGGTAAAAATGAATTGGTAAAAGCCCTTTTTATAGGTTTTTTGGGTAAATAAATGGTAAATTTGTTTATTTTTCACCATTTAAAGGTATTTTTCAAAGTATTTTTATCTATCTTCAACAGGTATGAGTAATGTGTTGGTTTTTGTGCAGGATAAAGGATTTTCAAGGAAAATTGTCTTTTTGTACAAACAAAAACATCAGAGTCATCTTTAAGCTCTTTTCTGACTCCTAAAATGTGAAAAGATTGCTGAGTTTTCTTTTTAGCTCGTTAAAACAGAATTAAAAAGGCGGTCCTCTTACAGCCCTTTTCTGATCGTAAAAACATGAAAAGATTGCCGGATTTTTGTCGTTTCAAATTCGATATTGGAAATAAAACGACGTGTCCTTGATCGCTTTCTACTTTTCAGATCAGAGACACTAATCATGAAAGTACTCCTTGGTCATAAAGATCAAGCGGTTCTCTCAAGTATTATTTTATACTTTTTTGGGCTTGGGAGACACAAATTTATGAAAAAGGTCAACCTTGGAGTCTTCTTAAGTTTTTCAGACTCTCTAAAATTGAAAAACGCCGAGTTTCTCCTATACTGGACTCGTTAAAATTTCACAGTAAAGGACCTGTTCGATTACAAACAGGAACGGACCACTCCTTCTTTGGGTTCGAATCTAAACTAAGTTGGACTCATCCAAAGGATGAGCTTATAATCAAGCAAATGTTATCCTCCTCAAGCTTGTAAAAAATAAAGAGGTACTTGCCAGAAATGGTGGGGGAAAGGAGAGGAAAATGAGCCTATTTGTTATACTCTGTCTCGGAAAAACCTTATCACCACTCTTGAACACGACACTTTTCATTCACCTGGGTTGGGAAATCATTTGCCTAATAGTTGATCAAACCACATCGAAAGTCTTTAGCCGGTTTCTGGGTATTAACTTTGGGTCAATTGTCACCAAGCCATCTATTGTGTCGTTATGTGTTCAAGAGGAGTCTTGCAAATAAACTATTCATCTGAAAAATATCTGTCATCCATCTTGACCATCCCTGAGTCAGTCCTTACAGCTACATTTCTTCAACTTGATCTATGATTTCGTGTTGTGGGCTCGCCTACGACGGATCGCTTTCTATCGACATCAGCACATTATCTAGAAATATGATCTAGAAATCATCAATACCTTGGGATCTGCATGCCTCAATGGCAGGTTTCTCGCCTTTGACGACAGGTTACATCAATGACCTTCGATCAAGGGATTCTGTGACATGTTCGACATCAACACATTCATTCACATCTCATGGATTGTAATGGGTACTTTGAGAACCATTGACATCACTAGTGGTCTCTCTCACACTTGTTAACAGTTTACATCATTGACTGGTAATCAAGTGGTTTCTACCATGTTCGACATCAACTCATTTATTCGCATGGATAGAATCGTACTATTTTAGGAAGTAGAATGAAGACCCTGGATCTAGTTTCCGCCATCCAGGCTTCGAGGAGTTTTGTATTCATTATACAGTAGACTAATTATAAACAGATGGTTGCGTCCATACTATGTCTACATGTGTCTATGATTATAATGTATTGCGAAATCATTCCTATATCAGAGCAGTAGTTAGTTTGTTAGTTAAGTTTTTGATCTAAGTATGGGAATGCCTACCTCAGCGATGATATGATCTCATATATGTATTTTGTGTTGAATATTTACAGGTTCCGACTGGGCTCTCCACAAGATAATCCTCGAAATGATAAAGTGCTTCACCCTTCCTAGATGATATAAAACCCTGATCTACTACAGACCTCGCACTTTAGGGGGAAATCTGTTACACTAAAATTTGTCACCATGACTATTTGCAGTCAGTATGGCTCCATCAATAACCATACTGTCCTCCTTGGCAAGTCTTATACCTCTGCTCCTCATATCAAACTCCAAAAAAGAGAGAAAGCCTTTAAAAAATCAATATAACTCTGGTTCTGCACTTTCTCTTACTCTTATCTGCGGGCCCGCACCTCAAGTACATAATACCTGCGTACTTGTACGCTCTGTCTGTAAAGGGGTGGGTGCGTACCCCTGTAAAAGTCAAAAGGCGCAAGTTTTACTTCAAAAAACTTACTTGCAGTCAATTCTAGAGCATTCTAGAAGATGGTTTGACGTGGATTGAGCGCCTCCATATGGTTCATGCATCCCAATGAAAGAGGAACTTATCCCATGAAGAGGGGAGCTATCCCTTTGAAAGAGGGGCTTATCCCATTGATGATGGACCTGTTTAACTTCCTCCAAAGCATTATAAATACAGGCATTGCGCCAGAGGCAAGGGAGGTTGAAAGCTGAACATTCCTAAGGGTAGATGCTACTGAAATTAGGACTCCCTTATAGAGCTTGAGAGGAGAGATCACATTCCTTTCTTAGCTTCATTTGGAAGTGGGTGAGCTGATCAAAGTAGAGGAGAACTCTTGCTGGACCCTGGGAGGGACCTGCACAACACCAAGGCATTGGTTGTAAGGTTTCTTTTGTTTCCAATTAATACAATTAAGTTCATTTTTCTCAACAAGTTGTTATACATAATTTGTTTCATAAACGCCTTGGTCTTTATGATGAATATGTTTTATTATATGAGTTATTCAGGTGCTATGTAATCATTTGCTTGTTTGTGTATGCAGGCTTCAAGGAGAGGAGCTCATCTGGATCAAAGATACTTGGCCGCTACAAACAACGTTGGACTAAAGGTAAGCCTTAAACACCTGGTTGCTCTTATTTTAAATGCATATTTAGGGAAAGATAGCGCTTGATTGTTTTGTTTGTCACTAGAAAAGCCTTAGTTTCTAGGGAGGTCAGTTTTGTCCGCAAAATTGAATCTTTTCACATGACAATCACTCTCCTAATTTTATAGAATTTTCTGGGTAGGTCAGAAGGGTCAAACATGGGTCCCAACTCAACCAGCAGCTAGAGGAGCTGAGGGGAATTCGGGCCAAAATTCTAAGGTCAAAATTTTGCCAATTCCTTCGTGTGTTATTATGGGTTTCTTGCATAGAGGCTAGGATTAATTTCCCAAAATTTTCTGAGCAACAGGAAAGGCTCTAACAACAAATCATTTCAAGCAGCAACACCTTTCTGGGCAGTCACAATGCAAGTCTTGGGTTGGATTACCAACAGATTTGAGGAGGGTGTTCCATTTTTCATTTGGGATTTTGCTAGCTTATCTAGAACAAGCCCAGGTGCACACATTCCAACACCTTTTACACCTCTTCCCATTTAATAAAATGAGTAGACAATGCAGCTTAGTTGCCAATTTTGTGGTATGATGGTTTGATTTAATTTTATGGAATTATTTTTATTGTCTGTTTTTCATAACACTATTTTTCCTAGTTTGGAACATTACAGTTAATGAGTTCCAGATGTGCTAAGAAGGGGGTGACAAGGTATGCTATGCAGTACTGCCAAGGCATGCTAGAGTGCTAGGGAAGCATACAAAGATGTGCCAAGTGCCAAGGTGTGCCAATGCATGCTAAGCAGTGTTAGGGAGTGCCAGAGAAACATAAGGGAGCACTAGGTCAGAATGCATGGAAATGAATGAATAAGAGTGTGTGACATGAAGTTTCAGCAAGTTCCTAGTGTGCTAAGGAGAGAGTGACATGGTATGATAGGTTGCGCTAAGTCATGCTAGATTTCTAGGGCAACATGTGTTAGGGTCCCACCCTAACCCCCTTATTTATGTCATGGGATCACGTCATAGTCAAGAGTCAATAAAGCCCATATTAATATTTGTAAGTGGTTAACCCGCAATTAATGACGGGACCACAGTTAGTTGCAAATGGGCCGTAGTATTAGATAGATGGTATTAATAAACCCATCGTATTGGCCCGTGGTATTGCATGTATGAGTCATATATAAAGGATAGAGACTCCCTGCGAGGAGCATTGTGTCTTATTTTGTATTCGAGCTCTACTCTATTGGAGGTTGCCCCCTCGAAGAGGCAAGTGAACATTACTCTCTGGATAATAAAATCATTGCTATTCTGTGTTCTGGATATCTTTTCTTCGCATATTCTGTATTTGGGTATCATTTTGCAGGTTAAGAGCATAACAAGTGGTATCAAAGCACTTTCCAGGGCCGGTGGCATCTCCAATTCTTAGCAAAAAAAAATTTCGGCTAGAGACGTGTTCCGGCGTCTTTAAACCACGGGATCTGTCGTTGAGCGCATAAACCTACGGATTTGGGGAGGCATGCATGCAGGAAATACAAGAGGTGGTCACGTCTGTTGGACTCCCTTGTAACCCCTGTGGGTACCCCTTCGAGTAGTAGCGCATTAGACAGAACCGCGCACGGACTGTCTTCCACGTACCCTCTAGGTATATCGGAAGCCCCCTAGGCTCCCTTGAAACCTCGCCATAGATAAACCGTCGGCCGTCTTGTGGCTACAGTACACCGAGAACAACACTCGGAGAGATTACTCGCCCGTACGATAGGGAAGTCGGGTTGTACGGCTAAGGGTACGGTCGATCCTCCTTAGTTAGAGCCCTGAAACATTGGGCCGAGTACTACTGCCAAACCCTTATGTATATTGCGATCTGTAGCACCTGACACTCCTCACGACCATAGTTTCCTTTTCTATCGGGGGATCACACATCATCTATTCCCGATCCGCGTGTGCAAAGAGGTGCAGCAGCAGCAGACATCAGTCCCGCAGATCCATCAGATCTGCCGCAGCAGTTGTTCCGCCATTCAGATCTCTCAGACCCACCAGATCGGAGTTGTTGTGAAGGGTTCCTATACCGGGGTATACTTTTCGCAGGACTTTTGGTAGCATTGACATTTTGAGGATTTGGCGACTGCAGTATTGATCAAGAAGGAGTAAATCTCTGTTAGGAGTTTTCAAAGAAAAAAAAAAAAAAGAGTCTGAGATCTTCCGGGGCACTTATTGGTGATCTAGCCCATCAGAATTAGGACGACAAGCTGAGCAAGGTGGTACCATTCAATTTATTAGTAAAAATTTTTAGGCGGTCCCAATTTTTCATCAGGTTGGTGTATGGTAGAAACTAGAGCTCAAGCGATGGCCAATGAAAGGATGGACAAACTTGAAGACACTGTGAACTCCATCCAAACTGAGATTCGTGGACTAAGTCTCTAGATACAACAATTCCTCCCGAAGGGCAAGGAGCAAGCCCACGAGGAGGCCTATAATGGCCATGAATACAATGAGGGTGAGTCTAGCCACTCTCCTCACGTCTGGCACACCCATCCACCACCCAGTCAGCGACCTCCCAAGTTGGATGTGCATAAATTTGATGGTTCTCACCCGTCCGCATGGCTAGCACAAATGGAGCAGTATTTCAAATTGAATCATATCCCAGATGATGCGAATAAGCTTATGATTGGGAGCATGTACTTGGACAATGAACGGTGGCAATGGTGGGAATGGCATTAGCGTTGCAATGGACCTTTTAGGACTTGGACCCAATTTACCAAAGCTCTTCGAGATCGCTTTGAACAGGAAGACTCTTTTTTGGGTCATCTCACTAAGCTCCGACAGACTGGTACAGTGGATGAATATATTACCGCTTTTGAAGCCTTAGCCTTCTGCACTAGGGGTCTCACAGATGAGTTCTACACGAAATGCTTTATCAGCGGTCTTAAAGAAGCCATCAAAGCTCAAGTTCTACTTCACCACCCTCCCACGTGGATGGAGGCTTGCCAGGTAGCTCGTAAGGTGGAACGTGCATTAGCAGCCCAATACAGTCGCCCAAATTTCCCCGCTAAAGGTCGTCCCCCACAGGCTCACAACACGACTCAAGCACTTAAGGTCCAAAAGGTGTCACCTGCGGAAATGGCTGAAAGAAGGAAGCAAGGACTATGTTACTACTGTGATGAAAAATACTCCCCAGGTCATAAATGAAAGGAGCCCAAATTTTTTCAAATAGATGCCACTGACTACAGCTCAACAGAGGAAGATCCACCACTTGAGGAACATGAGGCACTAGAAGAAGACAACCCAAAGGAGAATGTCTCTGACGAACCAGTTATTTCGCTGCATGCGTTGGCAGGGATTTCTTCCCCTCAAACTCCCAAAATCCGGGGTTTTCTTAAACATCACCCAGTAGTAGTCTTGATTGATAGTGGAAGTACCCATAATTTCATCCATCAAAAAATCGCAGAAGCAACGCATTGTTTTGTATGAGCAGTTTCTAACTTCCAAGTCCAAATTGCGGATGGGGGCACAATGAAATGTGAAGGCCGCTGTGAAAATGTCAAACTTCAAATGGGGGATTATCAGTTGAAAACCCACATGTTTGCCATACACATGGGGGGTTGCGACATTGTCCTCGGCGCTGAATGGCTCTGCACTCTTGGGCCAATCACAATGGATTTCCAGGAGTTATATATGAGTTTTAAGCAGAACAACTCCACACATACCCTCCGTGGACTCCAGGCGGGTGCCCCGTCTATCATCAGCTCGCATAGGATGGAAAAATTGTTAAAAAAGGGCCATCATGGAGTAGTAGCTCAATTTAATGCCATCCAGGTAGTCGAAACCATGTCTCTGCCAATTCATCATGAGATGCAACAGATTTTAAATAACCATCGGACAGTCTTTGACAAGCCTAATGAGCTTCCACCCTCGCGAGGGGAACATGATCATAGCATCACCTTGGTTCCAAGGGCCCAACCCCCAAATGTGCGGCCATACAGATATCCGTTCACCCAAAAAAATGAAATAGAAAAAATCATCAAGGAACTGTTGGAAGCAGGTGTCATTCGTCCCAGCATTAGTCCTTATTCATCCCCAGTGGTCATGGTGCTCAAGAAAGATGGGGAGTGGCGGATGTGTCCCGACTTCAGGGCCCTTAATAAGTTGATAGTCAAAGATAAATTTCCCATCCCGGTGGTTGACGATTTGCTGGACGAACTCAATGGGGCTCAATTCTTCACTAAGTTGGATCTTCACTCAGGCTACCACCAAATTCGCATGAAGGAAGTCGACATTCCCAAGACGGCTTTCAGAACTCATGAAGGCCATTATGAGTTCCTGGTCATGCCATTTGGTCTTTGTAATGCCCGCTCTACTTTTCAGAGCCTTATGAATCACATTCTCAAACCATATCTCAAAAAATTTGTCCTTGTCTTCTTCGATGACATCCTCATCTATAGTGGCACTTGGGCTGCACATCTTCAGCATGTAGATCTACTCTTGCAACTGCTCCGCAAGCATAAATTATTTGTCAAGATGTCCAAGTGTTCGTTTGGCATGGAAGAAGTTGAGTATTTGGGCCACATTGTGGGGCGTGAAGGTGTCAAGGTGGACCCCAAAAAGATCCAGGCAATGCAAGAATGGCCTCAACCTAAGACCTTGAAGAGCTTGAGAGGATTTTTGGGTCTCACAGGCTATTATCATAAATTTGTCCGCAACTATGGCCGCATAGTGAAACCCCTCACTCAACTCCTAAAGAAAAATTCCTTCTTCTGGAACGAGGAAGCACAATAGGCATTTACCGCTCTCAAAAATGCCATGTGTTCCACTCCAGTCTTAGCACTACCTGACTTCATCAAATCCTTTGTCATTGAATGTGATGCTTTGGGTACAGGTATTGGGGCGGTCTTAATGCAGGAAGGGCGACTGTTGGCCTTCACAAGCCAACAACTCAGTGGGAGGAATCTGGGCCAATCTACCTACGAGAAGGAAATGATGGCCATCTTACATGCAGTCGAGACATGGCGACCTTACTTATTGGGGCGACATTTCCAAATCCGCACAGATCATCACAATCTTAAATATTTTTTGCAGCAACGCCTATCCTCCCCACAACAAAATAAATGGTTAGCCAAAATGCTGGGATATGATTATGAGATCATTTACAAGAAAGGGAAAGACAATAGTGTAGCAGATGCATTGTCTCGCCAATTTGAGGAGGAAAGTACTCTGCTCGCAATTTCCCTCCCCATTCCAGACTGGATTGAAGAGGCTCGCAGGGAATGGTTTTCACACCCCGGGCTCTCCCAACTCATTTCTCAATTGCAGGTAGATCCTAATTCCACCAAGGGCTACTCGTGGCAGAATGATATTCTTCGCTACAAGGACAGAGTCGTAATCTCACCAACATCCACCCTCAAAAGTCGCATTTTGGCAGAATTGCACTCATCTCCCATTGCAGGACATTCGGGCTTTCAGAAGACATATGCTCACACCAGAAGATCATTTTTCTGGATAGGCATGAAAAAGGACATCCTTACCTTCATAGCAGAATGTGATGTCTGTCAACGCCACAAAGGGGAAACCATCAACACACCAGGCACATTACAACCATTGCCCATTCCGGCATCAATTTGGATGGAGGTTTCTATGGATTTCATTACAGGTCTTCCAAAGTCAGGGAACAAGTCAGTCATCATGGTGGTTGTGGACCGACTGTCAAAGTATGCTCATTTTTGTGCCCTACCCCACCCATTTACACCAACTTTGGTTGCTCAATCTTTCATGGATCAGATCTTCAAATTGCATGGCATGCCCACTTCTATTGTGTCCGACCGCGACCCGATCTTCACCAGTAATTTTTGGCAGGAACTCTTTAGAATACAAGGCACTCAACTCAAACTCAGTACTTCATATCATCCGCAAACAGATGGTCAAACCGAAGCCGTCAACAAATGTCTAGAAACCTACCTTAGGTGTTTCACTTCAGAAAAGCAACACCTTTGGGTACAGTGGTTACCTCTGGCTGAATGGTGGTATAACACCAACTACCATGCCACCACCAAAATGACTCCCTATGAAGCAGTATATGGTCAACTTCCGCCTTCCCCTACTTCTTATCTCAAGCGGTGCTCCAAAGTACAAGCAATGGATCAACTCCTACAACACCGCGCAACCATGCTCGCTCATCTTAGAGAGAATCTTCATCAAGCTCAGAACCGCATGAAGCAACAGCTCGACCAGCATCGCTCAGAGCGCCAATTTCAAGAAGGGGATCAGGTCTTTTTGAGGCTACAACCATATAAGCAAACATCACTCAAAGACAAGGGTTGTCAAAATCTCTCTCCAAAATTCTACGGACCATACCAAGTACTTCAGCGCATTGGAGAAGTGGCTTACAAGTTGGCTTTGCCACCTACGGCAAAAATCCATCCAGTTTTCCATGTATCGTGCCTCAAGAATGTGATTGGGAACAATTGCCGAGTTCAAACCAGTCTACCTGAATTGGACGAAGAAGGGTCAATCTGGCTTCAACCCGAACAGGTTCTAGACACACGAGACAAGCACCTACGCGGCCGCATGATTAAGGAAGTCCTCGTCAAATGGAAAGACACCTCTCCAAAAGATGCAACTTGGGAACCAGCCACTATTCTTCAGCAGTTTCCGCAGCTTCAGCCTTGAGGAAAAGGCTAGTCTTAAGGGGGAGGGCATGTTAGGGTCCCACCCTAACCCCCTTATTTATGTCATGGGATCACGTCATAGTCAAGAGTCAATAAAGCCCATATTAATATTTGTAAGTGGTTAACCTGCAATTAATGACGGGACCACAGTTAGTTGCAAATGGGCTGTAGTATTAGATAGATGGTATTAATAAACCCACGGTATTGGCCCGTGGTATTGCATGTATGAGTCATATATAAAGGATAGAGACTCCCTGCGAGGAGAATTGTGTCTTATTTTGTATTCGAGCTCTGCTCTATTGGAGGTTTCCCCCTCGAAGAGGCAAGTGAACATTACTCTCTGGATAACAAAATCATTGCTATTCTATGTTCTGGGTATCTTTTCTTCGCATATTCTGTATTTGGGTATCATTTTGCAGGTTAAGAGCATAACAACATGCAACCAAGATGTGCCAGGTGCTAGGGTGTGTCAACATGTGCTAGGAAGTGTTAGGGAGTGCCAGGGAAACAAAAGGGAGCACTAGGTCAAATTAATGCATACAAATGAACAAATAAGAGTTTGTGAGAGGAAGTGTCAGTGAGATACAGGTGTGCTAAGGGAGTAACTATAGAAATTCTCACTGTAGATTAAACTGATTATGCAATGTACTAAAGCAAAATATTTAATCTACTTCTACAATAAAACTTGCGGAATCTTAATCGATCTTGAGCAATATCAAATAGAACACATATAACAGAGAAGAAGAATCAATCATACATGAAACACAAAAGAATACTCTAGGGAAAGCCTCAGCTAAAAACCTCGCTATCTGTATTATCATACAAGTGGAAATATCTTAGGATTACACAAAGCTTTAGCTCTCAAGCTATTCATCTCTCACTACAATCCCTTACTACTGCTCATAGATAGAATAGACAACACAGATGCCTTCCTTTAGTCCTCCAAGTCTCCTATTTCCTTGCACAGTTTCTCCTGGGTCCTCAAGTTGCAACCTGTGTGATTCTCACCTCACACACAACACCAACCTCTGAAATAACTACACAATCCTGAAGGAGTTAATTCCTTCTGCATGGATGAGTTTCCTTTATAGGAAAATTCCTCCAATTGATAGTAAAATGTCCCTGTCTTTAATCTCAACTAGGTCTTTGTCTGAATTGACATGCACGAGTTATTTATGAGAGAATATGCAATTATCTGGAGAACACTCGTTGCATGTATGCATGCATTAACTGACTGAACTCACAATTAGTTCCACAAACTATTTGGAACTAATTTAACTATACATAACTCAGTTAACTGAGCTAACTAATTACAACTCAAATACAACTCATCCTTATCTCCTTAATTAAGGGATAACTTCCTCAATCAAAGGGATAATTTTTGCATGCCTTCACAAACACTTCATGTTTGAATTTCTCCAACTAATTAACTCAAGATGAATTAATTAATTATTTTTCAAACAACTGGTGAGACTAAATTCAAATTTTAATTGAAGGACAAATTAAAATTGGAATATATCTTGAAATGCTATCTATAGCAATGTTATTTTTAGCATTTCTATTTTAGCATTTCTTGTTGCTATTTTCAATAGTAACAAGGTATGGTAGGCAGTGCTAAGGCATGCTAGAGGCCAGGGCAACATGCCAAGATGTGTCAGGTGCTAAGGTGTGCCAATGCATGCTAGTGAGTGTTATAGAGTGCTAAGGAAACAAAAGGGATCACTAGTTTCAAATACATGGAAATGAATGAATAAGAGTGTTTGATAGGGAGTGATAGTGAGTTCTTGGTGTGGTAAGGAGGGAGAGACAATATACATTAGGTAGTGCCAAGGAATGATAGAGTGCCAGGGGAACATACCAAGATGTGCCATGTGCCAGGGTGTGTCAATATGTGTCAGCGAATGTTAGGGAGTGACACAGAAACACAAGGGAGAATTAGTTCAAAATGCATGGAAATGAAGAGATAAAAGTGTGTGATAGGGAGTGTCAACAAGTTCCAAGTGTTCTAAGGAGGGAGTGACAAGGTTATATGTTAGGCAGTGCCAAGGCATGCTAGAGTGTCAAGGCATGTCAAGGAGTGCTAGGGTGTTCTAGGGAGTGCAATGCATGCCTAAAAGAAATGTAGGGGAAGCTAACACAAACCACATAGGGCTAAGGGATTGTTAGACATGCTAGGTGATATTGCATGTCAAGATGTAAACTGTGTTTCTTAGTTGTTTTTTTGCCATGGTTGGATGTGAGCCTTGACTTGGTAACTTGTTAAGTGGGATGAGTTGAGATTGGACATGAGTAGCCTAAGATGTGTTATAGGCAGTTCTTAGGTGAACAAGGAGCAGCAGATAAATGACTGGAAATGCCCAATTTAGCCAACCTTTTGACTAAGCAACACTTCAACCCTTCTACAATCCTTTCTATGGATAATATGGGCCATTGAGATGGAGTATGAAGCTCAAATGGTTAATCAACTTAAGTAAGAATCATCATTGCATCCATTCGATGGTTTAGATGTAGTAACTATAACTTGGTTAAGTTGTTGTAGTCGGGGTAGGACTTGGTTGTGTTCTGGCCAAGTCTAAAAAAAAGTAAGGGTAGTTGTGAGGACATGATATCTAAGGAGTGCGAGGGCATGCCAAGAAATTAAAAGGTGTGCTAACACATGGCTGACAGTATCAATGGATGTTGAGGAGTGTTAGGGAGTGTAAGGGGAACACAAGGGAGAACTAGGTCAAAATTCTTGGAAATGAAAAAATAAGAGTGTGTGCCAAGGAGTGAATTCTAGGTGCCTCAAGGATGAAGTGTTTTAGGAGAAGTTTAGAATAGGAGTTGCAGGAGTCAAGCCTATGGTTGTGATAAGGCGTGGACAAAGTAATTTTAGAGAAAGGTATACTTTGGGTTTGGCAAAATATTGTTTTGCTAATGAATTGGTTGGGTTCCCGAGTCACAAAAAAAGTAAGGTTATCTGTGAGGGCATGACAACTAGGGAGTGCCAAGGTGTTCTAGTGAATGTAAGGTTCCTAAGTTGTGGAAAAATGTAATGTTATTTGTGAGCTCATGACTGCCAAGGTGTGTTAGGGCATGTTAACATGCACCAGATAGTATGAAGACATGTCAAACAAGCTAAGATGTGCCAAGTGATAAGGCATGCCAAGATATGCAAGGGTGTGACAATGCATGCCAGGGACTGTCAAGGCAACAAAAGGAAGGAATAAGTTAAACCACAAGGAAATGAACACATAATAGGGTTAATAAGTGATCAATTTACTTTTTCCGTGAGGGGCATGTTAAACACACAAACACTAGGTGCCAAGTGCCAAGTGTCAATGCATTCTAAGTGCCAAATATTCCTCTGTTTCTTCTCATCTAATTTCCAATAATTGATCTCAAATAACTTTAATATTAAACCATTCCAAAGCATACCAATTCATCTCAATGAATGCCAAACATGCTAAGACTTGCCAAGTTCCAATGTGTGTCAAGGAATGTGATGCATGCTATGATGTGGCAGAGCATGTAGAAGAGTGCTAAGGTGTTATAGAGAGTTCAAATGCATGCTGAGGAGTGTTAGGGAGTAATAGGACAACAAATTGGAGCACTAGGTCAAAATGAATCGAAGTGAATGAATATTAGGATGTGTAAGTGAGTGTCAATGAGTGCTAGTTGTCATGCCAAGGAGGGAGTGACAAGGTATGCTAAGCATGGGTAAGGCATGCCAGGGAATAATAGGCCATGTTAGGAAGTGCTAGAGTGTGCTAGGTAGTTCTGGGGTGTGCCAACATGTGAGAAATAGTGTCAAGGCATGCCAAGTGCTAAGACATGCTAGGATGTGCAGGGTGCCAAAGTATATTTCCAATATGCGTCAAGGAGTTTCAAGGCAACAAAAGGAAAAACCAAGCTAAAATGCAAGGAAATGAACACATAAGAGGGTTAATAAGTTGGGACTTTTTCTTTTTCGAAAGGGGCATGCTAGGCACACTAATAATATGTTACAATACATGCCAAGTGCTAATGTTTTTCAATGCAATATTATGCCAAGGTGTTCCAAGGCATGCTAGGGACTACAAGGCATGCCAACATATGCTAGGGGAGTGCTATTCTATGCTAGGGCTTGCCAACATGTGCTTAGGCATCCTACTCATGGAAAGATGTTCTAGGTACAAAGATGTTCCAGGTACAAAGATGTTCCAAGACATGCGAGGTGCCAAAGAATGTTAGTGTATTGTTCCAAAGCATGTTAAGGTGTGCCATGAGTGTTGAGGAGTATTAGGTCTCTCTCATTAATAGAATTGATAGAGCTTGATTATGTATTAAATAATATAGTTCCTACACACACTAGTGGAACTTTATTTAAAGGAAATTTGCTTGATAATAATCCTAATAGAGATGAATCATGTGTTGACTGAAACGAAAACTATATTCTTATGACTTGAGGGAAATGATACACACTAATTACTTCTTAACAAATCGACTGATTATAACCACTATGACCTTGGACACATAATGAAAAATACTCCACAACAATGGTCTTAAATCATTATCTTTTAACAAAAAATATAGTAACAGGTACATAGGGTCATCAAAAACTCATTGGAATGATCAATGATGACGAACATTTTTTGAACGTCACCAAAAGTAACCAAGAAGAGCATTGGTGAGGGTCAATAAAAGATTGTCACTAGAATTGTAACCAAAGAGAGAATTAGCGATGGTCCTTTAACAACCCTCACCAAAGGTGTCACCAAAGAGAGAATTAGTGACGGGCCCTTAACGACCCTCACCAAAAGTGTCATTGAAAATGGCTTTGGTGACAAACCTTAAGGGACCATCACTATATACACTTACAACAACGATTTTTTAAAGACTGTCATCATATGCGACATTGGTGATGGAGCTTAAAGGTCTGTCATAGACATGAAGTTTCATCAAAAACTCATTGGAATGATCAATGATAACGGACATTTATTAACCGTCACCAAAAGTAACCAAAAAGATCATTGGTGACGGTCAATAAAAGATCGTCACTAGAAGTGTCACCAAGGAGAGAATTAGTTATGGGCCTTTAACGACCCTCACCAAAAGTGTCACCAAAGAGAGAATTAGTGACGAGCCTTTAACGACCCTCACCAAAAGTGTAATTGAGAATGGCTTTAGTGGCAAACCTTAAAGGACCATCACTATATACACTCACAACAATGTTTTTTTAAAGACCGTCACCATATGCAACATTGGTGATGAACCTTAAAGGTCCATCACAGGCATGACCCTCACCAATGACCTTTTTTCTTGTAGTGACTACACGTTTTATGGGAATTTGAGCCAGATTGACCACCAAATCTTTAATCATCCCTAGACATTTTACTCTCTTGGAATTAAAAGAGTACAAGTCCTTATATGGTCTTTTTATTTGTAGCCTCCATTGTTTTGATGAGCCTCAGTATTGTAGCAACGATGTTGCAACTCCTAGGGCTACCAAATTTAGTTTACCAACATGGGGGTTCATACAAACTTGGAGGTGACACTGCTATATATACAACATATGGAACACTCTACTCATATCGCTTCTCAACTAGGGTACTAGACCACTAGGGGTTGAGACCAGTCTTCTATTGACTAGAAGGAGTCTGTCCACTAATAGTGTATGTAAATCTATTTCTAATGCAGGAAAGTAATTATTTTCATAATTAGGAAATGAAATTTGTTGAATGATAAATGCTATCAAATGCAATAAATCATCTAGCTAGGAAATAACACAAATTACTTGCAGAAAAGAACTAGGTTAACTGTGCAATTGATCATCTACCCATTTGGAATATTTGGACATGGGAAGTTGTTCTGTCATTCTATGATTTATATATGCATGCACTAACTATTTCATTTTGTATTTGCCGAAAAAGAGTCTTTTAATTTCTAAATTCAGAAATGTAAATGCTATGCTTATTTTATTTGATATTGCAAGGGGGAAGGTATAGGAGAGCTGACTCGGGTGGAAATGATAGGCATGGAAGCCAAGATGAGGGCCTAACCTACTCTCATACTAGAATTTTTGGTCAAAATAGAGTCAAACAGGCTGCTACAAGACATCCTATAGCTACTATAGGAAACTGCTACATGATGTCTTGGTTTTCTAGAAGAAGTTAGATAAAAGCTTTAGGAGGGTGGGAATAGTGGAATGAGGTGTTGGAGAGATGTATGGCAGTGAGAGAAGGTGTAAGGAAGGTTCACATTTCCTGAGGTTAAGCCAAACAATTCAAGGAGCTTGGATTTGCCTAAGGTGGTTGCTCATAGTGGCTACAAGACATAGATTTGGAATATGGGCTAGTATGCATGTTGGCATTATGGTATAGGTGTTGTCCTTGATGGAAAATCTATATATGATACCTAGAAATGAATCAGTGATGTATGATGGTTGTTAACAATGAAACAGGTCAATTCAAAGGTAACAACAAAGGATTATAGATAAGACTCCAAAGGTTGAAGAAAGAGAATGGTTTAAGAAGTATATGCTCGTTCACCTAGTCGAAGTCGTGTATACAAGCGAGTACACAGAGAAAAAAAAAAGTATGCATATGAATGCACTTTCACAAAAGGAAAAGTCCGTATGGGTTGGAAAATTAAGGATAATGAATACCAGGGGTTCCTACCATGGTATTGACCGATGGTAATGAGTGTGGAAAGTAATATTGATACCATCAAAGAATACCAACAACATAACGATGGTTTTGGTCTGAGGTATTGACAAAGGATAAAGTATATAAGGAGGAGAAGATCAAAGGGCTAGATGGGCAAGTGAAACGGTTTTCATGAATGCTTTTATCTGAAGTATAATTTATGTTGCAAGGGCTATGGTTATGATATGATCTGAAATACCTTGTGCACCTTTGGATACAGTGTTGGATCAGGATCGTGAAACCTAAAATGACTTATCATTGTATGATCTGATAATGGTTGGGTTAGATCTGAATGCTAATGCATGTTTTATTCTTTAAATGTTATGATCTAGCTATATGTGTAGTTTGAAGATCTATATGTTGGTATAAGTTATTATATGAAGATCTATATGTTGGTTCGCCTTGGTGAAGGCGCGTATACACGCTGGTTAGGCAATTCAAAATAGCGTATACATTATGACATATGTTTTTGAAGTTTCAGTTGGTGTTGATTATTGATGCAGAGTTCTGGGTTCAACTATGTGTTTTGGTGACAATGATATGATTGTTCAAATTGATTGATTGTGATTTGCTTCAGTGTTGAAGAGTTTTAGTGATTGGTTATATTGTAGTGGTGACTGATTTTGATCTTCAATGTTACTAATGGGTCCAGTACAAAAATTGGATGAAACATGGCCTTCATATTGTGTTGTTGTGTACCGGGAGTATCTAGTCTGAAAATTTATGTAACGTGGTCCTTAGAGAATGAGTGAAGGTAGTAGCCTTCTATATGCCGGCGCCTATGTACTAGCAAACATATCAGCTAGTACAAGAGATAGGGGTTGGAGCTCTGTTCCAGTAGCAGCTGGAGAATGAGTGAAGGTTGGAGCCTTTTGTAGGCCAGCACCTATGTACTGGTAAACATATCAACTGGTACAAGAGCTAGGGGGTTGTAGCTCCATTCCAGTAGAAGCTGGAGAACGTGAGAAGGTTGTAGCCTTCTGCAGGTGGGTGTCTATGTACTGGTATGAGTCTACACGAATGCAAGATTGTAAACAGATTTTTCTTATATTAAATGAAGACAAAGACGACAACAACAGGAGGTTTTTCTCCTACATTAGGTTTCCACCTTAAATCTTGGTGTTCACATGTGTTGCTTATGTGTGATGGTTTATTTTGTTATTACTAGACATGGTTACTATTTAATAAAGTACTGATACACTGATTAAAGATCAACATATGCTAAATTAACTGAATCATAAGTTCACTAGATATACACGGGTTTCCTTAAGAATAGTTGCGTGTACACGCAAATTCCCTTCACTGAAGTAGCGTATATAAATTTGATTAGGAAATGAAAAATTGATTAGTTTGAAAATACTGATTCACACCCCCCCCCCCCCCAAGTATTATTTCCAACAATTGATACTAGAGGAGGTCCTTGAGAAAAATCTTGATTTCTTGAAGGAAGATCTCTCAAGATGAGAAATCACGAAGGAATGGGATCCATCAGACTACCAATCTTCAACAGAGATAACATAGTATATTGGAAGACAAGAAATAGAGCCTATATTCAATCACTTGGAGATGGTGCTTGGGAAATTGTGGAAAGAGGATACCAATATCCAATAGCAGTCCCCACGGATCCAACAGAAAAATAAATCATATGAAATCAATACCAAAGGCTTCAATGCTTTATTG
This sequence comes from Pinus tabuliformis, assembly GCA_031772625.1. Lineage (NCBI taxonomy): Eukaryota > Viridiplantae > Streptophyta > Pinopsida > Pinales > Pinaceae > Pinus > Pinus tabuliformis. The sequence continues at coordinate 296,830,861 of CM062810.1, read as the reverse complement.
GGAAGTATCTTAGAATCAAAATGCGTCAAAGTCATGCAGTTCAAAACAGCCAAGGAAATATGGGACAAAATCATTCAAAGCTACAAAGGAGACTCCCAGGTAAAACATGCTAAGCTCCAAACTCTTAGAATCTAGTATGAAACTCTCAAGATGCATATTTATGAAAGTATTTCTAGTTATTTCTTACGAGTAGATGAGATTGTAAATCATATGAGAAATCTCGGTGAAGAAATAAAGGAGGCTACTATAGTTGCGAAACTTTTGAGATCTCTATCTTCTAAATTTGAGTCAAAAGTATCTTCTATTGAGGAAAAGCAAGATCTACAATCTATTACTATTATTCAACTTCATGGAATTTTAACTTCCTTTGAAATGAGGAAAGGAGGTCCATTGAAATCAAAGAAGCCACTTTCAAAGCTTTTGGAAAAGGAAAAGAAAAGGAAGATCTCAAATAATCAGGATATATATTAGAATAAGATGAGGTAAAATTTGTGAAGGAACTTCAACAGGGTTCTGAAAGATTCAAAGGTAAGCTTCCCTTCAAATGTTTGGCTTGTGGAAGAGTTGGACATTATGCTGCTAAATGTCCTCATGACAAAGGAAAGAATTTTATAGAAGGTAATATAAGAATTTATTATACTCATGAAGATAGTGATGCCCTCTCTAATAGTGATGAATATGATCAATATATTAAACTATTCATGGCATATGAAAATGATACCTTAGAAGAATAAGATTTCCTTAAATAAATCACTCAACTCAAAATATTTTTGGCAGAAAAGGATACAGTCATATACACAGTGACACATCAACTCACTGAAAACAACAAGCACAATGAAAACTTAGAGTGTGAAGTAGTACGTCTAAGAAAAGAACTTGAGAAGACAAAAACTCTGAATCTTAGATTTTCTAAAGGATAGAAAACATTAGTTCAAATCATCAAAGTTCAGCATTATCCACTTATAAAGACTGGTCTTCATTTTCATGAAACTATTGAAGGTGAATCTAGCTCACAATATGAGGCAAGGAACTTTAATGCAAAATCTGAAATGCTCAACAAGGAGATAGGAGGTCAACCCTGTCAACAAACAAGGAATGAAAAACTTCAAAGAAAATCATTTACTTCTAACTATGGAAGTGATAATCAATTCTTTCCTCTAATCAATAATGTTGAATGTTTTATATGCCATAATTTTGGACATGTTGTAGCCAGATGCAGAAGTACAATGGTTCAAGCAAATAAACATCAGATAGAAAGATCATTAGTTTCCAGGTACTTTAAGGGATATTGTTTTTCTTGCAATATGTTTGGTCACAAAGCTATTGATTGTGATAGAAGGAATATGAAACATATAAGATGTTATGCTTGTAACAAGTTTTGGAATATAGTAAAAGAATGCAAGAGAAAATTTCATTCAACATACCAAAAGGAGCAAAAATCATCACACTCCAAGTTATGGAAGAAGAAGGAATTGATGTCAAAAAGATGTGGCATAGCTCAGTATACAGACATAAAAGACTCAGGGGGAGCTGAAAGTGTAAAAATTCAATATTCCAATTCTCATACACAATTATTATGAAGAGAAGTTGCATATATATGTGAGTTATAAGCTGCACAATCATGTATATGTTGGTTTGATGAAGAAGCAGTGGGACAGATTTAGGAAAAGGGATCGATATGGTTCAGTCAATTATCAATTTTCTTTTTTGTTCTGATTTATGATGATTACAGTTTGTTGATGATAATTAGAAGTGTTTTTGGCTCTCATAAATTGCTAATGACTTGATGAATAATTGGTTGATGATGATGCCTTGATGATTCTTACTGACTAATGTAATGATCAGATCTGACAATGAACAATGGGCACAGGTTCAGAGGGAGCATATGCTTATAATAATGCATTGTTTGCATTATATTAGAAGACCTTGGTACATGATCATACTTATGTTGCTTCTTCCATATACTTGTTTTGATTTAGATGACTCTTTTGATGATGGATATATCTAGGTTGTTGATCTTGATGCTACTGACATATGCTTATGGTGCAAATCATATATAGTTTTTGATGACTATCATGGTCTTGTTTAGATTGTTCTTTGTTATAAAGTTCATGTATATCATTTGATGTAAAGGTCATGTAAAGCCATATGATGTAATAATTGTTATATTTAGTCATGTAAGGACTTTTGAGATCATGTCAAATTTTGTATATCCCTAGTTGGTTGGGTGATTGATGTATGTGTCATTGGTGATAGGCAGGTCATACTCACATAGTAGAGTTTTATATTCATTTTATTCATTTGGAAAATATCTCTACAGACTCTGCTCAGGGGGAACATGGACAACATAGTGCATCTCTAAGCAGGAGAATATCTTGGTCTGACCTTTGCCCTTGATGTGAAAGGGGGAGAGTATCTTGGTGTTGTTTGATATATACAACAGGTTCTACATCTTGATGTAATAAACACCAATATGGTTGCCATAAATTCCAAAGGGGGAGATTGTTGGCATTATGGTAGAGGTGTTGTCCTTGATGGCAACTCTATATATGATACCTAGAAATGAATGAGTGATGTATGATGGAAGTTAACAGTGTAACAGATCAACTCAGAGGTAACAAAAAAGGATTACAGATCAGACTCTAGATATTGAAGAAAGAGAATACTTTAAGAAGTATATGTTGGTTCATCTAGTCGAAGTCACATATACAAATAGGTACACAAAACAAAAAGAGCATATACCTATGCACACACTTTCACAGAAGGAAAAGCGTGTATGGGTTGGACAATTAAGGATAATGAATACCAAGGGTACCTACCATGGTATTTACACATGGTAATGAGCGCGGCAAAGGATATTGATACCATCAAAGAATACCAGTAGCATAACAATGGTTTTCATCCAAGGTATTGACAAAGAATCTAAGTATATAAGGAGGAGAAGATCAAAGTGGTAGATGGGAAAGTGAAAAGGTTTTCATGAATGCTTCTATCTGAAGTATATTTTATGCTGCAAGGGGTATGGTTATGATATGATCTCAAATATCTTGTGCACCTTTGGATACGGTGTTGGATCATGATCATAAGACCTGAAATGACTTATCATTGCATGATCTGATAATGGTTGGGCTAGATATGAATGCTAACATATGTTTTATTCATTAAATGTTATGATCTAGGTGTATGTGTAGTCTGAAATAGTTGCAAAGATATAAGTTATTATCTGCAAATCTATACGATGGTTCGCTTTGGTGAAGGCATGTATACATGCTGGTTAGGAAATTCAAAGTAGCGTATACATTATGACATATGTTTTTGAAGTTGCAGTTGGTGTTGATTATTGATGCAGAGTTCTCGGTTCAGCTATGTGTTCTCGTGGCAGTGATCTGATTGTTCAGATTGATTGATTGTGATTTGCTTCAGTGCTAAAGAGTTTTATTGATTGGTTGTATTATAGTGGTGATTTATTTCGAGTTTGAATGTTATTGATGGGTCCCATATGAAAAATGGATGAAACGTGGCCTTCATATTGTGTTGTTGTGTACCAGGAGTATCCTGTCTAAAAATTTATGAAACGTGGTCCCTGGAGAATGAGTGAAGGTAGTAGCCTTCTGTAGGTCAGTTCCTATGTACTGGTAAACATATCAGCCAATATAAGAGCCATGGGGTTGGAGCTCCCTTCTAGTAGTAGCTAGAGAATGAGTGAGGGTTGGAGCATTTCATAGGTCGGCGCCTACGTACTAGTAAACATATCGGCTAGTACAAGAGCTAGGGGGTTGTAGCTCCCTTCCAGTAAAAGCTGGAGAATAGGAGAAGGTTGTAGCCTTCTGCAGGTGGGTACCTGCATACTGGTATGAGTCTGCACTAGGTCAAGATTGTAAACATGCTTTTCTTATATTAAAAGAAGACAAAGACGACAACAACAGGTGGTTTTTCTCCCGCATTAGGTTTCCACCTTAAGTCTTGGTGTTCATGTGTGTTTCTTATTTGTGATGGTTTATTCTATTATTACTACACATGGTCACTATTTAATAAAGTATTGATGAAATAATTAAAGATCAACATATGCTTAATTAAATGAATCATAAGTTCACTGGATATACACTAGTTTCCTTAAGAACAGTTGTGTGCACACGCAAATTACCTTCACTAAAGTAGCGTATATAAATCTAATTATGAAATGAAAAACTTATTAGTTTGTAAATATTGATTCCCCCCCCCCCCCCCCGCCCCCCATAGTATTATTTCCAACAATGCCTTGGTAGAAGGTGGAGAAGACTTAGGTGAATATGGTTGGATGAGTTCCTCCCTCTACAGATCACCAATCCCTAAAAAAAAACCTCTTATTCTCTTCATTTATGCATCACTACATATCAACATGGAAAAGATGAATTTAATTTGAGAAAGTTGATCTAATTATTTATAATGAATAAATCTATGAAATGGAATGCCTTTTTAAGCTATAGAAAACTCAAGAAGAAAATAACAACTGCAGTTTCTTCCAAGAAATCATAAACAATGATCTATCTAAAAGTCAACCCTAATGTATGCGATGACCAAAAGGCAACTCTATTTTCAAGGTGGTGAGAATGGGACCCTCTAATCATGATCCCATGAGGGAGATGAGGAAGAAGCCACTGTCACAAGCTTTTTTGGAGTACTATCCTTCACTACTACACCTTTGATCTACTTCTTCAAACTAATGGAAACAAGATTAATTAATCATTCAAATACTTGGTAAGCTAAACAAAACATAAATAACTTCAGCAGCAAACTATCATTCTAATCTAAGAACACATATACAAAAAGAGGAGCTTTTGCTACTAGGGTTGGGTAGTAACTCAAGAGCTTCAACCCTCTCAGTCAACTTAGTGCTAGATCAAAATAAAATTTCTCATTATCTTCAAAATTCCAATTACAACATAACAATAACAATCACAATGTTTTAGCTAAAAATGGCCTCTTGGCTACGACAAAAAATCGAATCCTAATGAGTCCCTTGGCTCTCTTATTTATACAAAACTAGAGCTCCCAATATCTCCCTAGAAAATACAAAGACTTGGCTCCCTAACTAGAGAATGACTCTTTCTTAACTATCACTGCCTTGGCTGCCAATGGACTCGACTTGCTTGGCTTCTAGTAATTTCAAGCTGATGAGATATGGTGGAGGAATATTCGAATGATTTGAGGAGTTAAGGAGGGAGACCAATCTCCTAAAATATCTCTTGATTTCCCACTTTGAGTTCCTCCACTTAAATCAACCAAAAACTGATCGAATTCCTGCATTTAATACATATTAGGCCACATGGTATAGTAACTCACCTTCACCCTTCTCACTAAGAAAAATATAACAAAATATGTAAATAAACGTGATAAAAGTCAATTTTAACAAGTTGGAGAGTGGCATTTCGACTCATATAGTTTACCTATTGATGAGCCTCATCATCACCCCCCTACGGAAAGTGTTTCTCATCCTCTGAGAAACTTAGTCTATATCCATATCTTTCATAGCTCTTGTGGCCTCTTTGACATCCTGGACCTCTGTTGATGGAGTTTCCTCTTGAGGATAGAACCCTTAATTTTTATCTATCTCTTCCCACTTCTTTCTTTCCTCTTCTTCCTTCCTACCTTCTAACAGACCCAGTAGCAAGGGTGCACTGAGTTTTAGTCCAATCCAATTTATCTTTAGTCTCTACATGGCACTCTTATATAGGGGCGTCCTTTCCAATGCATTTATCAACCTCTCAAGGGTGTGGTACTCTCTGATCCTTGGATAGTGTTGTAGGTTTCTCCATCTCCTCTCACATGCTTGTTGGCTTTCACTCCCCAGCAATCTTAAAGTGTTCTCAAAATGGGATATGGATTGTTCTTGTGTATCCAAGTATCTTGCTGCAAGTTGGGCATCATTGGAAATGATGTTATGGTTACTAATGACAGCCATGGAATTTATCTGTTCTTCTATGATGTAGATGGGCTCCCTTTCCTATTTTTCTACTATTCTCTTTACTTCCTTAGCCTTAGCCTTCTCATGAACCATCCATGATGAAAGGGCCATCAACTGCAAGTCCCCCAACTTTTCATTGGGGTCCCACATAATCAATTTTGTCAAGGAAAAGTTGAAGAGGTAAAATTCAGATATTTTGGCCTTGTTTTCGAGGGTTCCCTTGACACATAGATCTAGGAAATGTCTATAGTCTTGGAATGGCATGGTCCCCTATTTTCATAACGTGTTCATTTAAAATTGCAACCATTGATCCTTGAGGTATAGTGCATATGATTTGGATGGCATCCTGCACTGAAGTGCTTCCATGGAGACGCTTTCCATGGTGGCCAATTAGCTCTCCTTCTCCTACAACTGCCCCCTCCTCCATGTGTTTTTTGCCTATAATTGATAGCTTATGATGTGTCCTCTATCTCTCAACTCACTCATCTATATTCCCATATCTATGAGTTTTCCTTCCATAGGGCCCACATCTTCTACTTTCTTTGACTTGACAATTTTCATCCAACGATGTGTTCTTACCCTTTCTTTCTCAAGCTCGAAGAAGATAAGGATTGCAAATTTATGTGGTATTACTCTACCTCCCTCAGTGAAATTGTAGTAAGAACTTAGATTTAGTTGTGGGCTAGGCTCCTGCAATTTTGGAAAGTCTCCCTCAGATGCTTTTGGAGAAACTTCTTTTTCTTCTCCTTCTCCGTCTTTCTCTGTTTTGTCTATTTCTGCCTCTTCTTCTTCTTCCTCTTCATCACTAGAGGCTGGGGTCCCACCATATTTAGGGGCTTGGATTTCAAGGACAACCTCTTTGGCCATGTCTCTAAATGTGGACCAGAGAATAGGAATTTTCAATTGGCTCAAGGCATCCTCTAGTATCAGTTTAATGATTCCATGATGTGCCAATTGCTGGTGTTTCCCTTCTTGTACCTTCTGGCTTATGTGTATCACTAACTAGAATAGGAAATAAGGCACACTGAGCCTTTGGTTTATGGGTAAATCATCTCCAAATATCAACTCATGGAGGAGTCTAAATTTGTAGCCATAGACTACATTGAGCCTCCCTTCACAAGAAATGTATTTTATGATGTGGTAGCTCACCTCATCCCAAGGATAGGGAAGGATCTCCCTCCTGACCCCATTTTTGTCATCAATTAGATCTTCATCATTTATGAAGAAGTTTTTCTTAGCAAAGGTGATGTTAGCCTTGTCCTCCCTTGTCCATTGTACCCCTTGAGGAAGTGTGGTTACACTCCTGATCACCTCAGGGTTGAATGTAATTGACAACCCTCTCACCACAGTGGTAGCACCTGTTCTTTCTTGAGGATTGAGTGCCATGGAAAACTCATGGGCTATATCATCATCTTACCCCTTGATCAACTCAAAGAATCCCAACCAGTGATGCCTCCTAAATATATCTACCACAGGGGGATATAGGTGAATCCTAGATATATCTGTGGGTTCTCTTCTATTAAATCCCCCTCCCATTTCTCTTCTATAGTTATCTAAATGCAGGAAGTTTTGTAAGATATATTCAGTATGAGTTAAGGGTGGCTGAGATTTTAAAATATTTTTGGGAGATGGCTGCAATTTATACCCTATTCTATATCCACACAATTCTCTTAAATTCCCAAATTTCCGTTTAAATCTCAAACCCATTATAATTTCTAGAAAATTTCAGAGTCTTTTCCTTTTTTCCTTTCCTTAGTTATTAAATCATGAACACAGGAGAGATGGGTCGCTTACTTTTCAATGTGATTCTTGGGATGATGAGAATTGTAGACAAATTTGACGTTAGGAACCCCCTTGCAGACTTCCTTTGGAATTCCAATGCTTCCTGTAGCTTTCTAAGTTTCATGTAGCTTCTTGTAGCTATGTTTCCCATAGGGTTGCCAAAATAGGGTTTGCTTCTCCAATGGCTCTCCAAGGTGGTCCTAGTCTCTTTGATATCAAAATGAACAATGAATGCATCAAAGTTCAAAATTTTTATGCTATTTATGGTTGATTTTTCTTGGGACCATTATGTTGGTTGGCAGTGGTACGATATTTCCTCATTGGGACTATTGGCCCACCATTGGTGATCATGCACTCTCCCTCGTAATCATCACCCGCTACCACATAATTGAATCAACCACATTTTTTATTGATGCTCATTGATTTGACACTCTAACATGGAATGTTGACTAGGAGTTCACTTTTTCATCTTGATCTGAGGGTGGCCAAGTTAACTGGCCACCTCCAGCTTATAGAAAAGAACTTCTTTAGCATTCATACAATTTTATCATATCGTTACTCAGGGGAAGAGCTCGATGAGGTGCCATATCTATGCCTACCTTTGTTTATCAATGCATGTTGGAGTATGGCTTGTTGTGTTGCTTCCTCAAGTAAGCATTCCTCTTTGGTCATTTTTTTGCTAATTTTCTCCTGCTTATGTAGTTGTATCCTTATTGTTTCATGTGTGCAGGTGCTTGGTATATCCGTGTTGTTGTTGTTGTTGTGGAGCTCTGGTGAGGAGAGAGAATGTTTTGAGAGATGCTAGAGATCCTTTTTTACTTTGGTTGTCAAGGAGAATGTAAGCTTAGGTGGTTACAGTGATGACATAGGCTACTACAGGAGATCTTGTAGCTGTTACAGGAAACCCTATAGCTGCCTTTTTCTTCATTATTTATTGATTTTTTTCTTAGAGGGAGGCTAGGTAGTGGTGTAGGAGTTGATGATGGTGATGAAGGCTCATATGGAATGGTGGATGGTTGAGGCCAGTGAGGACATGTCCTCTGGACCTCTTTTTTATTTTTTCACATTTTCCTGTGTTTTTTTTTTATGGACACAGAGGTAGGTATGGATATGACTTGATGTTGGGTGAGAGATGGTGAGGTGTAGGGTCCCAAATTAACCTAGAATAGGCATGCATAGTTGTTTTCCTATCAGGATCCCTTTCCTGTAGCATTTCAGGACATCCTGTAGTGCTACAAGATCTTCCTGTAGTAGCTACAGGACATCTTGTAGCAAGCTAGAAAATGCTCAAAAAATCATTTTTGATTCCTAAAAGTGGAATTCCGTGATGGGGACCTCATAGGCATGAGTGAGATGGAGAGGATGGAGGAAGAAGTGAGGTGATACTTGGCATGTTGTCCCTGTAACTTTGAGTCCTTTATTTCCTTCAAAATCCTACAAAATCACATAATTTATTAGTGGGCAGGCTTAAGGTCCCTACCATGGCATTTTTGGGTTTTCTTCTTCTCTCTCTCTTTTTTTGAAAGAAATATAGGTTGCCCCAAAGCAAGTTTTCATCCTGTCTTCCTGCCCTAGGCGCCTCAAAGGAGGTTTTCACTGAGGGATGTTTTTCTTTTCCTTTTTCTTCACTCTTGGGCTACCTCAAGGAGGTTTTCAACCCATGATTTGGCCTCAAATGCCTCATAAAGATTTTCACCTAGGCCCCTTATTATTTTTTTTTCAAAATTAATGTAGTCTTCAAGAATTGTGTGATCTGGAAGCTAAGACACTTCCAATCACATTTACTTCCGTGCTGATGGTATTGATGCAATCCTCCCTTGACAGAGGTGTTTTCCTTCCTCATCAATGATCATGATTTGAATAGCCCCATTGTCATGGAACTTCTCTATCAGATATGGGCCCAGCCACTTGGTCATCAATTTCCATTTTAAATCCTTGAACCTGGAGTCATAGAGCAGAGCCCAATCCCCTCCTTGAAAAGCCATGTCCTTGATGTTCTTGTCATGCCAAACCTTCCTTGTACTTGAATAACTTCAGTGTGTAGGGGGTCTTACATCCTGAATTCATCCAAACCATTAAGCTAGAGTATCCTCTATTATTGTTCCTTTGTAACATCTAGATCCAACTACGTTGTCATGATCAAATTATTGTATTCAAAGCTAATGAAGAGAAAAGCCTTCTTTCCATAGACCGAGTCATAATGGGTGTAGCTAGTGGTTGTCTTCTAGGTTGTATTATAGTCCCAAGAGGCCTCCACAAGTCTGTCAGCCCAATCTTTTATGTTGCGACTCACAACCTTGGTGAGAATGCCTTCCAATGCTCTATAAGTGACCTCTATGTGTCTATTGGCTTAATGATGAGAAGAAGTTGAATTCCTCTGTTTGATCTTATGATGCCTCAACAAATTATCAATTAGGTGTGATGTGAATTGAGCTTCCTGATCAGTGACTAGTTCTCTAGGGTACCCAAACTTCTAGAATACATTCTCCCTTAAGAACTTAGCCACTTTCTCTTCAGTTGCTACCTTGATATCCTTGGTCTGATCCCACATTGCAAAATAATCTTTGCATACAATTATGTACTTTTTCTTCCCTAATGGTGGATCAATGGGCCCAATGAAATCCATGCCCCACTTGTGAAATGGCTCTAGAGCCACATGAGGCTACAAGGGAATTTCAACCTTAGGAGTAGGTTTCCCCATTCTTTGGCACTGATCACATCAACTGGTGTATCTTCTTGAATCTTGGTGGAGAGTGGGCTCGTAGTAGGCAGCTTGGAGTACCATCAAACTTGTCCTCTTAGCTGCAAAGTGACCTCCACAAGGCCCATCATGACAAGCTAGAAGGATTTCAAAGAATTCCTCCTCCATGACACATCTCCTCAGAATTTGATCTAGGCCTAACTTGAAGAGATTGCCCCTAATCCAAGTGAATGCAGTGTTATTCATTATAATTCTTCTCTTTTCCTTGGATGATAGTTTGGAGGGATCTGTGAAGAAACTAGGTAGTTGGATATGTCAGCAAACCATGGGGAGAGAACTGAAATAGAAAATAAATGCTCATCTGGCAGCTGATCATCAACCTTTCCTTCCTCAACTACAAGTATGGTTGAAGGGAAAGTACCCCTAGAGTCCTTTGGGCTGAGACTCTACCAGACTGAAAATTGCTTATACAAAGAAACACACACACACAGCCATCTTTTTTACTTTTAAGCAAATTCTAATGTTTAGGGTACATACCTAAGGTCCTACGTCCGAGAAGACCGTTAGGGTGCAAACCCTTCTTGGAGTTCCCTTCTTCTTTCTCCGACCTGCAAGACAAACAAATCAAAGAACACAACAGTACATGTATAGAAGTTTATGTATAAATCATCTTTATGCTATAAAGTTAGTTATAAATAATCTTTAAGTAACTACTTTCATAAGAATTCAACACAAGAATCTCATAAGCATAAAGAAAGATTATTCGGGAACAAAGACGTGTTTCTTTATATATAAAGGCAAATAAAGTACATATATCGGAAAGATATCACCTGAACACCTTTAGCAGGCTCCAAGCAAGCTTCCTCCCGGATTCGTTCCAGCCTCCAGCCTCCAGCAAGAGCTCCTTCCAAGTCTTACTCAATGATGATGTCAAGGATGAATGATCACCAATACACATGGAAACAAGGGTTTCCTATGCAAAATGGGGGAAGTGCAGGATGCACCAAGGACTTCAGACCTGGTCTAAGGGAAAAATCTCAGCATAATAATCTTGCTCTCCTTTCTCTCTCCCCTTGGCCTTCCCTTTGATGTCTTTTTATACCCTCTCCAAAGTAGTTTTTTAGTTAGGAGTTGGTTGGGAACAGTTGGGCCACGGGCACTAACAGGTGATCCAGCAGGTAAACCCGCGATCACCGCCCGAAAAAGAGGAAATTATATTTTTTTAAGTGTTTTAATAGATACACGCGGGTTGGGTATGACAGACCCGCGTGTACACGCGTTTAACACAGGGCAAAGTCGCGTACAGGGAATAAAACACTGTTTTTTAAATTTTTGGACCAGGTCTGGAAGGAGGGGTTGCCCTAGGCCATAAGTGCAGCATCACAAACCATAAGAGTGAGATTTGGAGCTATAACAGATGCCCCCTAATGTATGAGGTCAGAAGGGGAACATGATGGCCGAAATACATTAAGTAAGTACAAGGAAAAGAACTCTGCCGAAAAACCGAGGAGGACTTCACCAGAATTCAGCCTGCCAAGCCACCGAAAGGAGATCAGAAAGAAACACTGTCTGAGGCGGGCATACCCATGCTCAGGAAAAGTAAAGCATGTCCGCATATCAAGTACAAGCGGATCCACTAAGTATACAAGTATAAATGACTGTAAAAATACATAATGGATCATCTGATCATAATGAGTAAGTACATGTCTGAATATCACATATAAAACTGTCAATGATGCTGAAAGATGCAACGGATCACTGAAATCAAAGACTGATCCCATAAGGTACCAACTGAACATGATGGAATAGGATGGCACTACACTGCAAACTCAGGTGCCAGCATATAGAATGTCGCCATGACTGACTGCAACATATAAGGTGGAATGGTATCAACTAGCAGCAACAGGAGCAACTGTCAAGTGAACCAATGAATGCTGATACAACCTGAGGTCTTCACCGACCGCCGTGGTACATTTCTACACCATGGGAATAAATGATCTGAAGTCGACCATGTGAGAAATCGTTTGATTACCGGTCATTGATGTATACCGTTAACAAACGCGAGACTACCCACCGATAATGATAATGAGCGTCAAGGTACCCAGTACAATCTAACAAGTGTGAATAGATGAGCTGAAGTCGAACACCTGTAAGAATCTATCAATCAGGAGACAATGATGGTTTCCCACTGTCGATAGCGAGGAATCTGCCACTAATGACTGCAAACCCCAAGGTACTGCCAAATGGACTCTAGATCTTTGCCCCAGAGCAATGAGTCGGAGTCGATAGGGAAAGATCCGCTAGAAGGAAGGCATTAAAGCATCCTCCATCAATCTAGCGCGAGTGTAACCCGTAGGCCAATAATGTGGAAGGAATCGGACGAAAAAGATGTAGTAACCCAACCGAAGTACGTTTCCGGCGTACACAAGATGTGGCTAGCGCACGGCAGAAACCCTCTGAACCAACCAATAATGAAAGCTGACACAGAGGTGAGGTATCCACCAATAGGGTCAAATGGAAACCAAGGTACTGCACGAATCCCAATGTGTGATAATGTACGCTGATGTCGAACACAAGGGAAACCACTCAGTCAAAGACCCATGATACTGATCGATGCTGAGCACAAGGTGACCTATCAATAATGAAAATAGGGCCAGGGTGCGGTCTCTAGGTCTGCCCTCAGAGCAATGTGTCGTCGTCGATAAGGACAAGACCCGCCAGCAAGAAGTCAATGGGGACCTTCTCAAACCGGCACGAGTGAAGGACCAATATAACTGATGTGATGATAGACATGATACTGACAACCAGGGATGGCCGACTGAAAAATGAGTCAAGAGACACCGCAGAAAGGCCGACTCAGGCTAACTTCCCTTGAACAAAAGCACGACTCAATGTGACTATGTGGCAGCATATAATGAATCTGTATAAGTTCGTCATGCAGGAGGCACGAACGAACCCTCCATATGATTGGAAGAGATAACCAATCGGGGGAGAACTGACTAGATAACAAGGTTATGGCTTACCTAAGTCAAACTAAATCCCACCCATGTGGAGGAGACTTTGTTTTGAGTGCTTTGTTCAAGGGCGACATGACTGACTCTAGCTGCCAACAATAAATGGAAGTAATGTCCCTGTTCCCGCTCTTTTTGGAATATTTAATTTTTTTGTCTTTTTCTGATAAGCCGGAAAAAGAATAAAAGAATGCTATGGTACAGTGGAAAGAACGAGTGTCGGTGAAACAGATGCTCTAGTTCCTGGGAACGGAACGTTCCTATGCTCAATGCAGGGAGGTGAAAAACTGGTCAGTGACACTCAGAGGTATGTCCCTTCCACGGATCTGGGTATGCCAAGCTGCAGAGGTCAAGGGTATGCAAGGTTGATTTTTGCAGACGTCATGGTCAAAAGTGGGCTTAAACACGAGTCCAAGTGAAGCCGGCTATAGGCCAAAAGGTGCAAATGGTCAACATGCAATGCAGAAGTACAACTCAACACACATAGGAGCCTCTAGGGTATAAGGCCAGAACGAAGCGAAGAAGCAAAGAAGAATGAGTCTTCAACGCATAAGTCATGGCGGGACTACGGAGGACTCCCGAGCCTACTCAAAACGAAGCAGCATGGGCAACAAATGTCAGTGAGGTGCTAACTAGGATGCCCATGTAAAAGGATGGCTCTACCATCATGTCATGATTTAAAGAATCGGCGAGTGAAAATGGCTTGCGAACCATAACATGATGGGGTCGACCCTACGGCAGATGTATCGGTCAAATGGAGGCTAGTATGCATAATGCAACGGAAAAATGGTGTCCCTAACCTATATGCCAGTGAGAACACGATACCTGCCATGACGGGTCAGCAGTCATGGAACCGTCTCGAACCGTCGAAAAATGTCCAAAATGTCCTGAAAAACAACTCAATCTCGACATTCCAAGCTCCCAAGTTAAAAGTGACATGAAACCAAACAAAATAAAATTTTGAAAAAATTTTGCATTTTCAAAACTTATAAAAAGAAATTTTGGATTTACCATTTTCACCGTTTGACTTGGAGAGCAAATTGTGGAGCAAAAGGAGCAAACTTTCCCCGTGACTTATTCAACCGTTCAAACTTGCCGAAAACTTCCAGGTAAGCACTAAACTTGTCTTGCAATCAATTGTGATAGTTTTTAGGAAGTTTAATTAATGTTTCACCGTTAGATTTTTGCAAAAAATTGCTCTGCGGCGTACACGCGGGTTGGATGTATATAAATCGCGTATACGACGGCCCTACACGCGACTGTGTATAGGGTAAACTGCGTGTGCGCAGCGAAAATTTTTTATACAAAAAACTAATGGATGAAAATGATTTTTTCTTCCAGGATGACTCTCACATGGCATGAAAGAGAGCACTTAGCTGTAGATAATGAAGTTATGGACAATGATGAGGCATTAGATGCCTTACGGGGATGCGGATTGTTAAAATTCTTCAAGTTGCCGAATATGAAAGCAAATGTGCGTCTGCTCGAGAGACTTATTGATTATTGGGATGTCGAGGAAGAAGCTTTTATGATTGATCAAATGCCACTCAGGATAGAAGTGGAAGATATATATTTCATCACGGGCCTTTCCCGAAGGGGAGAGGTAGTCCACTCCCGGGGCAGGACCCGGAATAGTCTCAGCGTAGACGACTATGTACAACTTTACTGCCCAGGTCATCGGAAGGTCGGGAGTCAGATCTCGATCCCACACGTGGCGAGTTTGTCACTGCGGATAATCCTGTTCACCATAGCTCGAGTGAACGGGTCATCTTCGCTACATCAGGCATCACGGGTAAACATGAGCGTAGCAGTGGACTGTCTCACCACGGTGTTTGACTGGTGTACTCCTCTACTTGCCAACATGAAGGAGCAGCTTGCTTCTATCAGGAAGGGACAGACCAAGAACTTTGGGTACGGAACCATTTTATGCACGTTTTTCTTCGAGAAGGTTCCTGCACTCCGCCCCAGGGTAGCTGTTCCCATCAGTAGTCCACGTGATCCACGTATGGGCCGGTGGGCTGACTTGATGAAACGTCTGGGGGGTGGGGAAGTGCCCAGGAATGCATTCGACGACGACTTTTTTGCTTGGTGGGAGCAACAGATCATCGCCATAGACGACTACCCCTATGCTGGACTGGATTTCCGAGGAGATCCTGACCTAGTGCTGCCACCAGATGCAGCATGGGGCGAGATCGGTAAGATTTTTTTTGATTTTTATGATTTTATGATTTTTAGGATTTTTCAAGCATAATGATGAACTTTGAAAAATATATTTTTTTGATGAGATTCAAATGACTGATATGATGATCATGTTCCAGACATTGGGCCTGTGCGACCAGATGGATTCCCACGGCACGGACGGCGTGGCCGAGGAGCCGAAGAGGCGGCTGCGGATGCGGAAAGGACCCTCGCCAACGTCCAGCGACACTTGGCGAGATTGAGCTATCAAGTACCGATGGCCGAGATAGAGGACCTTCCTCCAGATATGCAGCGTCATGTGGTTGGGATGCCACGTGACTGGGTTCGCGTTTTTCGGCGCGTGGCCAATGCTATAGTTAGTTATTTAGCTGCTCATCCAGAGCCGAGGCATTAGATATGCCTGACATGATTATGGGCATTTGAGTCCCAATTTTGTATATTTTTGGACACACATATGTACACTCGAGACGCTTTGTGATATATATATATATACAGTTTGACTTTTTGATGCATGATTTTATGATGATGAATGATTGATATGCCAGTCTAATGCTTGATTAGCGATAGAATCAGCTAACCAATTTTGAGATCTTGGAATATGCAAATAATTAATGTAAGTAAATGATCTTTGCAACAACCTCACCCTTAAATATTGGCGATATAATGATGGATCTCTAACCCGATAAATGTTATTTAACTGAGACACTATCAATTGAGAATCAAGATAAACTACCAACGAGTCGATCCCATGAGAGATTGCCTCGGATAATAAATTGATAACAGCTGTATACTCGGCCATATTGTTTGAAGCAGGACCGATACACATGCCTCTCGATGTCATCAACTGACCAGTTGGGTAATAAAGTACCCAAGCTGCGGAAGCAAGATTCCGAGTGTGCCGACTAGCACCATCGGCGAATCCAAAATAAACCAAATCATCCATCAACACCTGCCAAAGCAGACCAAAAGTGCTGATATCAGAAAACGCTCGATAAGATATGTACAAATATACATAAAATACAAAGAAGCCATTGCCTGGTAAAACTAAGCAAAATACTTCTTTAAATAGAGCCCATTTCGGGGCTCCGCCAGCTTGTTTCCTTCGAAATCAATTAACTCATACGATCCTTTTTCTAAGACTCGTTTGATAATGAAAGGACCGTACCACATAGGCTTGAATTTGCCTACCCCCAAGGCGTCCTTATCTTGGTCATAGACCAAGACAAGGTCACCTTCAGAAAAAACTCGAGGTCTGACAGACTTATCATACTGAGTTTTGACCCTTTTCTTATGGGCCTCATTCGTCGTGGCGGCATCTCGACGCTGCTCATCGAGATGTTCCAGATGAACTAGGCGCTCCTCGAGACTCGAAGTCTCAGGAAGAAGCTCGACAGCCAATTTCAGAGATGGAATTTCACATTCGACCGGAAAGATAGATTCCACCCCGTAAACTAACTGAAAAGGAGTAAAACCAGTAGCCGTTTTAACGGAGGTTCGGTATGCCCAAAGAGCCGGATACAACATAATGTGCCAATTGGACCGATTTTTATCGATTGTCCGTTGGAGTATCGTCTTAAGAGTTTTATTGACCGCCTCGACCTGTCCATTGGCCTGAGGATAGTAAGGAGACGAATGCTCTTGACGGAAACCTAATTTAAAAGCCAATTCGGACATTAGCTGATTTTGGAAATGATTGCCATGGTCAGTGACAATCTCTCTTGGGATACCGAATCTTGAGATAACTTGATTGAAAAGAAACAAAGCTGTCGTGTCACTGTCGTTCTTATAAGTAGGCATGGCTTCAGCCCACTTCGTGAAGTAGTCTACAGCCACGATAATGTACTTGTGATTTGCCGCTGAAGGTGGATTACAAGTCGTAAAATCAATACCCCACTTAGTAAAGGGACCGACGGTGACAACGGGAAAAAGGGGAGCTGGATGCGCGCGCATCTTGCGAGTAAAAATTTGACACGGGTGACAGCGTTTTACCGCTTCCACACAGTCCTTAAAGAGTGAAGGCCAAAAGTAGCCGGCACGTAAGATGCGCTGGGCTGTAGCAAGCCCGGATAGATGACCACCACAAGCTCCACTGTGGCAATCATTAAGAACAGACTCTGCTTCCTCTAAGGTTAAACAACGTCGAAGAATTGAATCAACCCCTCGACGGTATAAAGTGTCACCAATGATAACATAGTTTTTAGCCAGGTGACGTAACTTGCGACGTTCATCCTTGGAGGAAGTAGAGGGAAACTTCGAAGTCTGGAGATAAACAATGATATCTCCATACCAAGGGTCTTGTGAAGAGATGAGGAATATATGTTCGTCGGGTAAACTTTCCTCATAAACAACATCCTCTCCACAAGGAAGCTCAGAAATTAGCTCCGCGAAGACCATAGATTTCTTAGACTTGGCGGACAAGAACTCGAGGTCGAATTCTTGTAAAATGACTATCCATCTATTATATTTGCCCCCAATCACTCGCCTACTGAGGACAAATTGGAATGGATTGACCGCCGCTAAGACAAAAGTTTTGCGTAGCAAAATGTAATGACGGAGCCTCTGGACAGCATGGACTGCTGCCAAGGCCAACTTCTCAACAGGAGAATAGCGGAGTTCAGGGCCTATCAAGCCTCGGCTCAAATAATAAATCACGTGCTCGACAAGAGCATCGTCTTCCTGAACTAGAACCATACCAATGGTAGATTCTGCTGCAGCGAGATATAAAAGGAAGTCTCTACCGTAATCCGGTGGACTCAAAAGCGGGGCAGAGACTAATGCCTTTTTCAAAGCATCAAACGACCGCTGCGCAAAGTCGTCCCACAGGAATGGAACTCCTTTCCGTAGCAAACGCATGAACCCTTTAGTGATCTCGGCATAGTTTGCTATAAACCTTCTTAAGAAATTGGCCTTCCCTTGAAGACTTTGAAGTTGACGAATTGAAGACGGGGGAGGCAACTGAACTATTGCCTCAACCTTGAAGGGATCAACCCGAATCCCTTCATTGGAAACTATAAACCCTAACAACCGACCTGATGTAACCGCGAAAACGCACTTATTAGGATTCAACCGGATTTTGTAAAAACGACATCGCTCAAAGACTAATCGAAGATGACTAGGATGATCAGTTCTCTTTCGAGAACGAGCAGCGAGATCATCTAAGTATGCCTCGATGATATGTTTGATGTCGTGGAAAGCGTAAGACATGGCCCGCTGAAAGGTGGCTCCAGCATTTTTAAGACCGAAGGGCATCTTTCGATATGCAAAGGTACCCCAGGGACATATGAAGGCAGTCTTATGCTGATCCTCAGGACGAATAGAGATTTGATTATAACCTGAGAAACCATCCATAAAGGAGAAAATCGCATTACCCGCACACTCGTCAATAATTTGATCAATAAATGGCGTGGGGTAATTGTCTTTTGGACAAGCCTTGTTTAAGTCCCTAAAATCGATGCATACGCGGATTGTTCCTTGCTTTTTGTCCACAGGGACTGGATTCGAAACCCAATCCGTAAGAGGAACAGGGTATATAAAACTCGCCCTTAGCAGCTTCTCAACCTCAGCTTTGATAGCCGCTGCTTTCCTAGGGTTAACCGGCCGAAGCCTTTGACGAATCGATTTTGCGTTTTCGTACGTCTTGATCTCATGTTGGACTATAGAAGGATCAATGCCGGGCATTTCCTCATAAGACCAAGCAAATACATCACGATATTCCTTGAATAGGTCGGTGTAAATTTGAATTTCTTCAGGGGAACACTCACTTCCGATGAAGATATTCTCGATGATGTTAGGATTTTTAGAGATGTTTATAGGTATCGTTTTTGAGATTACCGACATATTACCTTCAGCACGTGTGTGTGTTGGAGCCAAAGGGTTCGATACCGTACAAACATCACTACCAACGAGCTCGGAGAATCTAGATTCTACTTCCTGCAATGGAGGAAGAAAATATGAGCGATGGTGTAAGTCTTCCCAAGGTCGATCTATACCCATCATAATTTCGAGGATTGCTTCTTCAGAAGGTAGAACCGAATCTAAGCAGTCCAAGGCAGAGTTAGAATCAAAGCTCCAAGCGGGGGCCACATGACCATCTAGCTCCTCTTCGGAAAAGGGAGTAGAATGGTTATCTGCAGAGTCTACGATAGCCTGATATCTAAGCTCAGCTGCAGATATAGGAAACGCCATTCCATTAACCTGCCCTTCAACTAATGTGGTCGTAGGTGAAGGCAAGGTCCAAGGGTCGGAAAAATGATGAGTTCGGAAGAACCCCTCTCGAGAATATTCCTTGGATGATGAAATAGCATTGATTCTTGCAAAAGGAGAGGGAAGATCAAACGTACCCATCAATGAGGAATACATCCCTACTCCTAAATTCTCAGTCGGCGGGCGAGGGTTATCCACCAAAGGAACAGTAGAGTCGGAGGTTGCTTGAGGATCGATTGGAGCATAGTCCAATTGATCAACCTTAACGATTTTCCCCTCATGAGGAAAGCAAATGACACGAAACAAAGTCGAAACAACAGCTTCCATCTCGTACACCCAGTTCCTTCCTAATAGGAGATTATAGTCTAGGTTAGCATCTACGACTTCAACTTCGATATTAACGACCTTCCCTCCAACACATATAGGAAAGGCCGGGATAATCCCATGCGGCTTGTGAGAATGGCCATCAAATGCAGTTAAGACGGTTGGTGAAGGAACAGCCGAAGGTGAACCAATAGCCTTCCAACAAGACATGGACATGACGCATGTGGAAGCTCCTTCATCTATAACGGTGCGAAAAATATTGATTTTCCGGTATGTTGACTTTACTTGAAAAGCCATATGATGAGGGAGTCTCTTTTTGACATTTGACATGTCAAAAGAGAGCACTAGAGAGTTAGCTGAATCGACTGCTCCAATGGCGGAGAGTAAAGCACTTCTCTGAGACGGACACGACTGGAGAACTTCCAAAGCGGACATAGCACATGGGCTTTGAGCCAAATCCTCCACAATGGAGTAACTTTGAGCAGCTCTAGCATTGGGGTTAATTGTCGCGCGTTTGGCGGAACCTTTCGGTATCCTAGGTACAGTCTCAACAGGAGGTCGCTCAATATGAAGGTCATTACTTCCGGGAACCGTTTTATCCTTAGATGTTTCGGCTTCACCATAATCACGTGACCGAGTAGTCACGTTAACGTTTGAACCCATCATAAAAACATTTGATGCTTTTTCCCCTTCCTGGTTGCCCCCTGAGGAGGTACCAGGATTCGAATTTGCGCCAGCAAGAAGTTGCTGCCCTTGGGGAAACGGGTTAGTCAACACAGCTTGCGAACTAGAAGTCCCTTGCTGTGCTAACAAGCGCTGAGCGTCTTCGATTCTAGGGCAAAGATGAGTTAGATGGTCCCCACTGCATAACTTGCAAGGAAACTTGACTTTCTTTCTCGACTCACCCTTACCACCACCAGCGTTGTTGCCGGATTTATTTGCATCGGGCTTCCCATCCGAGTTCTTCTTTTTACCACGTCCTTTCTTTTTCCCATTGGAATTTTGATTTCCTTTGGGGTTATCGGATTGGACGGCGTTAATGGAAGAATTTTGGGAAGCAGGAGGATTAGACATTGTGACTTGGTTGTTAGGAGCAGTTTGTAATGACAACTGCTGCAATTGATTCAACAAGTTCACTGTAGTCGAGTCTACAGACCCCACGATACCATCCGCATGCGGACCTGGCTTTGGCTTAGCTAAATCAACCTTAGATCCAGGAGCATCTGGCAAGTACTTTTGGAGGATCCCAGACTGAGAGTAGATCAGTTCTAACTGCTGGGCCCTGAAAATGGCTTGCTCCTCAGAATAGACCCCAGACATGGAGACATCCTTGGAGATCTCAGGTTGCAAAGACTTCAAAAACCACTCTAGACGGTACTCCGGAGGGATTTCGGCTTTAATGAGCCTTTTTCTCCGTCTCCATTCCTGTATGTGATCAGAAATGTGGGTTGCCTTATCCTGACGAAAGGTAGCCAGAAGTTCAGTTCCGGCATCATAGCGGACAGGCAACTGAAAGTGATTCAAGAAGATATTAGCTAAGTCTGCGAACGATGTAAAGCTGCCCCCTGGTAACTCTATGTACCATTTAGCCGCATTACCAGTCAAGGTGCGCTGAAAAAGTCTCAACCTAACCGAATCTTCGATGAGGGAGTTAGATGAGCACCACAAATGGAATGTGGTTACATGATCGCCCGGATCTTCACCACTCTTCCCTTCGAATTTTGGGATGTCCGAAGGGAGTTTGGTTGGGACCGGAGGCCAGGCTGGATTGTATCTGATAGGGTCGTTCGTTAGCTTAGTGAGATCTGGCAAGTTTAACGTTGCCAGAAATGGAAGCCTAGGAGGACCTAGGGGATTCCACCCAGACTGGGCAGGACTCCCCAAGTTCTGAAAAGATTGTCCTGGGATTTGAGAGGCACCAGGCTGCCCCAAGTGACCAGTAGAACCAGCTGAACCAAAGGGCAAGCCTTGTGGTCCAGCAAAATTCAGAGTTTGACCAACTCCTGCCGTATAAGCTCCATAGCTTGCAAAGTTTCCTCCTAAAGAATTGTAAGGAGTCGATAACCCCTGATATGGGTTCCAAGCCGAAGCGAGGGGAGGAATACTTTGAAACATGCTAACCGTGGAATACGGCCTACTTCCTTGTTGGCCAATGAATGGATTCGCAGTTCCTGCCTCCAGCCTCCAGCAAGAGCTCCTTCCAAGTCTTACTCAATGATGATGTCAAGGATGAATGATCACCAATACACATGGAAACAAGGGTTTCCTATGCAAAATGGGGGAAGTGTAGGATGCACCAAGGACTTCAGACCTGGTCTAAGGGAAAAATCTCAGCATAATAATCTTGCTCTCCTTTCTCTCTCCCCTTGGCCTTCCCTTTGATGTCTTTTTATACCCTCTCCAAAGTAGTTTTTTAGTTAGGAGTTGGTTGGGAACAGTTGGGCCACGGGCACTAACAGGTGATCCAGCAGGTAAACCCGCGATCACCGCCCGAAAAAGAGGAAATTATATTTTTTTAAGTGTTTTAATAGATACACGCGGGTTGGGTATGACAGACCCGCGTGTACACGCGTTTAACACAGGGCAAAGTCGCGTACAGGGAATAAAACACTGTTTTTTAAATTTTTGGACCAGGTCTGGAAGGAGGGGTTGCCCTAGGCCATAAGTGCAGCATCACAAACCATAAGAGTGAGATTTGGAGCTATAACAAAGTAAAGAAAGTCTAGACAAAAAATCTGCAACTACATTTTATCTACTTGACTTATTAATGATGGTTAAATCAAACAACTATGCTAAAATCAACCATATAATAATTCTATAATTCAAATCAAGTTTGTTCATTAAGTATTTGATGGCAGCATGGTCAGTATGCACAAAAGTTTGATAATCAGTGATGTAGTATCTCAATTTGTTCAGGGAGTGGACAACAACTAGGAGTTCCTTTTCAATCACAGTGTAGTTCAATTCAGCCTTGGACAAATTTTTGCTAATGAAGTAAATGGAATAATGAAAATTGTCATCTATCTGGCCTAGATCTGCTCCTATAGATTTTTCAGAAGCATCAGCATGGATGTCAAAAGGAAGACCCCAATCTGGGCCTCTACGTATGGGTGCAGTAGTCAACTTGTCCTTCAAGATTTCTAGGGCCTCTTGGCAACTTTCTAACCAAAAAAATTCAGAGTCCTTCGTTAGTAGTCCAAACAATTGTGAGGCTACTTTGCTATAGTATTTGATAAATATCCTATAGTATCCAGCTAATCCCAAGAAACTCTTGACATCCCTCTGCTTTTGAGTAGTAGGGACCCTTTTTAAGATAGAAATTTTATTAGGGTCCATTTGTTGTCCTTCCTGGGATATTGACTGACCTAGAATAATCCTTGCATTCATCAAGAACTCACACTTCTCAGAACTAAGGGATAGGTTCATTTTAATGAAATTATTTAGTACCTTCCCCAAGTTAGAGAGAGCCTCCAGGAAATCACACCCATAGGGAGTGAAATTATCCATATATATTTCTACAGAGTGATGGACTAGCTCAATAAAGATGCTCAAAAATGCCCTTCGAAAAGTGGTAGGGGCATTACATAATCCAAAAGAAAGGACACTATAAGAAAAGGTACCCCAAGGACAAGTGAATGTGGTTCTATCTTGGTCCTCTGGGCTGATCTGGATCTAATTGTAACCATTGAATCCATCCAGTAACAAGAAGAACTTCTTCCATGCAATATCATGCATGACTTGATCAATCAAAGGTAGAGGGAAATGATCTTTCTTAGTGAGTTTGTTTAACTCTCTGAAATCTACATAGATCCTCCATTTTCCATTATTCTTTGGGACTAGACCTAGAAGAGACACCCACTCCCTGTTTGAGATGGGGTAAATGAACCCTGCATCCAAGAACTTCTACAATTGTTCTTTGACTATGTCTTTCAGGGCCAGGTTCATTCTCCTCTGAGGTTCGTGCACTAGTTTGCAACCTTCCTTAATGTAGATTTAGTGAGTACACACCGAAGGGTGCACTCCATTCATTTCCATATAGCTCTAGGAAAAAGCATCCAAGTGCTCTCTCAACATGTTGCACAACTTCTCTTCCTAATGGGCTGAGAGCGAGGGGTTGATTTTCAATGTTGTAGATGGACCAAATTCTACCATTTTGATATGAGTAGGACATGAGTCAACTAGGCACAAATCATTCAAAGGGTTATCTTCATATTTTTTCACCAACTCATCAAGAGGCATGGTGTTGGGGGTTTGGTTCTAGAAGATATGATCAATTAGTCCATCTTCATCATGTTGCCTCCCTCCTATAATAGTATTTAGGGTACAGATTGTGTAAATGTGGTATGGTACACTTCATTTTCCTCTTCCTCTTCCGACGAGAAGGGTAAGTCATGCTCTAAGGATGGACGATAAAGAGGATACAAGACCAACTGTTTGGAAAAATGCCCATTCTTAATTGTCATGTTCCCATCCATGCAACTTATGTAAGCATCAGTGGTAGCTAGCCATGGCCTTCCAAGGATGAGAGGATAACCATTCAATTTGATCTTGGGATAGAGAGCTAAGAAGTTAGTATGGTACTCCCAGGAACCAATAGAGACCATTACATCCTCAACAACTCCCTCAGGAGCTACAGTGGATCTGTCTGCAAGCTGCAATAATGTTGTGGTCTTCCTCAATGATCCTTGGAGAATCAGTTTGAGCATGGTATTCTTAGTAATCTCGTTGATCTCAGCCCCAAGATCAATCAATGTGTGGGGGAAAATGATGCCATCAATGTGCACATCTAGTATAGAATTTCCAGGGTCTAGATACTTTGGGAAAATTACTCTCCCCAACATTAAGTCAGACAATTGTCAAATGACATTAATGGTAGGGGTGTCTTTCTTTCTCCTCCAAGGATGTTTGAAGCATTTCTCCTTGATTAACTTTTTATAGATGGGGACATCCTTGATGTGCTGGAGGAGTGGGATTTTAACACACAAGTTTTCTAATTCTCCCAGAATTTCAGTCTCTTCTGTGGTGTTCTATCTAGAATGGATCAATATTTCAGGAAAAGGAGGTTGATTAGATTTAGGAACACTCTCTTCCTTTTCCTCTTCAAGCTCGTTACGTGGAGATGGAGGTTGGTTATATGGAAGCACTCTTCTATACCTGAGGTTGATTTATTGAATTTCCACAACATAGGTAGGGTAGGATGTCCATCCATTATAAACCTGTTGTGCCTATTTGTTGTTCGGGTTCAGATTTGCTTGAGAAGGCATATGAGGTTACTTAGGTGGAGCAGGATGAAGGAGTTGTGGTTGAGATGGAGGTGGAGGTAGTAAGGCTAGAGATTGGTTGAATGGGGGCCTCCACCATTATGATGGGATATTCCACTGAGGATGTGGGGGAGCATATGGCTAAAATGACTGATTGGCAAGTTGCAAAGGCTATTGATGTGCATAAGACCAAGGAGAAGGTGTGGACCATGAAGGATGAGAAAGAGAACACCAAGGAGGAAGGGATGCATTTTGATTGGGATTGTAATATGAATAGGGTGCCTCTTTCATGCCTTGCTGGAATGGTCGAGGTCTTGAGGCCTCCTTTAGTTGATATAATAGAGTTGTTCAGCCCCACCTTTAGTTCCTTGATATACAAATTTCAATCCAAGCAGAGAAGGGCACTTATCTGTGGAGTGGTTTTCCTCACAGATTGAGCAGACCTTTATAAATTTAATGGACATTCATTTCTAGGGCACCTTCTAGTGCATCTAGGGCGAAAGACAACTAAGGCTCTCTCTGCTTCCTCCTACTTCCTCTTGCTCTGCATGGTGTCCATTTGGTGAGAAAGGGCATGAAGAATTTCACTTTTAAAGTCTTCCAACATGATCCAATTTCACTCTTGATAGATGTGTTGGAGGAAAAGGAATTGGCCAAAGACTGACTGGCCCTACCCTTCTTTCTGGTATCCCTAGAATGATTTTTGAAAATTGTTTTGATATCATCTTAAGATAGCTGATAGATGTCCCCTCCAGACAACATGTTTAGGGTTTCTAGGATATCTCACCTGATCCCTTTAAGAAGGACTAAATTGAGTGATTTAGGATCAAGGGTGAATTTGGCCCTTTTATACCTGAGTTGGAACCTTTCCTCATAATCCTCCAAGGATTCATCATGTTCCAAGGTCATTATGAATATTTCTCCTTTGATATCCTTGGACCTGCAGTAATCCCTATACTTGTCATTTAAGGATTGTTGCATTTGAGCCCAGGAAGTGATGTTTTCCCTAGGTAAACCTATGAACCAACACAAGGCAACATCTTTAAGGGTGGATGGGAATAAATTCAACTTTTGGTGATCAAAAGTATAATCATAGTCTCTATAGATGACAAAAAACTAAAACAAAAAGGTATCAGGGTCTTTTGAGGTTAATCCATGGAAGTGAGGAAGGGCATATGTGCTTATTTTTTCATGCTAGAATGTCTATTAGTCTATCTAATGGGAAAATAACCCTCATTTTTGTTTTCAGCCCTATTTATGTTTTCAGCCATGGTGTAAGTGTGTGGAATGGTTTATTCTTCTTCATCTTCCCCAATAGGCTCTTCAAAGAACTCTAGTTGCTCACCTAATGGGTCCTCTAACTCCCCTACAGTCAGAGAGGGAAGCTGGCAGCCACCGAAGAAGAGGGAAGGTTGACTGTCTAATGGTGTGGGGGTATTTGGAAAAAATTTCCCTAAATTGTCTCTACTCCTACGAGGCATGAATTTTTTTTTTCTTTTGTGTGTTTTTCAGAAATAATTGCAAAATGGAAATGAAAGAAGAATAACATCTACCTACTTAATGTAAAGTAGAAAGAAAAGCATAAATTACATCTACCTAGACACCTCCCCGAAAATGATGTGAAAAGGTGATGAGCCTCAGTATTGCAACAAGGATGCTACAACTCCTGCGGCTACCAACTTTACATTATCAACCCGAGGTTTCATACAAACTTGGAGGTGACAGCGCTATATACACAGCAGATGCAAGATTCTATTCATATCACTTCTCAACTAGGGTGCTAGACCACTATGGGTCTAGACCAGTATTCTATTGACTAGAATGTGTCTAACCACTAACAATGAATGTAAAGCTAGTTCTAATGTAGGAAAGTAAATTCTTGCCTATTTAGGAAATGAAAGTTGTTGAATGATAAATATTATCAAATGTAACAAATCATCTAGCTAGGAAATAACATAAATTACTTGCAGAAAAGAACTAGGCTAACTATACAATTGATCATCTAGATACCTAGACTATTTGGACATGGGAATTTGTTCTATAATTCTATGATTTATATATGCATGCACTAACTATTTCATTTTGTATTTGCAGATAAATAGTCTTTTAATTTATAAATTTATAAATGTAAATGATATGTTTATTCTGTTTGATCTTTTAGGGGGTAAAGGCATGGGAGAGATAATATCAGGTGGAAATGATAAGCATGGAATCAAATATGAGGGCCTAAATCCTCTCATACTATCATTTCTGGTCAAAACAGGTTCAAACAGGTTGCTATAGGAGATCATGTAGCTGCTACATGATGTCCTGTTTTTCTATAAGAAGTTAGTTGAAAGCTTTAGGAGGGTGAGAGTAGTGGAATGAGTTGTTGGAGATATGTATGACAGTCAGAGGAGGTGTAGGGAAGGTGTACATTTCCTGAGGCTAAGCCCAACATGTCAGGGAGGTTGGATTTGCCTTAGGTGGCTGCTCATAGTGGCTACAAAATAGAGATTTGGATTATCAACTGGTATGCCTTGGTAGAAGGTGGAGAAGACTTAGGTGAAGCTGGTTGGATGAGTTCCTCCCTACATATCAATAATTCCTGAAACAAAACATTTTTTTCTCTTCATTTATGCATCACTACATATCAACATGGAAAATATGAATTGAATTTGAGAAATATGATCTATCTATCTCTAACGACTAGGTCTATGAAGTGGAATGCCTTTTTAAGCTATAGATAACTCAAGAAACAAAATAACAATGCAGGTGCTTCCAAGAAATAATAAATATTGATCTATCTAAAAATCAACCCTAATCTATGCAATGATCGAAAGACAACTCTGTTTTTGGGGCTGTGAGAATGGGACCCTCTAATCATGATCCCATGAGGGAGATGAGTAAGATGCCATTGTCACAAGATTTTTTAGAGTACCTTCCTTCACTACTGCACCTCTGATCTACTTCTTCAAACTAATGGAAACAAGATTAAGAAATCATTCAAATACTTGTTAAGCTAAAAAAAACATAAATAAATTTAGTGGCTAACTATAATTTTAATATAAGAATACAGATAGAAAAAGAGGAACTTCCGCTGCTAGGGTTGGGCCCTAACTTAAGATCTCCAGCCCTCTGAGTCAACTCAGTTTTGGATCAAAAAAAAATTCTCATTATCTTCAAAATGTGAATTAGAACATAACAATAATAGTCACAATGTTTTATCTCAAAATCACATCTTTGATACAACAAAATATCGAATCCTAATGAGTCACTTGGCTCTCTTAATTATACAAAAATGGAGCTCCCAACAAATCCCTAGAAAATAGGGAGACTTGGCTCCCTAACTCGAGAATGACTCTTTCTTAACTGTCATTGGCTTGGCTGTCAATGAACTCGGCCTGCTTGGCTGCTAGTAACTCCGACCTGATGAGATATGGTGGAGGAATCTTTGAATGATTTGAGGAGTTAAGGAGGGAGACCGATCTCCTAAAATATCTCTTTCTTGTCCACTTCGAGTTCCCACATTTAAGTTAAACCAACACTGCTCCGATTCCTACATTTAATACATATTAGGCCACATGATATAGTAACTCAACTTCACCCTTCTCAGTAAGAAAAATATAACAAAACATGTAAATAAATGTGAAAAAAGTAAATTTTAATAAGTTGGAGAGTGGAATTGTGACTCATATAGTTTACCTATGAATGAGCCTCATCATGTTCCATCACATACAATGGCATTAGATTGTTAGAAACTCCTGACTTAAGCATACAATTATGTAAAATAACTTCATGAATGATTGAAGTAAGATAGAAAGGGGCGGTGCAAGAGTCTTTCTCCTCAACACAAGGTCCAAATAAAACCATGGGCCTTTCTTCTTAAAGGTTTAGGCTACCTTACATAGGAGGTTTGGTAGGAGGACACACGAACTAAGATACTTGAGCTTTGTAATTTGGCTCTTTCAAAAATTTAGTTAAGGGAACAAATATTTTTCCCTTCTCCAAATCTTTTTGGAGATTAAAGGCAAAGGGAGTCCTATCGACTATGGCAACCTCAGGAGGCTTTTTCCCTCTATCACAGTCGATTTTTGATGGTAAGGGCGACTGCTCTATTTTAGAAACTTCAGGCTTGTGAGGAATCGGATCTGCAGACACATTTTTTGTTGATGAGACTTGGTCTAGAGGCTTCTTTCCCTTCTCAGGTAATTTTGGAGAATTTGAGTGAGGAGGATCATCATTTTGATCGTGCATTCTTGACCTTTTCCTGGAGGATCTGAGGTCATACTTTCTATGTAACTAAGACTACATGAATTCAACAAACTTTTTATAACAATTGTCGGCCTCACCATCATGTAGTGGAGCATCCAAATCATCTCCTTCTTCCTCATGTGCTTCAATCTCATATTCCTCTTCAGAGAGACAGGAGAAATGGTTTTCTTGAACTTCCATGGTCTCTTCCACATGCTCCTCTGGATCATCTTCCAAATACAAAGGAGGATGAATGTGGTCTTATTGATATTTTCTCTCCCTTTGTAAGAGCTATAAAGGTGGTGTACTATACAAGGGATTAAAACTTTGATTAGAAGTTGGTTGACCCTACCTAGGACAGTTTTTGTTTCCTAATTCCAATTTTATAAGCTTGTTAGATAAATTTCTTATCAGTTTATTCATCTCCTCAAGCTTTTTTTCTTAGGTTTCCTTCCCATGGCTCAATGAGGCGACTTCCTCCTTTCCTCTTCTCGTGTCAAAATACTTAGTTTTTCCTCTTGATTTCCCAGTGGAGGTGAAATTTTCTTCAATCTCTAAAGCATCTATTTGAATCTAGTCCAGGGTATGTGAATTTTTTTCTCTAAGATTGAATCCTAATTCAGGTTCTAAATCCCAAAAAAACACCACTTTAGCAGCATCCTATGGGGGTTTGATTTCAGCTGGAAGTCTATTGTATAATTTTTTAAACTTTTTTATGAATTTTGAAACATATACATTATATTTTTTCTTCAATGCATTGAATTCAATAAGGATGTACCTATCATCCCTTTTATCTCCCCATTTCTAGATATAAGAATTCTCCATCTCCTCCTAGATAGTGATTGAGGCATTTGGGAGGGCTTTGAACCACTTCCTTGAGTCCCCATCGAAAGATTGAAAAAAATTCTCAGCACCACATCCAAGTGTTCTACATTGAAATCTGCTACAAATGCACTAAAGATTTCTATATGTCTCTGATGGGCCTCCAAATTAGACATAAATTAAGGCCCATCTGAACATCCTTCAAAACATTAAACTCTCTTTTTTCATTAGATGACATATTTTTAACTTTAATATGTTCATTAGGAAGGTTTATGGATAATTACATATGTGTGCCTAATATTATCTATTTTTAAAGAATATTGTGAGAATATTGGGCATATTATGAAGATTTGGAGAAGATAATATAGGAACTTTCTCCCTACTACAAGAGGATCAATATTGAATCATAAATCAACAAGATATTATCAAATTATTGCACAAATTCTGGAACTCCAATGATTGAGAAAATCTAGGAATGTTTTCCTTGTCATTCAATACAGATTCCTAGTGTTGGGAACCATATCCACTATTTGAGGGATTTTGAGGCGGAAAGTTTCCTCATTTCATGGATAATGCTTCTTAATCATTTTCTGTAACTACCAATTCGAATTTTCCTCTATGGATTGGTTTTTCTTAGTCTTCTTATGGAGAACACTTGTATTTTTGCAGCTTCACTTTCATTTCTTGCAGGGATGTAATTGTATTGACGAAAATAATGAAGATCGGTACCATGTTTAACTTATGAATATTGGTCTCCTCCATAGGACTCTGATTTTCCTTAGGCTTGGCTATCTCAAGAGCCTCAAAGCCCTTTTTTATAATTTACTTTTCTTCTTTTCGCTTATTCGCATGCATCTCTTGTTATTGTTTTTTCTATTTATGCATTTAGTATTGATGAATTCTTGTTGTATGATTGGTTTAA
This sequence comes from Pinus tabuliformis, assembly GCA_031772625.1. Taxonomy (NCBI): domain Eukaryota; kingdom Viridiplantae; phylum Streptophyta; class Pinopsida; order Pinales; family Pinaceae; genus Pinus; species Pinus tabuliformis. The sequence goes on along the minus strand of CM062810.1, from coordinate 296,799,459 downwards.
ATGGTTGAAGTAAGTTATTTTATAGGATCAAAAGAATTATTTCATACTTGGAACAAATTTGGAAGGTCACAGTAATCATTGAGCTACCTGAATTAGTTTGCTTATCCCCAAATCTTAATTTCTGGAAGTCCTTTGTGGGAAATAGTAGTAATTTTCTGCATTTTTTTATAACATGCTAATGAACTTCAATTGAGTTAATTCCACTTGAATTAGATCATAAATATTCAATTTAATAATAAAATATTACCCCATTTTATTTGCACTTGATTAGGTTAGGAATTTGATAGATTAACTAGCTCACTAGTTCTCAAATTTCTAGATTTTAGACTAGTAATTTTCTACTATTTTTTAGCATATGTTAACAGGGGTATTTTTGAGTTATTCCACTTGGAATGGAGACATAAGACATCCTATTCAATAAAAAAAAAAAATTCCCATCCAATTTCGATTTTATTTTGTTAGTCATTCCGTGAATTATATCTTCCTGTAGCAAATCTGGTAACTTCCTGTACCAACCTATAACTTCCTATAGCATCACTGATAACTTCTTGTAGCACTCTTATAGCACGTATATACTTGCCCATATTTTATCAAAAATATTTTTTTTGTCCCTTAGGGTTGAATCATGACCCCTAATCTCTAAATTCATGATTTAGGAAGAATAAACACCAATTAGGACATGCCTCTTTTAAAAAAGCAGATTAGGCTTATTTATTTGAATTCGTGCTCATAGGATTTCAAATACAAATTGTTGTTCTTGCCTAGGATTAATTTCTTTTCAAAGTAATATTTCCATTTATGAAATCAGTTTAGGATTTGATTTAATTACATTCACTCCATTACATCATGACAGTGAAAGAAGGACACATTGTATTCTGCACATATAGTGACGATACCCCTTAAGTTTGTACGAACCCCAGGTTGATAATTAAAGTTGGTAGCCTTGGGATTTGTAGAATTCTTGTTGCAAAACTGAGGCTCATCACTTTTTGGCACCATTACTGTAATGGGGAATTTGGCATCTACGGATAAATACTAATTTCCTAGGTAGGTAGCTATACCTAGAACAACAGATTTAAAGTGCTTATCCTTTTTCTATAGACAATAAATAAGACAAGGGAATCAAAGGACCTACTTGTTCTTTCACTTTCCTTTTGTCTCCTTTGTATGGCTCTCGTCGCTCCTTATCAAACTTAACTCGCTCAAAAAGTACCTGCAAGCATAAACAGAAGACAGAGAACCAATCAAAGCAAGAGATCTATCGAATATAAGTAAATGGAATTAGATACATTCACACATATAAACATCATATATCAAGATAAACATATGGAAAAAGGTGTAAACAAATTTATTAAGTAGAAGGAAGAATTACAACCATGAAGTCCAATCCATTGTCACTCTTCTAGCTTGGATTTCAACCAACATCACATCAATAGCACGACACTTTGGCAGCATAACACTACTTACTTACAATCTCAATCTTCACACCAACAGTATCTCCTTACAAATTCTCAAAGTCAAGACCCTGATTACTTAGATGAGTGCTCAATTTATAGGCAAATGGAGGATGTTTGGTCATAAATGAGGGTATTGAATGGCCTTCCAAACTTAGAGTTAGTTTCCATGGAGCAAGGGATGAGAGGATAGGAGGTTACTTAACTCATTCCCTATCCAATTTCAAGCTCATAAGAGATGGTAAGTGTGGGAATCTTCTAGATGGCTCCAAACGATAAGAATATTCCCAGAACCCTATGTGAATTCCACTCAATCTCACCTAGCGCAGGTCAAATTGGGCCTAGGTTCTCTGCAAAGCACCCTGACATGGGCCTACCTACACTGAAGCACACTTACCCTTGTCCAAGGCTGCAATGGTCCCTCAAGGAGGCAATTCTAGAGGGATTCAGGCAAAAAACACTCTAAGGGAAGGAGGCATTCAAAGTGGTGACTTGTCTAGGGCATGTAGCAACTGAATTAGGGTTTGATGAGCCCCAATGACACTGATATGAATGATGGGAGTGATGTACCCAAATGGACCTGTAACAGCTACCCCCTAAAGCATGAAGTCGAAAATAACGATGTCGAGTGATATAATTTACAATGTGATGAGGAGGTTCCGAAGTGGTTAGTGACCCGCATCAATTACAATACATAATATCATGATATTTTGATTTTTTTCTCATGAATCTCTGAGGAAAGGCATACCCATGCTCAACATATAAACTTTCATTACAAGTACATAGACAGTCATTTACAGATATAGACCCATGACTGGATGACGATCAATGTAAAGCCATTGTACGGATGATTTGGTACTTTCCTGAAATCACAGCCCGGATGGATGAAACTAGATCTAGGGTCTTCTATCTTGTCCAATCGTTTTCTCAAGTACAAGTCTAACCATGTGAATATGTGATCTAAATTTGAACATGGGAAGGCCCCGTCTGATTACTAGCCAATGATGTAAGCCATTAACGAATGCAACAAAAATCACTGATAATGATAATGATCCTCAAGGTACTGCAGTACATTCTGCATGGTGTGAATGGAGGTTTTGATGTCGAACACCATACAAAGTCTTTCGGTCGAAGGTCAGTAACGTCAACCTATCGCCGGAAGTGAGAAACCCGCCATTGATGTATGCAAGCCCCAAGGTACTGGAAGGGTGTTTCTAAGTCAACTTCTTGGATAATGTGTTGATGTCGACAAGAAGTGACTCATCGCAAGAGGGCCTTTGTGTATCCCACATCAATGACACGAAATAAGTGTAATGTTTTTGGAGACAAAATTTCACTGACAACACAAGGTTCAGGAATGGTGGTCATGAGAATGAAGGTTTATGATATTGCAAAGATGAATTTTAACTGAGTGACTTCTCTTGAACAAGTCGATGATAGTAAATGAATTGGCAACATTGACCCAAAACAAAAGTAATGGATGGTATGATAGACCAAGGTATGATGACCATCAAGCAGATAACCCAACCCATATAGTCACAATGATGAAGTGAAAGTGTCATGTTCAAGGGCTACCTGGTGCCATAAAGTGGTTTACCCCTTGTCCCATTTCCCCTAGTCATTGCTGACCAGTACCTCTTTATTATTTATCAAGCTTGAGGAGGATAACATATGCTTGTTGTATAATTCCACCCTTTGGGTGAATCCATCGCTATGTGATGTTTTAACGAGTCTAATGAAGGTGAAACTCGGTCTTGTCATGATGGACAAGTTTGTCACTATTTGATGTTTTAACTAGTCTAACGACAATTATAACTTGGTCCTTTTCATGTTTAGAGAGTTTGAAAAGGGACAAAAAGAAAACTCCACAAGTATTTTTTCATAGATTTGTCTCTTAAGTCTGAAAAAGCATAAAATAATACAAGAGAGAAACTATTGACCATTTTCGATCAATGTATTCCTTTTTCATAAATAATTTATCTCAACCTGAAAAAGGGTTAAACTTATACTCAGTTGATGTCATTTCCAATCTATTAACGAGTTGAAAAGGAAAAGTGCTCGATAATATTTTCATATTTCAAGAGTCTGAAAAGAGCTTAAAGAGGACTCCAAGGGGCTTCATTTTTCGATGTTTAACAGAGCTTGAAAAAGAGATAAAAGTATGCTCTGTGATCAAAGTACAATTCATGATCGTGCACGTCAAATTCTATAATTCAGCTGTAAATATGTTCAAAGAAACACCAAACGGATCAAACATAGTTATTTCATTGGTAAAAATAGGTAAATACAAAAGTTTACTCATTTAATGATCATGAAATAAACATAAAAACAAGAATTTACCACATTATTTTCACCATTTGATATTTACCATTCATTTTGTGCTCTAACCCTATTTTTTACCTCGATCTTCATTAGCTAATTGCAAGAGATTATGCGGATCATTTCTCATGCGGTCTGGACCAGGTATGAGATCTACCCCTCCTCTTTATTTTCATGTCACTCTTTCACTATTTCATGTAAGGTTTTAGGGATTTTAGGGCCCCTGGGTTCAAATTTTTCACCCTGGGATCAACATATACTTGCATGTTGAAAAATATGCTAGGGAGCACCTAGATATAAGGGATTCTGCACTACAGTGCATTGTCTCCTTGCCTGGGTTGCGCTCGGCGAGTTTCACAAACTTGTTTCACCAAATAGACCGAAAATTCCAGCGATTTTTTGCATGAAAAGGATCCTAACTAAGCTTAAGGTTTGATTTCAGACTTTCATCGGATCGTAATGCCTATTGCTTACAGAGAAAGAGAGAATGAAGAACAAGACATGGTTGCCCTAAATGATCCAGGTACAGTTTAGGCCCTTAAAAACTGTGGGTAGCTCAAATACTTCAGGTTGTCCAAAATGAGGCAACAATTAGAACTATTCTAGTTCCTAGTTCATGCATGGGATACGAAAGATGAAGATTTTTACATAAGGGACAAAGTGGTCCCTATTGTGATTGATGATGCTTACTTTCTTACAGGGTTATCGAGACGTGGTGCCCCCATATCTCTTTCAGGTCCTTCCTGTGAAGGGTAGTCAGTGATGGACTATGTTCTACAATTCTGTCAACCAAGTACACAGCCTAGCAAGGATGGAAAGATAATCATCAAGGATTTCCATGATTTTCCTTTTAGAACAATCCCTTTCACCATTGCAAGGTTGGCAGGCAATGTGACACTTCATCTGGCAAGCAGATCATACGTTCAGTATGAACTTGAGTGTCTTGAGCCAACTTTATTCAACTGGTGTGAGGCAATACTTTCTTCACTGAACGAGTAGCTGACAAAGGTAAAGAGCGATAAGACAAAGAAATTTAGCTATGGATCACTCTTATTTGCTTTTACCTTAGAAAGAATTCCATTGATGCAACCCCAACATGTAACACTGGGTGTAGCTGGTCTTAGAGATCGACGGATGCAACGGTGGGTCGAATTGATGGCTAGACATGATGGTCAATAATCAATTACATTTACCACTTCATTCGTCAGTCAGCTCAATGGACAACACATTATCATCGAGGAGCATCCATATTCAAGGATGGATTTTCATGGAGATCCAGAGTTGATTCTACTAGTGGGCACTCAATGGGGTGCTATAGGTAAATTGGTTTTAACCAATTTTTTATCTTATTTTTAAGTTTCTACATGGTTTTGTGTTTTTATGTTCCAAGACTAAACTAAAATATTTTTTATGCATGCAGATGTAGGTACTGTTCAACCTGTGAGGCACAAACAGGAGGCAAGTGGGCCAGCACAAAGAAATATTGGGAGAGCAGTGCTCCAGGAATTGGATTTGGTCGAGACATTGGTCAAGTTGTAGGATCATGTGGAGGGATTAACCCTCGGTATTCCGGATGTCCAGATTGAGGAGTTACCTATGAGGCTGCAGCGCCATACTATTGGTGTTCCAGGCCATTGGATGGGACTTTTGTGCATGATAGCTCAGGCTGTGACCTATTATCATGAGCATTGCTAGGTATACCTAGGATGTTTTTTGCATGCATTTTTAGTTTTTAGGTTAGATGACTAAACATGTCTTGGACACAAATTTTGTAAAACTTTTAAAACATTCATCTATTTTTACTTTCAGAGTTTTTAGATATATGTCGATGTGCAATCCTATTCAACTAATGATGTGAATTGAAAATTAACATTTACATGTGTCGCAAATGTTTGTTTAACACATAGTTTGCTAATGAATCAGTTAATGTGTTAAAGTTTCTGGAAATATGTTGATATTGAATGTACTCAAAATGTATTTCCAAAATACGAACTCTAAGGAACATACGAAGAAATGTTGGGTTTTAGACAATATAAATGTTTGTTAGTTATAGTACGATGAGTTATGAGTCCAGCCTAACGATGATTCGGTGAATTCCAAGTGAAATGGCATCAAAGAGAAGTTCGATCAACATGCTATACTTAGTGATATTGTTCGTTGATCAACCGATACAAATCCCTTGAAAAGTCACTAACTCGCCACTAGGAGCGAAAATGGCCCATGCTACAGAAGATAGGTTCTGCATACTATGGCTAGCACCATCGGCGTAACCAACAAATGGTTCCAAAGGTTCTGAAATCTACAACAAATGAAGAGGACTACTTAACCACATAAAAACTCTAAAAGACACATTGACACAAGCACATGTAATTAAAGCATATATAGAGTGGGTTTTACTATAGTCAATTAATCATAGTAACATTTGAGATACAACCCATTTTGATGTTGTGACAATATAATTCCATCATAATCCACCAACTCGTAGCCACCTTTTTCCAAAACACACTTGAAAATATAAGGACCCATCCAAAGCAATTCAAATTTTCCTGCTTGTAGTTTGTCAGCTTCCTGATTGTAAAGCAAGACCAGGTCTCCCTCTGAGAAAGCACGAGGCTTGACATTTTTGTCATATTACGCCTTGATTCATTTCTTATGCACTTCATTAGCCAATGTGGCTTCACGACGGGTTTCATCCAGATGGACAAGTTCCAAGGAATGTGCTTCTTCTTCAGAAGTGTCAAGTAACAAGTCAATCACGAGTTTGAGAGATGAAATTTCGCATTGTATTGGTAATATTTCCTCCAGACCATACACCAATGGAAGGGGTGTAAATCCATTTTCATTTCTCACCGAGGTTCGATATACCCACAAGGCAGAGTACAGGATTAAATACCAGTTTCATTTATGAACCCCTATCATTCTTTGAAGCATTTGCTTCAGGATTTTGTTCATGTCCTCAACTTGTCCATTCGCTTGTAGATAATAAGGATTAGAACTATCATGTGAAAGCCCTAACTTGGCAGTCAATGTAGCCATCATGTGATTGCAAAAATGAAACCCATGATCTGTAACTATAGCCTGTGGTACACCAAACTAGGCAACCACATGGTTGAAAAAGAAAAGAGCAGTCATCTCGCCACTGTTGTTTAATGTTGGCATCGCCTCGGCCCATTTTTTGAAAAAGTTAATGGTGACTATAATGTACCCATGCCCCTCAGCCGAGGTGGGGTTACATGTCATGAAGTCAATGCCCCATTTGGAAAATGGTCCAACAACAATGACATGATGTAATGGTGCAGGTGGTAATCTAGATTTACGGTCATAGACCTAACACGCGTGACAACTTCTGATAGAAATTATGCAATCTTTGAATATGGAAGGCCATAAGTAACCAGCATAGAGAATTCTCTGTGCAGTAGCATATCCAGATAAGTGTCCACCACAAGCACCTAAATGGTAATCATTCAAAACCTTCGTGGCTTCCTCATGAGTAAGGCACCTTTGTAAAATCGTATCGATACCACGACGATAAAGAATGTCGCCAATGATCAGATAATCTTTGGCTTGGTATCGGATATGTCGATGTTGCGAGCAAGAGGTATCTAGCTGGAAAGTTTGGGTCTGGAGATAAATTAGTATATCTCTATACCGGGCATCATTTGACGAAATCAAGAACAAAGACTCATCCAAAATTGATGGTTTTGATGTTGAATCAATGATATTCGAGGGAAGGTTGCAATGAAGCTCGATGAAGAATAGAGATTTCTTTGATTTGGATTTGATGAATTCCAAATCAAAGTCCTACAAAATGACGATCCATTTTGAATATTTGTCCCCCAGAAATTAAGGTGACAAAATATACGTCATAGGGTTGCAATTCGAAATGACAATGGTCTTTCAGAGTAGGATGTAGTGGTGAAATCTCTGTATAGCTTGAACAGCAGCTAGAGCTAAATTTTAGACATAAGAGTACTTAACTTCTGTATCATTGATATTGTGGCTCAAATAATATATTTGATGTTCAATCCCATTTTCTTCTTGAACTAAAACCATTCCAATGGCTATATCTAGAGCGGCAAGATATAGGAAGTAGTCATTTTGATAATTCGGGGAATACCTTAATGAGGCTCTAATCAAGGCATCTTTAAGAGCATCAAAGGAAGATTACACAACCTGGTCCCAATGGAAGGGTATCCCCTTTTTCCATAAACGAGTAAATCCTTTAGCCATTTTAGCATAATTGGGAATGAACCTGCTCATAAAGTTAGCCTTCCCTTGTAGTCTTAGTAACTATAGTAGATTGGAAAGTGGAGGAAAATCAAGGATTGCATGAACCTTAAGTGGATCCAGTCGAATTCCCTCCTTAGACACTACGAATCCAAGCAAACAGCTAGAACCAACACAAAACACACATTTGTGTGGATTGAGTCATATTTTGTAGTGTCGGCACTATAAAAATATAGCTCTCAAATGATGCGGGTGATCAGACCACTTTCATAAATGAGCAGGTAAATCATTAAGGTATGGTTGAACAATATGTTTGATGTCATGGAAGGCATAGTTGATTGCCCTCTGAAAAGTTTCCCCTGCATTCTTCAAACCAAAAGGGAGTTTACTATAAGCAAATGTGCCCCATGGACATCTAAAAGCAGTTTTAGATTGGTCCTCTGGGCAGATATTGATATGATTATTGTGGAGAAACCATCCATAAATGAGAATATTTTGCATCTGGCACATTCATCAATAATCTAGTCAATAAAGGAAGTAGGATAACTATCTTTTGGACAAGCTTTATTAACATCCCTATAATCGATGCACACTCGTATTGTCCCTTGTTTCTTCATGACAGGAACAATACTTGAAACCCAATTGGTAAGAGGAACAGGGTAAATGAAAAGAACATGCAAAAGTTTTTCAAGTTTTATTTTAATATCAGTAGCCTTCTTTGGATGAACAGGATGGAGGTGATGTCACACTGGTTTGACATTAGGATAGATTTTGATTTCATGTTCAACTATACTAGAGTCAATTCCTGGCATCTCCTTGTATGACCATGCAAATATATCTCGAAATTCATGAAAAAGAGCACAGTAAATATCAAGTTTTGATGGAGAATACGATTTTCCAACATGAATGTTTTCTAAAATGTTAGGTTTGGTCAAAATATTGATAGAAATAGTTTCTTCAATCTTTGATAGGCTTCACTCGAAATCTACTGTATCTATGAAAACAAAATTCGAAAGGAAATCAACAACTGAAGGGTGATTAAGTTCATTTGAATAATCTTCTATGGGATCTCAAAGATGGGAACAATGATGATAATCTTCCCATGGTTCTCCTTCCATAATCATTGATTGGATGATTCCTTCATTAGTATAAAATATACTTGAAAAAGG